>CM055279.1:1775052-2015219 GCA_029237695.1 Conchocele bisecta
AGCGGTCTGGTCTCCCTCCACGTTGGATGGCTATGCACCTAAACAGACAGTAGTCGTCGTACGTGTCGACGGAATACATTCCCTTTTTCTGCCTTAACCAGTCTGTGAGTTTTCCCGCTCCCATGAGAAGTTGTTGTGCGTCAATGATCATCTTCACCTCGACCGATATCCAACGAACGAAGGTCCATTTTGTGTTTGGTCTATCGACTTTGTCGATGTCCATTCGAACTTTCTCTCTATCGGATATCCAACTCTCGGCTTTGGCGATCTCGTTTATCCACGGACTGCCCTTTGATTGTTTGTGATAGATCATAGTAGCGTCGGTCTCTATGTTCCTAATACGATACGAGCACGAATACCTCAGATAACATGCCGTGGTCATCTCTGGGCGAATTTTATTCATTATGCGATTAGCGATCTCCAGTCTACCCCCCACCCCCCTCTCGAAAGTCCATACTATCTTCCTCCACCTACCCCTATCAACAGTTTCCCTAACTTCGGCTTCTTCGGCGAGAATCCTGGGACCCTCCTCCACCAAAGCTCTGGCGATAAACTCTCCTCTTCTTGGGAGGTCTCCCACCAACCCTTGATAAATCTTATTGTAGTACGCCTTGTATAGGGGTTTTCTACGTGCGCTGTGATCTTCTTTTACACGCTGCGCGTAAGCGGTGGCGCGCAGACTGGCCGTCGTCTCGTTCTCCAATTTCTCGGAGCGTTTTTCGGGGTCGGCGGGCAGTCGTCCGGTCGAAACCGCACGCCGCAGCCTCTCCTCGTAGACGACGGCTCGCGCGTCACTTATCCTATCTGCTATATCTTTCTTGAGTCTCAAACCTCTTAGGGAAATTCCCCAACTCTTAGCTTGCTCTCTCATTTGCTTTATGGTAGGCATTATACTGAGTATAACCAACAGATTTTTATCTTCAATAGGGTGTAAGTTTATATTTTATTTGTAATAAATGTATGACATATTGTTGTAATATACTTAGTATAACTTATGGATAACTTGTCTTTAATAGGGTGTCAGTTTATATTTGTGACAGATTGCTGTAATATACTGAGTATAACTTATGGATTTCTTATCTTTAATAGGGTGTCAGTTGTTATTTTATTCGTAATAAAAGTATGACAGATTGTTGTATATATATACTGAGTATAACATAGGGATTCTTATCTCTAATAGGGTGTATCTTCTCATGTCATAAATATATGGTCTCGCGGTTGATGAAAAATATGGTCTCATACATACCCGCCGAATAATAGGTGTGTTTTTTTTTTTAAAAATTAAAATTATGCCTACTCCCCCCTTTGTGTTTTGAAAAATTAAAATTATGCTTACTCCCCCCTTTGTGTTTTGAAAAATTAAAATTATGCTTACTCCCCCCTTTGTGTTTTTTTTGAAAAATTGAAATTATGCCTGCTCCCCCCTTTGTGTTTTGAAAAATTAAAATTATGCTTACTCCCCCCTTTGTGTTTTGAAAAATTAAAAATTATGCTTACTCCCCCCTTTGTGTTTTTTTTGAAAATTACTCCCATTCTCATAAATATTCTCATAAAATGGAGGAAATCCAAGTAGTATATAAGAGTCACAAATGATACCACCATGCGGTGGGGGGGGCACCGCGCGTTAGCCGTTGCCTTTCAGAGGGTGGTATCATTGTGACTCTTATATACTACTACGTGATCATACACCTTGTTATACTTACCTCTGCGTAAACCTGTCGGCATACGCCACACGATGCCTTGAACTCGCCCTTGATGTCACTAGAATAACAATTAACCCTAATTAGAATTCTGAAGTGCTGCTAAACAATGTTTTATTCATAAAAAATGGAAATTAAACAATAAACAGCAGACGACAAAATCTAATTCAGCATTGTAAGAGTTAAAACGTCAGATGTAACATGAGCCCCAAATGTCTGTGAATTTACTGGGTCAATGGAAGGAAGGGGTTGTCAATTCCATGAGCCCAAAAAGACTGTGAGAATTGAAGGGGTACGTGGACCACAAGACACCCCTCCATAAGTGCTAGACATATATAAGTGCTAAAAATCCATCAGTGTTAGACAGTATATTATTTAACCATTTCACCCCTAAGTAACTGGAAGGATTTTGATATGTTAAATTTGCAACCAATCCAATTGTCACAAAAAAATATTCAGACCAGTCCATTTATGAAAAGGGGGTGTTTTTGTTCTCAAAAATATGAAAATTACTTGCAAAAAGTGCAGATCCTGATGAGACGGCTCGTCATGAGCCGGCTCATCTGGATCTACACTATTTGCCAATACCACTATACAGGCCTGTAGCGTTGAAAGGATTAAAAAATACCCCTTAACTGATTAATGGAATAGTCCAAAAATGAGCATCGAATTGCCAATGTCAGATATTTAGGGGTGAAAGCGTTATCGTAGTAACCCTTAATATTCAGACACAATTAAGTTGCTTTGGGAATCCCCTATTAAATGTGCGTTTCTCAAAACAAATTATATCCAAATACATTGTTATTGTGATTAGACTACTACTGCCATACTAACCCTACATATTGGCACACTCACTGTTGTGGGGGAAATCATATAGTTTTATATGTTTCCCTCTTGTCCGAATATTTGTCGTTATTACGGTAATCACACAGTGAAGTCCAGTTTAGAAAGCGTCTACTCTACATACCCACAGGTGGAAGACTCGGACCTAGGACCTAATAAATGGCTCATTTGTAAACCGTTACCCCACCCACCAATTTCCGTACAATAGACACTATAGCGTTTTCTGTATATTGTATGGAAATAGGTGGGTGGGGTAACGTTTTTCAAATGAGCCATTTATAGGGTCCTAGGTCCGAGTCTTCCACCTGTGTACATACCAGGCAATGGCGGCCGCCTGGAACTTCCTGTGGCCGGCTGTGACGGCGTTCATGATCGCCACTCGCTCGGCACACACACACAGGCCGTAACTGGCATTCTCCACATTACAACCTGTAGTGATCAATGATTGGGATGGGTAGAAGAAATAGAGAATAGTAGGTTAGTGCCGTGAATGGGAAAATATATCTGGCAAGGCTCAGGAAACGGGATGTGCGAGGATCTGCCGAGCACATCCCGTTTCCGTGCCGCGCCAGATATTCGATTTATTGTGTTGACGGGATAACACTTATTCACTGGACTGGTGCACGATTCACTAAACTTTGTAAATCTTGAGAAATTTACAATACAGTGCGTGGCAGGTGGGAGCATGTGATGGGTAATTTAACGATCGGGTTCATCCTTACCGGAATTCCGACAGGACTCCTGGTTTGGCCCTCGCATACGTCATTGGCATTTTGTATGTGACAGTTGAATCTACGGGGCGCCATGCAGGACAGGTTAATTATGTGTACAAAATTGAGTTTTGTAACACTAAAAATCACAAAATTCAATTCTGTGTCACAAAATTCAATTCTGTCAATTCTGTGTCACAAAATTCAATTCTGTGTCACAAAATTCAATTCTGCATACGTTTCGTATACAAAATTCATTTTTGTTATAAAGGATTCGATTTTGTAAGACAGAATTGAGTTTTGTGAAGAAAATTCAGTTTTGTGGGACAGAATTCATTTTTGTCCACAAAAATTAGTTTGCGTAGCATAGTCTATGTCATCTCTACGTTGATTGGTTGAGATCGGTCTTAGTCCATTTTACTAGATGGTGGAGTACACTTGCAGGTTTAAATATTTCAATGCGAAAATATAACCCAATATATCAATATTATACTTCTTTATGGACAGTTATTTTGGTTATATTATGATTACAAATGAGTGGTCACACCATATAAGCATATATACTTTGAAGGAGAAATAAGAAAAGAAAAATATTCAGAATTTTCCCTCAATTCTGTAAACAGGGTCAAACATAAAGTAGCCGGGACATAGCTAGACCTGAGAGCATGCCCATATATAGAGAATACCAGGCTAGTGTATTTTGATATCAAGTTTATCAGGCAAGGCTAGGAAACGCGTAGGAATTCCGAGGCTTGCCGAGGAATTCCTACCGTTTACCGAGCCGAGCCTGATAAACTTGATATTAAAATACACTAGCCTGGTATTCTATTTATCAGGTAACGTTTTATGCTCGAAAATGACATTAGATGACGTCGATATTCTAACAGTAGATCTAACCTTGTGAAACAAATGGTATTGGATCTGTGTCTACTAGTTGTGAAGTTACGTGTTCGCACTATGTGTCTACATGCATTATTTACAGTATACACCATCTTAGTATCCATGGTATCTACACAAATACTACAAATGGTTTCCTCAAATGGCCCAATACACACATTCTGTTTATAAACACAGACAGCAATCAGAACACAGGTCACAGCGCGTGTATTATTGATTTAACTGGGACAGATGTACCTTACGATACACAATAAATGAGGTCAATACTCGCGGGAGATCTACATGTACATGAATTATGTGTACAATTATAACGCAAATGAGTTTAAATACGAATGGGTTTGTCAATGTTTGACTGTTTGGAGATAGTTGAAGCAAAATGGCAGAATGAGAAATGAATCATCGGCAAATGAGAAATGAATCATCGACATTGAATGTGTAGATCGGCGACCGTGACCCATTTCTCCAGTGCAGTTTCTGACCAATGGTAGTCCTTCTTACATGTGTGTGCAGAATTGACAGAATTGAATTTTGTGACACAGAATTGAATTTTGTTACACAGAATTGAATTTTGTGGCACAAAAGTGAATTTTGTGACACAGAATTGAATTTTGTGACAAAATTGAATTTTGTGACACAAAAGTGAATTTTGTGACACAGAATTGAATTTTGTGACACAGAATTGAATTTTGTGGCACAAAAATGAATTTTGTTGACAAAATTGAGCCATGTCCCACATGGCGCCCCGTAGAATCTGGTTATGCCCCTTATTATTCGTAATCCTATTTTAGGGTGTGGTATGAATGTTGCACCAGGTCAGGTTATTCTAATTTCAGGGCTGAATATTTTTTTTTCTCGATGTAAATATTCCGTTCTGATTTTATCACCCCCCCCCCTGTGAGGGATATCCCCCCCCCCCCCCCAATGCAGCAGGTTAAAATGGGATCGAACCCGTTTACCCAGCCTTACATGACCGTAGCTGTTGATAGGCCGTTAAACACCAATAAACAAACAAATATTAACCCGTAGACGGCGGGAACCGAAAACTGTCGTCTGCTGTTGTAACTTATTTTGTATTTTCTCTAAATAAAAACATGGTTTGGCAGCATTTTAGAAGTGCTGTCAAACCATGTTTTTGATAAGAATGTGATGGGTAATGTAACGATTGGGGTTCATCCTTACCGGAATTCCGACAGCAGACCTGGTTTGGCCCTCACATACGTCATTAGCATTTTGTATGTAACAGTTGAATCTGGTTATACCCCTTATGTGAGTATTACGATTACTCGTAATCCTAATTCCTATCCAAGTGACTTTGGTGTGGTATGGACCTGGCACCAGGTCAGGTTATTCTAATTTCAGGGCTGAATATATTTTTTCTCTATGTAAATATTCCGTTCTGATGTTGGGATTTTCCCCTCCATGCTGCATGTTAAAACGGGATTGAACCCGTTTACCCGGGGTTACATGACCTTAGCCGTTAAACACCAATAAACAAACACACAATACATTCGTACCGATAGTCGTTTGTAAATTGTTCATGACTGTACTCACAGAGGTTTATAAGTGCTTGCCACGGAGGTACCTGAGAATGGGATACATGCTCAATAAGAAAATGTGTCGTGTCGGCAGATTGAAGAAACTGTGGCACAGTTAATTAACCAAAAGTGATAAGTATTCATACGCACAGTTGTGAAGGTCAGACAGTCAAGGTTCTGTTAAGGGCAGCATGGATGTGTAACATGTGTGCACAAGTCTTGTGTAAATTCTGGTAAAAACTTCTATGTGTGAAAAAGTCAACTTTGTGAAGGTCAAAAGGTCAATCAATTTATTAAATATTAATGTAATCCATCCAGAGATATAGAAGTGATGACATAATTATGTGAGCATGTTCTCCAAACTTGTACTCTAAATCTGCTAGTTTCATTGGCCGAGACTGAGCATAGCTCAGCTTCAACCATTTAAACTTCCATGACAATGAATTACTTACACAGGGTATCAATGTTCTCTGAATTTGTACGCGAACTCCTATACATGTAGTTTGATTGGCCGAGACTGAGCTCAGCTCATCTCAGCCTCCACCAAGCAAATTCATGATTTCGAGAATGAGAATGGATTACCTACCAGAGAACACGGTTCCACTATGTAAGCACATTCTCGAATGTGTACTCAACATCAGACAGTTCGATTGGCTGAGACTGAGCTCAGCTCAGCCTCGACCAAGCCAACTTAATGATTTCGAGAATGAGAATGGATTACCTACCAGAGAACATGGTTTCAATGTCTGAGTACACACTCCGAATTTGTACTTAAAATCAAGCTTTCTGAGGTCAACTGAGCATAAAACTCAGCCTCAACTAATCAAACTTCCCGATTTTGAGCAAGCAAATGAGCATGGGAACCTACCAGAGAACACGGTTCCGTCCTGGCAAAGCACGGAAGATCCCACACGGAAGTTGCTGTATGGACAATAGGCGTTATCCTTGGCAGAAATGGCCGTCTGGATCAAGTCCTGTACGGTTTTATCTGTAACGGGGATAAACAACATATTGCAGTCTAATAATCTGATTGCATTGTTTATTTCGATATACGAGACGGTTAAAATGAGTTATAACAATATACAATACATGTATATATTTTTGAAGAAATAGGATTTTTCTTCAGAGGTTTTACCGCAAAACTTAGATAAAAGTTTGCTGTACGGACAATATGCGTTGTCCTTGGCAGAAATGGCCTTTTGGATCAAGTCCTGTATGGTTTTGTCTGCAACGCGGATAATTAAAATATTGCAGTAAGGATATATTTTTTTGTTGAAAATCTGATTATTTCTCCACAACAGTATATGTTGTTACCACTCATTTGAACCGTCTCGTCAAGACGGTTCAAATGAGTGGCAACAACATGATATCACCTATTCGAATGGGTGATATCACCTATTCGACACGGAAATGGTGATATCATGCATTCGAACTGGTGATATCATCACTTCAAATGGATGATATCACCTATTCGAATGGATGAAATCACCTATTTGAATGGGTGATATCACCTATTTGATTTGAAGTGATGATATCATCCATTCGAATAGGTGATATCCTCACTTCAAATACATGATAGCACCTAGGCTATTGGAATGGATGATATCACGTATTCGAATGGATGGTATCACCCATTTGATTTGAAGTGATGATATCATCAATTCGAATGCATGATATCATCACTTCAAATACATGTTATCATCTATTCGAATGGATGGTATCACCTATTCGAATGGATGATATCACCTATTTGATTTGAAGTGATGATATCATGCATTTGAAGTGATGATATCACCCATTCGAATACATGATATCATCCATTCAGCACAAACTGATGATATCACCTATTCGAATGGATGATATCATCATTTCAAATCAAATAGGTGATATCACCCATTCAAATAGGTGATATAATCCATTCGAATAGGTGATATCATGTATTTGAAATGATGATATCATCAATTCGAATGCATGATATCATCACTTCAAATCAAATAGGTGATATCATCCATTCGAATAGGTTATATCATCCATTTGAATAGGTGATATCATCCATTTGAATAGGTGATATCATCCATTTGAAGGGATGATATCACAAAGTGCTATTAAAGTCCAAAACGGCGCCCCATAGAAATGGCCGTATGGATCAAGTCCTGAATGGTTTTGTCTGTAACAGGGATAATTAGAATATTGCAGTATACGGATTGAAAAATCTCATTATTTATTATTTAATTATTGTTTATGAATCCATAAACGTATATATTGTTACCACTCATTTGAACCGTCTCGCCAAGACTACTGTAATTGTAACCTGGCTTTTATGAGTTAACAAATCTGATTATTTTGTGTATTTCTCCATAAAAGTATATGTTGTTACCACATATTTGAACATGCTCAAATCAGTGGCATTAATACAAAAATTCGAGAAGAAATAAAGAAAGTAGGGATTTTTTTCTTCAGAGTTTTTACCACAAAACTTCGATGAAATGTTTTCACAAAATAAGTGTAGATCTGAAACAGTGGAGGAGATATTCTATTATGGAGTAGAGTATCTCCACTTCATTGCAGCAAGATCGGCTTAGCAGTAACTGCACATATTCCGCTGTATAGGCAACAGGTCTTATGTAGTGCAATGTAATGAGATATTCTATTATGGAGTAGAGTATCTCCACTTCACAATGTAATGAGATATTCTATTATGGAGTAGAGTATCTCCACTTCATTGCAGCAAGATCGGCTTAGCAGTAACTGCACATATTCCGCTGTATAGGCAACAGGTCTTATGTAGTGCAATGTAATGAAATGTAATTAGACTTATCAGGCCCGTAGCCAGACCTATTTGAAGGGGGGGGGGGGGGGGGGGGGGGGGGGGTGGCGGGGTCGTTTCGAAGGCCCAAGGGCCTGAGGTATCTAGGGGAGTCTACAAAAGTGGACATCGAGGCTAAAAAAGTGGACCTCGAGGCTGGGCATGGGGGGGGGGGGGGTCCGACCCCCCCTTGGCTACAGGCCTGCTTATGTACTCAGAACTAGCTTAGCAGCTGCCAAAATATGTATAATTCTAAAGACTGCATGCATTACATTGGTCAGTGAATTAAGACCATGTTAAATATTGAAATTTCTAAAACTTTTACTAAAAGTATTGAAATTCACCTCTATTGCATCTGTAAAAACAGTATTTTATTGAAACTTGTGAAGCAAGACATAACATAAGATAATCAAAGTTACATTACCTAGTTTCGAGTATTCCAGTAGTTCCCCGCTCATTTTCCTAAATCTGTGTCGATATGGAGGTGTTGTATCTGGTGAATGAAATATGTCACTGTTGAGCTATGACTGATAAATATCACATGTTAGTGTAACCCAATACTATGAACGATAATATACTCAGTAACACTAGAAACGTCCCACTTTCTGAACCAATATATCTCTGGATATGTTTATATTACACATTCTGTGAATGTACATGCGAGACACTGGTCATTTTGTGAATACACCCGTGTTAAGTTTCCACCAAATACACGAGGTTCAAAATGGTCACCAACCGGAACGTTTATTTCCACTTATTGCACGTGCGCGCTATATCTGTACTCGATAAATTAATTCAGTCAACGTCGTACGATACTTGCGACACAGGCTAATCCGAAAATTGAAAAACGTTTTACTTTTTCATTGTTTTCATCATGCTACGCTTGTCTAAAGTTGAAAGTTCGGCTGCTGTCGGAAGACCATGCAGAGGCTTGTGAACCGGTATCAACATACTTGGACTGTTGACGATCGTCCCCGCCCCGGTCACCCCCGCGCCACCACCGCCAGGACTGACCGCTACATCACGTTAACCAACTTACGTCAGCATCGTTTGCCAGCCACCGTAACGGCTAGGAGATACGGTGTGTCAGCGCGGACACACCGTATCAACGCGCAACGCGCAACGCGCAACGCGCAACGCGCAACGCGCAACGCGCTGCCAATCAGAGCACGACGCCCATATACCGGTCAAATAATGACGCGACGTCACCGTGGTGCTAGGTTATTGTGGTCGCGACGTCATTTGAATTGGCGGCGGGCTGATTGGAACCGAGTTCTCTTTACTGACGAATCTCGGTTCACACTCAGCCATGCAGATGGTAGGCTACGCGTATACAGACGCAAAAACGAGAGATTCGCCGATTGCTGTGTGGTTGAGAGGGACAGGTTCGGGGAAGGGAGTTAGACCTTGAGCCACTAATAACCCCCCCTCCCCCCCCTCGTGGGATTTTTGGTCATATGATTTTCGGATTCAGTAACCTATTGTCTATCAAACCTGTTTGTCTGCGCCTACAAAGCCGATGGATGAACAAATGGCGGCCATTTTCCAAAATGTCCGCCATACAAAACTGGGTGGTTTTAGTTCAGGCCGATATGTGTCATTTAAATCACGTTCTTCCAAGTTAAGCGATATCATTTTTTCACCAATTGAGTATACAATGACTTAAAATAAGTTTTATATTGGATACCATCCTCAAATTGCCACAATTATCAAAATGGCCGCCAAAATACTTAATTGTTTATGCTTGCAACATTGTTTTCACCACACGATGAGATACCTACAATTTAATCATGTCAGTAGCAACATATTCACATGGCAGATCCTTTTTTACATCGATTTTGCATTATTTCTGGTGTGCTATCAACGGTAATTATTTTCAAAATGGTCGCCAAACAGGTATTATATAATGGCCCTTTCGGGTATTTTTGTCGTTGTGAACAACGACAAGCATATGGCGCAATTCCATTTTGTTAATTGTGAAAATTACATAAAGTTAATATAATTAGGTCCAAGAAAACAACTTAGACCTTCACATAGCATGTCTTTAGAAGATGTGTCCATTGTTCTTCAGCTTTGACCATCCCAACAACTACGCACGGTATACTACAGTATATCTGCTGAGTTTGTTAAACTTAGAGCAGTTATATCCTGGGATGGAAGACCTGTTGAGGAACAATGGATTCAGCGCGAACCGATCCAGTGTTCCGTCATCCAGAAATGGCGTGGATATCACAATAGAGCAAACCATCAATCGCCATGCTAAGTCACATGGAGGTATCATAGGTTTCAGCCGCAATTATGCAGCATACTACAGATGGTGTATGACGAGACACTTCCGAGCTAGCTACATGGATGCTACGCTTGAACTGGCTGATATGAACGCGCATGAACAACAGTCTTCACACAAGGACACACGAACTTCGGAAATATCCAGAAGTGAAACAGACGTCAAGAAAATTATCAATGCAATAGGAAATTTTATAGATCCGTTTGAAGTATCAGATGAATCGCTCTATTGCATATCTTCAGGGGCGCCAGCTCCTAAAGATGTCGTTGACGATCTGCTGTCTGCAGAAATGACAGGAAAACAAAGGTTTGCGCGGTTTGTCCAGGAGCGGTTTGTTGATTAGTCAGTCAGCTTTCATGCACCAATAAAACAGTTGCGCCTGAAAACATTTGCATCACTCGCTAAAGCTGTGAAGCTCACTGGTACGCAGAGAAAGACAAAGGAGTTAGTAGCTGAACGACATATATTTGGGCAGCTAATTTCACTTGCTCTCAAACACAACATTGATATGGAAAAGGTGCTTAGCTACCCACTGGGACCTGTGCCATGGTCGCTCGCCACTGCGGATGGCTCGCCAGCAAAAACTGATAAAGCTAAACTCATGCACCAGCTTGAAGGACAATCACATAGTATTGATGTACCTCCGACGGGTCAAGTGAGCTATATTATTGACGGCAATGCACTGTTACACATGCAGACCGCTTTGCCAAACACATTCGCGGATCTTGCAGATAGCATATATCATCAGCTCCCGAAAGTTGAGCGTGTTGATTTTGTGACAGATACATACCAAGACTTGTCAATAAAAGCATCTGAGCGACTACGCAGGGGTACATCAAAGACTTACATTATAAAAGGACCTCTCACAAAAGTTCCACGAGATTGGAAACTGTTCTTGTCAAACAATTCAAACAAAACACAACTAATTAGACTTCTCATGTCTGAATGGATGCAAGATAAGTACGCTCCAAAGCTGATCGGCAAGACTATTCAGTTTGTAAGCGGGGAGCAATGTATGCAGCTAACTAGCACTGATGGTAACACTACACAAACTGTTGAGACAGAGGAGTTGCACTCATCGCAAGAGGAGGCGGATACACGGCTAATTCTGCATTGTGCGTACCATGCACTGCATACACCAGAGAACAGCACCATTATTGTGAGATCCCCAGACACGGATGTGTTAGTTTTGATGTTGAAATTCGGACAGAAGCTGAAACAACAACTGCTGTTAGATACCGGAGTTGGGAACAAGAGGCGGCTGGTTGACATACATGGTGTCATTGGAGACATAGGAACTGAACTGTGTTTGGCATTGCCTGCACTCCATGCTTTTACAGGCTGTGATAGCACAAGTGCTTTCGTTCGGCGTGGTAAAGTTACTCCTTTGAAAACACTGCAGCGGCATGCAGAGTTTATTGAAGCCTTCCAGAAGTTGGGAATGTTGGGAATGCTTGAACACTTTGTATGCTTGCTGTACAACAAATCAGACATTACATATATCAACAAGCTACGAATGGAGCTATTTCTACAAAAGTGTAGCCCCAGGTCTGGCGATCTTCTTTCGACGTACAATGGGGCTGACCTGAGCATTTTACCACCATGCAGATCGTCACTGAAAATGCATGTAGCAAGAGCCAACTATCAAACGCTCATTTGGAACAATGCTGACCGGCGTGATGCAGACATACCGCCACCAGATGAACATGGATGGGAAGTTAACAATGGCTTGTTAGAATGCAAGTGGACAGAAGGAGATCATCTGCCAAGTGAAATGGTTGATCTGTTAATAGAGGAACGGGATGACGTACCTGATACTGATGAAACAGAAGATCCTGAAGCAGAGAGCCTACTTAATGCCATGTTTGACACTGACGACGCGTATGACTAGTCTGGATTTATCTTAACCTACTCTCACAATTAGAACTTGACATAACTTGCCTGATATTGTGAGGATCGCAATTTGAATATTGTAAACCATGATGTATTTTGCCTCTTGAATTGTATTATATGTGGCTGGAACGTTTGTATATTGTGTTTCATCTTGCCTGATGCTATGATGATTGCCTCGCCATTGATGCGATGTTTTGACATTAACAACATGTATACTTCTTTTTTTGCAAGTTGATTGCTGTAAACCATGATGTATGTTGCCTCTTGAATTGTATTATATGTGGATTAAGTTTTTGCCTATTGTATTTCATCTTGCCTCATGCTGTGAGGATTGCCTCGCCACAGGTGCGATGTTTTGACTTGAACAACATGTAGAATATTTTGTATTGCAAGTTGATTACTGTAAACCATGACATGTGTTTCCTCTTGAATTGTATTATATGTGGATTACGTTTTTGCCTATTGTGTTTCATCTTGCCTCATGCTGTGAGGATTGCCTCGCCACAGGTGCGATGTTTTGACTTGAACAACATGTAGAATATTTTGTATTGCAAGTTGATTACTGTAAACCATGACATGTGTTTCCTCTTGAATTGTATTATATGTGGATTACGTTTTTGCCTATTGTGTTTCATCTTACCTGATGCTGTGAGGATTGCCTCGCCACAGGTGCGATGTTTTGACTTGAACAACATGTAGAATATTTTGTATTGCAAGCTTATTACTGTAAACCATGACATGTGTTTCCTCTTGAATTGTATTAAATTTGGATTACGTTTTTGCCTATTGTGTTTCATCTTGCCTGATGCTGTGAGGATTGCCTCGCCACAGGTGCGATGTTTTGACTTGAACACATGTAGAATATTTTGTATTGCAAGTTGATTACTGTAAACCATGACATGTGTTTCTTCTTGAATTGTATTATATGTGGATTACGTTTTTGCCTATTGTGTTTCATCTTGCCTGATGCTGTGAGGATTGCCTCGCCACAGGTGCGATGTTTTGACTTGAACAACATGTAGAATATTTTGTATTGCAAGTTGATTACTGTAAACCATGACATGTGTTTCTTCTTGAATTGTATTATATGTGGATTACGTTTTTGCCTATTGTGTTTCATCTTGCCTGATGCTGTGAGGATTGCCTCGCCACAGGTGCGATGTTTTGACTTGAACAACATGTAGAATATTTTTGTATTGCAAGTTTGATTACTGTAAACCATGACATGTGTTTCCTCTTGAATTGTATTATATGTGGATTACGTTTTTTGCCTATGTGTTTCATCTTACCTGATGCTGTGAGGATTGCCTCGCCACAGGTGCGATGTTTTGACTTGAACAACATGTAGAATATTTTGTATTGCAAGTTGAATACTGTAAACCATGATGTATGTTGCCTCTTGAATTGTATTATATGTGGATTCAGTTTTTGCCTATTGTGTTTCATCTTGCCTGATGCTGTGAAGATTGTCTCGCCACTATAACGAGATTATTGATGTTGTAGATCAACTACTGTTGCCGATATTGATCTAGTGCCCCGAAATGTTTGAATATTCTGATATATTTTAAAATCGGTACCGTCAATTTTTATTTGAGAAATGTCCGTACAGACGGACGAAAACACGGACTCATAGTATATTTAGTAAGTATGGACAATAATGTTACATATTTAAGTTGTTTTCAATCCATAGTAAGCGGTTATAATGTTGTTAAATTGCATAATATTACATACCTGTTAAATTGCCATTGTAAAATGAGTGGGTGGGGAATGGTCGAAAATACGTTATTTTTAACTTTGTATATTTTGTGGTAGACACTAAATAGTCGACGTATATACATTGGATATGTTCAATTGGCCCTACTAGACTACATTGACATTGATAAAATGAAAAAACGCCAACTTTTCATAAAGTTATTAACATATATATTTTACCATTGAAATTGGGTGGGTGGGGTAATAAAACCTGTAAAATATGACTTCTAGATTGTCAAATGTATTTCAATTGTATATTATTCTATTCCATGGTGTTCAAAATCTCGGAAAACGTACGAAAATACCATCTTATTCGAACAAAAGGATATAAGTTAGGCAATTTTTATTAAAAATGCGATTTTTCAAGATACTAAAAATACCGAGGGTGACATACTTGAAAATGGCGCCATATGTTCATCCATCGGGTTACAGAGCGCAGACAACGGATTAACACTCATAATTGAATGTAGTTTCAGGAAATATATGTCTGCAAAAATCCCACAGGGGGGGGGGGGGGTGGGGGGGGGGGGGGGAGGGTTTCGGTTATTGGCTCACGGGCTAAGTGTAATGGTGTAGGGTGGGATCATGGGGAATCGTAATACTGAACTCGTGGTCATACAGGGCAATCTCAATGCACAGCGCTACATTGCTGAGGTGCTAACTCCTCATGCAATGCATTTCATTCGCCACCACGGCCCTGGTATAACATTGCAGCAAGACAATGCCCGCCCGCACACAGCCCGAATCACAACCCAATACCTGGCTCGTAACAACGTCGACGTCCTTCCATGGCCTGCGGTTTCCCCTGATCTCAACCCAATCGAGCACGTCTGGGATGAGGTGGGTCGTAAGGCGAGGGCTAACCACCAAATTGACAACATTCGAGATCTGACACGGGCTTTACAACAATAATGGAGGAATCTGCCTAACACCCTAATTCTGCGTTACGTCAAGTCAGTGCGCCGTAGAATTATGGCGTGTATCCATGCAAATTGTGGCCACACACGATATTAATCATACAGAATACAGTGGAAGGTTTTTTAGAGACAAATAATCAAGCCCTAAACATTTTTTTTTATTTTTTAAAAATCAGACTTTTGATTTTGACCCCTCCAGAATTCGCGGTGATGTCACTCGAAATATTTTCATTGTAACACAATTTTGTCAACTGATATGGATTCACAAGTGATTAAGCTTCATTTTCTGTACAGGTTTTAGTACCACCATCCTTATATATTTCCAGCAATCTTTCCCTGAATATGGTGGGACGTTTCTACTGTTGCTCAGTATATGTAAGTCGCTGGAGATCAATCGATGAGTCCAAATATAGGTAGACCAGGTATATTATCATAGCATAGCCTCGTTTTCGTGCATAATAACTACATTATAAAGTGCACGTGCATGCATGTCAATATAATAGTGTATCTTGTATGGATATTCTCCCCGCTTCGATACCACTGAGCCACATTACATGTCTATTTGGCGCACCAAGTAGTATATGAGGATTACAATGATACCACCTCCACTCCCTTCTGGGCCCACATCGCTAAGCCTTCGCTTTAAAATATCTTCTATTCTCTTCTCTTTTTTAGGCTTAGCGATGTGTTACGCTCACATCTAATAGACCCCATCATTTTTTTTGTTATTATATTAATTAATAAATTATTATATTAATTAATTAATTAATTAATTATTATGTTTTCTATATAATAGGGGGAGTTCAGCTTTAAATTATTAAAAATAAAATAACGAACCATCCCGGAAATTCGTGAACTATATAACCTCACTAAGTGTTTATAAATAACCTGTGTACACACCGTCTGTATAAATCGATAGCCAGTTTACATACCATCGATAAGGAGAAATACACTCGGCTATAAATAACCGTGTGTGTACCGTCTGTTTACCTCGGCTATAAATACACACATGTTCATAACCCGTGTAATTGAAACATTGTCATCTGCTTGGTGTTTGTGACGCGTTTAATTCTTTGAATTGTGTATCAAGAGGAAACAAACTACACATCAGATCGGTTCAATCTTTATAACTGACATTCTGATTTGAATTATTACTAAACGATAATACTTGCGAGCACGTAATCCCTTGTTAGCCATTCGATGAGTAGCCTGAGTGCCACCGCATGGTGGACATAACAGCGACTCGGCTTTGGTACCTACCCCGCAATGTCTACATGGACGAGGTGAAACGGAACCTCTTCGCATCCATGCACGATGATGTTTGCTATACTCGTAAATACCGGTACGATGGCATCTCTCGTGACTACCTGTCTTCAACCACGCACAATTAACTAGAACCACTGAGTATAACATAGGGATTTTTTATCTCTAATAGGGTGTATTTCATCTTATCGATTATTGCGCAACACTAGGTAGTGTTTATATTTCATAACAGCTTTCGTGGTCGTATGGGCTAAGGCACCACTCTATGGAGACGTGGTATGTGAGTTCGAGCCTCGGCTGGACCTAAAACATTTTTTATTTGTTTGGCTAAGCGTGTTATTAAAGGTACATGCCCACGCAGTAGGCACAGAATGTTCTTTATAGGAATGAAATAAGTGTATAATTATGTTACTATTCCACCAGTTCTAAAAATTACGAGTGCCCGCTATACAAATATAATCTTTTATTAATTATCAATTTACTGTTAGCGACGCGCGGCGCGCGAAATGTCAAGGGACAGGCAGTACAGAGAGAGAGTGGTTACTATTGGCGACCTTATCACCAAATGGAAAGAGTTACGTGGAGATTTAGATTTGGACTCGAACAGACATTTTTCTTCTCAACTTCCGATACTTCACTGCGCATGTCAAAGATGTGATATGATTGACCGTGTCACGTGACGAGTATTGGTAAAAATAGCACGAGGTCGGAAAATACCCTTTCTGGTCACGGCATATAAAATGCGATTTAACACCAATTAACACGCGCCGTAATTAAAAATAACTCGTTAGTGGGTAGAGAAATGGCTCATATAAGGCATGACAGAAAATGAAAAGTAGTAGTACAGTGTAACCTGCTGCGTGGGCATGTACCTTTAATGTTCAATATGTATTCATAATTATTCAACCACCAATATTATTGGATTAATTGGATTATTTAAATTGTTTACTGCACCAATATTATTGGATTAATAATATTACTGATTATTTACTGCGTATTACTGATTATTTAATAAAATTCAGCAACATTTCATCAAATACTAATACATTTTATAATTAATTTTATAAATTTCTTAAATTATAAAATATCACAATTCCCTCCAATTGTCCAACCCAAATTCATCAACACCCCAATCGCGATTGGAGAAATTGGATGGTATTGGGTTCAACGGAGTTGAGGGAGCTGGTGTTGTAACTCCCCCCCCCCCCCCCCCCACCCCCCCCACCCCCCCCGCACACACACTTTAACTCCTAGTTTTTTCAAGTATTTTCAATCTTGGGAAGGGTGGCGCGCGCCTTAGTTCTAATAGTATTTTTTAAATCCTCATATCGAGACATCTCCTCCACCACCGACTCAAATTCAGCTTCTGATATATTGTTATTGGCCAACGCTTTGGACACGATAACGTCGATGCTATTTTTCTTAGACCTCGCGAGAACCGATATTCTGTCGTGCTTTCTACTTTTATTTTCGAATTTTCTCCCCACTACTCTAAACGCCATACACAGCAGTCCTGCCCCAGTGGCTACACCACTCAAACCCGTGGCAATAGGAATTGCCACGACTGTAGATAACAATGCAGCGGTTCCGGCCCCACCCATTATAGAAATTGCTGCCACCCTCCGAGTTTCTCCATCTCGTTTTAGAATATCCTGCATCTCTACGATATTTTCCAACCTAAAATCTGAACTTCTTTCGCCAAAACCAATCGAGATTGGAAGCGTGCTAGGAAGCGGTGATCGGTTCATATTTAATTTTTACAAATCAAGTTCAATTAACAATGTAACAATAGTGGAAGAACTCGCTGGGTCAGCGATTTTCGTAACAAAGTTAATAACACTACCTTCTGAAAGTCTAATTGGATCGTCACCGGCGAACAAAATTACCGCTGAACTATCTCCAGCGAGTTTATTGACTCCAATCGCCCGTTCTTCCCCATCCAGTACGAGATTCACGGCGACCACGCCCGTAGATTTACCATTAGCATTAACCGAGCAGACCGCCATTCGGTGAAGTGTACCTGGAGCTGTCATGGCGTATCCCCCATATTTATTGCTCGCTTTGGCACCGAATGAATATTCATAGAGCCCCTCATTCAATGGGCCCAGCTTCTCAGCCCAAACTGTGATGACACATTTTTGTGTTTGCAATAACTTAAACTGCTCTACAGATGTGTCCAGCAATGTGGCAAGCTGCGCGATAGCGGTATGGGCCTCAACACGAAACTTTTCAGAAGTCTCATCAAGTGCTTTGTTCGCGGCTCTACGAACACGTTTCAGTTTATCGGAAAATTCGGTTATTTTCACTCCTAGTTCAGTAAGTGTTGCATGATCCTCTTCCCCAACTTGGATTATTTTTCCACAGAGATCCTTAAGTCCTGTATGTGCCTCTTCGCGAACTTGTGCAGTCGCCGTCAGGACGTCTACTCTAAGCTGTGTTATACTCCTGTGAATTGCGTTTGTGGCCTCCGATATAGTCGTATTGATCAAGGCCTTTGTTTTTCCGGTAGTTAAAAAATCGCCTGTGGGGTTGGATCCGTCGGGAGCTCCAATCTCGATTGGGTTGTAACTCGGATTATTTGAATTGGAAGAACTACCTGGTCCGTATATACTCATAATACTGGTTGTTATAAATTATATTACGAACATGCGTCCAATTTTCTTAAAATTAATTAATTTGAAATTTCTAGGACGACCGAAATCGGGTAATAGTTATTCAACTTTCTCGCTTGATCATCAAGAATAGAGACCGTAAATTCGTGGATATGTCCCGATTCCAAAACTTTCAACTCGGGGTGTGGGAAGTCTAAGGTCACAGTCTCCACAAAGAAACAATCACTGACTTGCACTTTTTCAGTAATGTGCTGGGGGATCCATCTACCATGTTGTACGATGTGTTCACCCGATCCAGGTGCACCCTGAGAGTTTTCGTGAAGGCGAAGTCCACCGGGTTATCACCGACGTACTCACCCGGGGCAAACAAGCCTTTATTTGCGGAGTATGTCTCTCTAAAACCGAGTCGAATACCTAACGTCGGGGAGATCCTTACCCGACTGTCTGGGCCGATGGTCATTGTTGCGAGCCCGGTAGCCTTCGATACTGTGAGGTTGGCTTTACCGTCAAGCTCTGAGGTGACAAAATCTTTGACCTGTCTGAAACTCCACAGTCCGGGAGGCAGCGTTACACCTACTGAGCGTCCATCCTTCACATAGCCAAACCCTTCGCTCTTCCCCACATTCTCCCATCCAGCCGTGAAGGTGATTGATCTGAGGCCTACCCGGCGTTTTCCGCAGCAGTTGTCGATTGACTTTTGAAGTTCACCACTCTCTTTTTGAACATTAGTGATAGTAGCAAACATAATAATATCTTTCAATGGATACCAAAGCATTTAGCTTTAATTATAATGCAAAGTACGCGGTCGGCGGGGTATACACTCAAAAGAACACCATTGGTGGGCTTGTGCACCCCCAAATAAGAGCCAGTTTGGGCCTGGGTTTCAACACCAATTTCCCTAACATGTTTGAAAAGTACAGACTTCCTAAAATCATTACACAGGATGTCATATCAAACTGGAACAACAACCCTATGCAGTTCTGGCAGAACCAACTAAATTTTGCCGTGTGGTGTGCCACAACCGGGTGTGGCGTCTCTTTCAGAGACCACATAATATACAGGAACAGCATGCTGAGCAGTAGCGTCTACAACTTTCATGTGTATTATACTATTAGGAGGATTCTCAAAGAACTAGGTACTCCACTACCTCAAGACGACGGCTGGAATCCCATTTCCAACACATACAACCGTAAGGCGTTCGAAGGATATGTGACGAATTTAACGTTTCAAAAGATTCGGATTGGAGACAGAAAGTATACCGAACAGCAACAGCCTGGGCACAGTTCATCTTAGGGGTTTAGAGCACGGGACATACTATGCCAGAACGAAACCTGCTTTTACAGGGTTGGCGGTCGTGGATTATACTCTGAGTTACACAGCACCACCACCACCATTCAGAAACACGGTAAATTGGACGGAAAACAATTGTAATACCTCCAACATGACATTCGGGGCTGAAATGACTAGAGGGCACACGTGCGATTCCAAATACTGTACATGGTTATCACCATCAAAGGCTCACGTACAGTATATTTTACAAGACAGAAACGTGCAGAAGGGTATAGAAATCTTTATATTGGACGACGGTCTAGGGTTTACGCCGGCCGGTGTTACCCGCCTCAACGACTCCATTCGCACATATGTCTGCGCAGTTCTATACTGGGCACGGGAACGGCGTTTGACGCGCAAAAAACAATTATTGGCACTTGTAGAGGACGCCATCTCAGCTAAGGTGGACCTGGAGAAGGCGATTCAGAATTATCAAGACGTTTTGCAGAATGCCAGCACCCCAGTAGACTATGTATTTGGAATAGGTCTTTATATGGCGCCGAGCAGTATGATACTACGAGACGACCCGGTTGACGGTTACAATAATCAGATCGTAATCGCCACCGTCAATCAAAAAATCGGCCACAACGAAAACGTGAACGCGGATATCATCAAGCGCACCCCCAACATGCTCGGGTTCAACAGTGGAAGTGGAACCGATTTCATAAAACCGCAAGAACCCACCCCAGTACCCCCAATCCAATCGCGTTCAACAGTGTTTAGGGAAGAATTGGATGCACCATCAAGTTCCCCCAGTTACCCCAATCCAATCTCGATTGGAAGAATTGGAACATGAGCGGGAACTAGTGTCACAACTCACGAGCAGGAGAAATTAGGGCTCGTCGTCACCCTCATGGCGATCGGACTATTTGCGCTTTGGTTTTAGGAACTCTCGGGCGGAGAATAGTAGGAGACCGGCGATCGCCACGATTAGAGCCCAATCATTCACGGCGAGCCATCCGGCCGTTTTAGATAATATAGATAACAAGTAGGAGACGAGACCCCCGATCAGCCTAGGCAGCGCGGCGGCCACCTTTTCGGCTTAATTTAGCCCGGAGACTGGCGAGGGCTTTTAGATGTTTTTTTTACCCACTCCTTGTCTCCACCGGATGGCGCGGGTGCTGGTGCGGGTGCTGGCGCGGGTGCAGCCGCCGCACCGCCAGTGAAAGCTAGAACTATGGTTGATATAGTCATGCCGACAGCTGTGAGGATGCTTACTATTGTGACGCCCTGCTCTCTGAACAGAGTGCGAATACGCTAACCGAGTGTCGTCTCCTCGTGCAGGACCCTCGAGATTGTTTCGCGGATCCGACTTATTTGGGTGCGGAGCGTCTCACGGTTAGTCGAGGCAGCCTCCAAGCGAGCTTCTCTTTCATCCCGCAAAGACCGCAGTCGTTCGGTGATCCGCTCGGTAGATTCTCTATCGCCACGGGCTTCCTCCAGTTTTCTCTCTTCCAGCGCGATATGTTCATCCAGCGCCGTGAGTTTGGAGAGGTTATGAACCAATTCACCCCGGACCGTTTGCATAGCCTTATCGAGTCCACGGAGTTCTCGAAGAGGTAACGGTGGGTCATCGTTAGACCCTTGGTCGAGGTTGAGTATTTCGTCTAGATCGCTTTCGCTGATCTCCATTGTACGAATAGCGTCGGTGGCTACACGAGGGACCACGCTGAGCTCGACAGTTTCTATCGTGGCGGCCGTCTTCGCCATTGTTTCGTCTGTAGAATGTAGGGCCTCTACTGCGCGGGCCGGCATAATTGTTTTACCAGGCCTCCAATCTGGGAATCCTAATTCGTTCCTTACGATTTGGCCATCGCCCTGACTTCCGGCAATGGTGCTCAGCGCTAGGGGTTTTCCGGTCCTCATGTTGACGATCTCGACATTTGATGCTTTTAACCGCAACCTACCACTCAGATCCAATTCGAACTTGGAGTAGTCGCGGCCGATAGATGGGACCATACCTTTTTCTGCAAAACTGTTGTAGTAGTCGTCTACAGCTCTCTCGAGTAATTCACGACTTTGACCAACGGTGTTGGTAGCGCCACCTATTTCCCCCAATTAATCCAATCGCGATTGGATTAGAACTGGAGTCACTATGACGGGTGTTTCGTCGAAGGTCGCGAGGGAATCCTCGAATTCATCATCCTCATCGATGTCAGCGTCATTGAGGGCATCGTCTCTGCCTAATTCGTCATGCCAATATCGTAATCAGCCATCTTTAACGATGTATTAAAGACAAAACCATACGGGTTTAATAGAGTATTTACTGAAAATATGTCTTCGAGTCAATATGGTCGCAAACGCAATCCATACCGCAGACTGCGTGAGCCCCTCGGGGCAAAAGGCGTGAGACAGAGCGTCGTTATTATGAACAAGCTAACGACGTCATTGTGCCGGGGACTGTTCGCCTCGCTTTCACTATTTCGCTGACGTCGACGGACGCGGACAGAACCGTCGTTCAGAACCCGGGTCGCGTCATCGTCAAGAAGACAATGATTAAGATTTCTGGTAATGAGGTGATGTCGATCGACGACAGCGACGTCTACCATTGCTATCATGACCTGTGGAAGACGGCGCAAGAGCGCGAAAATGCGGTCTATCAGGGTATTGACACCAGCCGAAATAAGAACGTAACCAAACTTCGAATCGGGGCTGGTGACAAGTCAGATAACGTCGCGAGTGACAACGCGATCGCGGCCACTTACGGCAACCGCTTCTACATCCCGCTCGACTTTGAGTTGCTGAGAGTCACATGCCCTACTATCAGAGCGCTTTGGCTGACCGCCTCGAATACGAACTAACGTTCAACGACTACGGCCGAGCTCTCATAGCCACCGACATAGCATCGAAGTATACGATCGACAATGTTTCGCTGGAGTACGACATGGTCACGATGCCCGAACTCGCGGATTGATCAGATCCCAGTATGCCGGGCGCGTTGCCATACTTTACGACCGAGTTCTTCGCCACCGCAAGATGACGAAAGACAAAAGCGACACATTGTGGAATATTAACGTCAATGTACCCGCCCGCTCGATGAAAGGTATACTGATGCTGTTCGAGGAGGGTCGATTCGCGCTCGGGGTTAGAAAAACCGACAAATTCTATAACCACAAAATCACAAAGGTAGAGGTGACGATCGATGGAGTCCCCAATCAACTCCACAGCGCGGGTCTTCGCGCACACCAGCAGTGGGACGAAGTAAGAAAGCAGTTTGCTGCCGGCTCTAAGCGCTCCCCGGAGGTTGCCGCGGTTGCCAAAGACCTGCAACTCTCGGACGTCTCCCTCGCGGAGTTCCTGACTACCAAATACGCGTTATGGCTAGACATGCGAGCCAGCGACGACGACCAAATGCACGGTAGTGGACGCCATGTTGAGAACGCTAGCGAAGGTGTGACGATCCAGATAACCAAATAGATAGATGTAGCTGGGCCATTGAACGTGTACTTATATATAATTACAGACGCACAACTCAACATCGAAGATGGCCGATACGTGTCAGCACTCTACTGATTTAATAAAACATCATTCTAAAGATTTAACTCTACTGAAAGGTGCCCACTCTGCTATAATATGTGGGCAGACAGGATGCGGAACAACGGTTTTCATCTTCGACTTGCTCGAGGTGTCCTACCGCAATGCCTTTCGACACATTGTGATCCTGTGTCCCACTGTGCGGCACAACGATACTTATAAGCGGCGCCCGTGGGTATGGGCCGAACCTGAGATATACGTCTTTGACCCCGGCGACAGTCTTCACGGTTGGTTGCGTGTCTTCTACCAAATATTCCAGGGCGAGCCCACCCTATATGTGATTGACGACTGCTCAGCCAAGGCGGCGATGACCAAAAAGAAGGACATGCTCTCCGAGCTCGCATTTTCTGGCCGTGATGCGGGGCAAAGTGTATGGATCTCAACTCAGAAGTACAACGCCGTCCTCAAGGATCTGCACGAGCAAACTAAATGGGTCGCCCTCTTTCACTGCAAGGACCGAGACCCATTCGATGACTGTCTTCGAGAGAACGACGTTATCCCAACGCGCGAGGAGGGCCTGGAGGTTCGACAGATGCTTTCGAAAACTAAGCACGCCAAGCTTCTGCTAAAGACTGATCAACCAACTGCTTACAAAGTCATCAATTAATTACTGAGCAATGATTAAGCGGAGCAATGCTTAACAATGCTGAGCAATGCTGAGCAATGCTGAGCAATGCTGAGCAATGCTGAATAATGCTGAACAATGCTTAACAAATGCTTAGAAATTGTTTAACAATGCTGAACAAATGCCGAACAATGTGGGATTGCTCCGCTTAATAATTGTTCAGGAAGTATTGCTTTGTTGCGAGCATAACGGTGATCATAAGTATCGGGTGGTGCACTTGGCAATATTTTAGACGTATGAGACTTGTTAGAATAGTACACCCAACACTGTTGAAATAATTAAAATGAACTGCGACGAACTTCTCGATCAGCTAATGGAAGAAACACTCGTGCCGATATCTGTCCTGAAAGATAGTACGACTGCCGACACGACTGAAACTTCTTTCCTGAAAGATGGAACACCTGTTGGCACGACTGCCGATACGGTATTTGCCCAACCGCTACTCCAATCCAATCGTGATTGGAAGAATTGGAACAGGAGCGGCAGTGGGATGAAAGAAAATGAAAACGTGGCGCGACGCGAGCGGCTAGCTGGGCTGGATGCTGGGGGACAATCGGAACATTATCTCGGTAGGCGTCTCTCAATTTGTCAGGTGGATAAGATGTCAGATGCGGAGATTGATAAAATGTATGCGCCATACGAATCTAGGTTAGGTGCAGAGATGACAAAAACTCTTGGGGCGGCAGCTATTCATTTGTACGCTACCGCTGTCAGTGCAATTCTCCCTATACCAAACACCGCGGGGTTAATTGGTGATCTAGAGACTGACCCTTTTGTAGGACACACTCTTAGAACAGCCTGCTGCTCAATTTATCACAAGTTTGGAATGTACTTAACTCCGCTGACAACCGCGTTGACCACGGCTAAGCACTGTCAATTTGGACATATATGCCCACGAACTATAAGCTCAGAAAATGATGACACAAGACGCACCTGCGAGAGTGACGGAACCGCAATCCCCGATTGCTCCAACACTGTTGAACCCGATTGCAGCACTTCCAATTCCGATTGATCCTCCAACGGCGTTGGGGGAGCAAGCTCCACAGGAACAAACTCCACAGGAGCAAGCTCCGGTTGCACGACATAAAAATCCAAAAAGACAGGCAGCTGGGCGGGCAGCGGCTGCCACCCGAAAAGTCAAACAAGATAAAATACTCGCCGAGCTTCGAGAGGCCAAACGGTCGTTGCAATCGTGGATTGCTGTTCCAGCCGCTCCCGAGCTGGAGCCCCAAACGAAATTGGAGTTGGGGACAGAGACAGCAAAACATCTGAAGACAGCTACAACCACACCTGTGTATTTGGAAGTGCTATCCCCGATTGCTGTAGCTCCTAACTGGATCATCCCGTGGGTTGTTGGTGGTGGTCTGGCAGTTGTGGGCACCCTGTGTGTGCTGAACTACCTTTCGAAACAACCCCCATCAATTCACGAATTAGAGTTGGAGGCGGTTCCGAAGAAAGTTACGAAACCGATTGCGCTCCATTTAAACATTGATCGCGATCCCTTTTATATGCAATAATTATAGTTATCAACAATGGCTGAAAACGATGGTAAAATGATAGTGAATGCGCTTTATCACGTCGTTGTGATATCAGGTCTCAGTATCGGGTTTGCTCGACTATCAAATATGGCCTTCGGAGGACCCGCTCCCAAATTGTACATGACTGTGAGAGACGTAGGGCTCGTGACCTTCAATGTAGTGGCCGCATTTGGGACTCGAGATTATCTAGTTAAAGCCGGAATTCTACCCTCTAATATATGGAAATAATGGCTTCGATCGGACTAATGATAGGTGGTGCAGTCGTGAGCGCTGTGGCGTTCGGCAGTAGCAACTATTTATTCTCGTTAATAGGAAAATCGGACGCGGACGAGGAGCGCAAGTGTCACGATTTAGCTGCAGAACAACTCAAGAGCGCAGACGCAGCATGGTCGAAAAAACGAACCGCCCATCTGGACTGGATCAACGAAGAGCTTCGCCGCGAGAATCACGCCGTGCAAACTTTCCAGAACGTTGAAGAAGCCATCCGCGAGTACGCGCTGGCATATCCGGAGAGAAGTCTCGCGCCGCTGGATCACGAGCCCCAACTTTCTGATTTCTATGTACCGTCAAAGGCCCAAAAAGACCGCGAGATCGCGTTCATCGTCGTGGGAATGGGTGTGGTGGGTCTCGTCAGCTACTATATTGGAAAAGCAATAAGCAAAAGCAATAAGCAAAAGCAATAATTATTTTCATATTTTTTTTTTAAATGATATATATTTACTGAACGATGTTAGTTGACGAACTTTATTTTGCTCTGATCGATGTAGGCTATACTGCCCTTAAACACCGTTTAGCTGGCGCAAAGGGTCTGATTCGTCTGGCCCAAGATTCTCTTGAGACGTGGCGCGAGGACGAAAAAGCGGCCACCCTTTTCGCAAAGCGGATGTTAGATTGCTCCGAGATAGAGTCCTCCGAGTTAGATTCCCCCGAATTCCCGCTCCTGTTCCAATCCGTGAATTGTGGGAACTTGACCGGCAGCTGCAGCGAAACTTCCAACAAAGGTTTATTATTAACGACGCAGTTACCGGACGATCTGGCGAGGGCATGTTGGAGATTTTCCGATCTATTAGAATACTTCGCATACGATGGACACGCGCAAACTTACGCAGTCAAGGAATGGCTTAAGAAGCAGGCCCTCTGGCAGATATATTTGCCCGCGCCGCACAATATTCCACGCCCGAAATTCGACGTGCCGGTGTCGAACGAAGTTCACCAAGCAGACCTCTTGTTTCTCCCTCACGATCGCGTCGGTCGCAAGACGTACAAGTACGCACTGACAATCGTTGACGTAGCGAGTCGGGATAAGGGGACTGAGCCGCTGGCCACTAAAGAATCTAAGGAGGTGGCCGAGGCTCTTTCCCGAATATATAAGAGGCCGAATCTTCTCCAGGTCGATCCCGGCCGAGAGTTCATGGGCGCGGTCTCTCATCTATTGGCTAAACACAACGTTTCTGTTAGACGCGGCCGCGTCAACATCCACCGGGACCAGGGGGTCGTGGAACGATTCCTTCGAACCCTGGCTGAGAGGCTGTTCGGACACCAATATGCCAAAGAGCTTGTAGTTCCTCATACGCGATCGACAGAGTGGGTGACCAGGCTGCCCGCCGTGGTCTCCGCACTGAACGGCGAGGTGACCAGATTGATTGGTAAAAACCTGTAGATGCCATAAAGTCTAAAAAGGTGTCGCACAAACCATCTGCCGTCTCACGCGGGCGACCCGTTAGTTTAGCGGAGAAACTGCTTCCGTCGGATGTTGTCGTCCGGTACCTCTATCAACCGGGAGAGCTCGAAGGTGATCGCCGCCGCGCGACTGATCTCGTGTGGTCTCTCAATGTATATACTCTAGATCGATCTATTACCAAACCCGATGAGCCCGTGCTCTACTATTTGGATGATGGTCCATCGCGTGGGATTGTTCGCGAAGAACTTCTTGCGGTGTCTTCTGACACCCAGCTACCCCCAGATCGTCAGTGTCTTTAGTATTCTCCCCTTTTTTAGATTCCTTCTTTTTACCTATCTATAGGCTCGGTGTGTACCCCGTATTCCATCACTCTTCTCTTGTCGTAGTACGCCGACAACCCCAACTTCTCCTGATTGTACATCTTCATCACACCGTTAACCATTCGGAATCCCCTGTTCTCCGCCATGTCCTTTCTCCCTTCGAGAGCGGTCTTGTACCTTCACCAAGTCAGATCGTTAGATCTCTTCGACATCCCCTTGGCCGAGTGCTTAGATTTTCCGTCACCGCTCACGTAGTAACACTTGCTGCACTAAGCGATGGCTCTATCCCCCTGGAATTCCAGCTTGAACAGTCCCGGAGTTCTGTTGCTCCAATCGTTCCACGCCAACCACTCGGCCTTCTCCTTGTTGAACTTTCTCTTCATCTTCTTTCTCACCACCTCCGCCAGGGTCTTCTCAGACACCGCGAAGTACATGCTGTCAGTGTCCATCTGTATAAGTTCGAAATCTCCGCGATCCACGTACTTGTCCAAGAAGTCGTAGTAGAACTCCAGCATCCGGAGCTTGGCCAACTGGTAGACCGCTATGCCACACTGAAACGGTATGTTGATCACCACTCGAGTCTTCCTGAGATCTCGTAAGCCTCCCCAATCTCCTCCAGGTCTTCGAACCACGCCGACCTCAGTGCCCGGTCGACAGTCTTCTCATCCTTCGTATAAGTGGTGTTCATGTGTCTCTCTTGTGCCTCTATCAGCTTGCCACAACACGCGTTGCCAACCAGTTTGAATATCTCTGCCAACTCCGCCTTGCTCTTTTCGACGTCCCCCGTCCGTCTAGCGGCGGTGACCTCTTTAACGAACCATTGGAACGGTTTGCCGGGCGTGTAGTCTATCACCCTATGCACCGCCTTGACTTCCAGACCGTCCTCCAGATACCACTTTAGCAGCGGGGAGTATATGATCATCTTCTTGGCGGACAGTGCCCCCACGAGCTTTCTCTGTCCTTCGACCCTTTTCCTCCCGGTCCTGGCCAGGTAGTCCTTCATGTGCTGCAGAACCTCGGTCTCGTCGACTTCTCGATTAACGAACAGCGGCGACATTTCCGAGAACTTGTCTCGCAACGTTTCCGGGACCTCTATAGCCAACTCCGCAAATCCGAACCACTCGTCGCGCCTGACCATCCTGACGAAACGGTATATATGCGACTGTTTTTCCGGGTCGTCACACGTCCATATTTTTACCTCCCCGCACGGCATGTCTTTTGACAGGGTAGACAGGTACAGCGCATTGGCGTCGTACCCCAGCACCGCCTTGTACATCTTCTCCTCCCGACTCCTCACCTGACCCCTGATCGTCGACCTGCCAGCCTCAGCGTATCTGGAGAACACTATGGACGGACCACCGACCAATCCCGCCTTCATCATCGCGTAAGTCTCATCCTTCGGCGACCACAGCTCGGGCGTGTCCGCCTTCCCATCGATCGACCGGCGGAGCAGGTACTGAAGGGAAACACCGGGCAGAGACACAGCGTCCTTGAGTATGTCCACGCCCCCCCCCCCCCCTCCCCCTGTAGAACTCCGTCATTTTAGTCAGTGCCTCTAGGAACGGTCCGACGTTCAAGTCGTTGTAGTGTCTCAACCATTCTTTGAACGTCTTCATCCCTTTTTTTCGGAAGAACTTCTTGCAGTCTTTCCACTCGGACAACGACAGTAGGAACTCACCCTTCAACTTCGAGTACCACTCGGGATAGTCGGGCAGCTCCGGATCGTCGAGTTTTTCTGGAGAATCGAACCAATCGTACGGGAAGTAAGACTTTACCATCTTACAGTCGTACGCCTTAACCCACTTGTCGTACGTGGTACCGGGTCCCAGATATTGGATGATATCTAGAAATCTAAACTCCGTGGTAAACAGAAACATCGTTGTGCTGGCTCTCTTTCCGACCATCACCTTATTCACGGTGGCCGCCAACTTCTCGACAAGGTACTGCTTGATGAGATTCAGGTCGTACCTGCTGCAGTTGAACCCCACCACCACGATATTCGCTTGCTGAGACTTCGACAGCATCTCTATGTCGGTCGGCATATACTTCTTCCTAATCCCCTCCCTGATGACTTTGCATCTTCTCTGCAGCTCGGTCACGAACTTCTCGACCAGCGTGTCGGGATCTCGTTCGCAGATGTGGGTCATCCCCTCGTGCATCGTATCCCCCAACGACACCGATATAGGAACGTGCTCGCCTTCGAAGGTCAGGTCTTTGGTGGGTTGCGTGGTTTTCGACTTGTCGAGATACGACTCGAAGTCGTAGACTATCTGGTGAGGGTACATAGTCGTCTCCTCCTCGTGTGGCGATTGTGGATAGTAGGTATTCACCACATTCAACCACTCGCACTCCCACATCACCACCAGCTCGTAACCCGCCTCCCTTATATTGGTGTCTTGGATTTTCGTCCTCTTGTACAGCGATCTCGCGTTACCTCTCCTGCAATGCTTCCGACACCAGTGCCAGTAGCATCCGTGAAACTGAAACACGGTCTTGGTCTCGTGACAGTAGCCGTCAACCGGATCGCCGGCCACCCACCGCTCGCCACCGTGACCGCATCTCGCGTGATGTATGTGCTTTCCCACCCTCTCCTCTTCTCTGCTCAACCATTGAATCGAGATCGCGCTCGCGGAACCCTTGGGATAGAACGCCTTCTCGTAGGCCGACTGCGGTCTATCTACCCTCTTACCTGGACATATCACCGCGGTCTTCCCACCCATGCAGGTGGTCGCGTGCCTGTGCATGTGACACGACTGTGTGAACCGTTGTTGACATCCGGTGCATCCGTACTCATTCGTCATCTTGCGGAGGTTATTGATGAGGAACGAGTGACCTCCAAACATTCCTATCGTCATGATCTTCTCACCAACCGCGTCGTAGTTTGCCGGAGACTTCATAAGGTACCACACTTCGTCGTCGGTGGGCTCGTATACACGGATGCCCAGCTTGATGTGCTCTTCGACCTTCTTAATATCGTCCAGGGGGATTCCCTTGCGATCCGGTCCGTTATCGTGACCGAGGTATTCGCGAGCTAGAGCTCGTGCCTTCTCACAACAGCGGTCGGGTCTCCCTCCACGGTGGATGGCTATGCACCTAAACAGACACAAGTAGTCGTCGTACGTGTCGATGGAATACATTCCCTTTTTCTGTCTTAACCAATCGGGGAGTTTTCCCGCTCCCATGAGAAGTTGTTGCGTATCGATGATCATCTTCACCTCGACCGATATCCAACGAACGAAGGTCCATTTTTTCCTTGGTCTATCGACTTTGTCGATGTCCATTCGACCTCTCTTTCTCTCTCTCGGATATCCAACTCTCAGCTTTGGCGATCTCGTTTATCCACGGACTGCCCTTTGATTGTTTGTGATAGATCATCGTGTCGTCGGTCTCGATGTTCCCAATACGAGACGAGCACGAATACCTCAGATAGCATGCCGTGGTCATCTCTGGACGAATTTTATTCATTATGCGATTAGCAACTCCCCGTCTACCCCCCTCCCCCCCCCCCCCCCCCCCTCTTGAAGGTCCATACTATCTTCCTCCTACCCCTATCAACAGTTTCCCTAGCTTCGGCATATTCGGCGAGAACCCTGGGACCCTCCTCCACCAAATCTCTGGCGAGCTCTCTCCTACTCTTAGGAGGTCTCCCCACCAGACTTTGATAAATCTTATTGTAGTGTGCCTTGTATAGTGCTTTTCTGCGGGCGCTGGGATCGTCTTTTACACGCTGCGCGTAAGCAGTGGCACGCAGACTGGCCGTCGTCTCATTCTCCAATTTCTCGAATCGTTTTTCGGGTCGGCAGGCAGTCGTCCGGTCGAAACCGCACGCCGCAGCCTCTCCTCGTAGACGACGGCTCGCGCGTCACTTATCCTATCTGCTATAACTTTCTTGAGTCTCAAACCTCTTAGGGAAATTCCCCAACTCTTAGCTTGCTCTCTCATTTGCTTTATGGTAGGCATTATACTGAGTATAACCAATGGATTTTTATCTATAATAGGATGTAAGTTGTTATTTTATTTTTAATAAATGTATGACAAATTGTTGTATTATACTGAGTATAACTTATGGATTTATTATCTCTAATAGGGTTGGGGGGGGGGTGGGGGGGGGGGGGTCCAAGTAGTATATGAGGAGTCAATAATGATACCACCTCCATCTGGGAGTCGCCGCGCGTAGTGGGTGGCCTTCCAGTGGGGGTGGTATCATTTTAATCCTCATATACTACTCACCAAGATATACTATTATATTGACATGCATGCACGTGCACTTTATAATGTAGTTACTATACACAAAAACGAGGCTATTATATGATAATACACCTGGTCTACCTATATTTGGGCTCATCGATTGACGTCCAGCAACTTAAAGGTACATGCCCACGCAGCAGGCACAAAATGTTCTTTATAGGAATTAAATAAATGTATACTTATGTCACTATTCCACCAGTTCTAAAAATTACGAGTGCCCGCTATACAAATATAATCATTTATTAATTATCAATTTACTGTTAGCGACGCGCGGCGGTAACAGTCTATTTTGATAATGTGCGGGGACGACGACTTTCACATCACGGCTTGCGGTGCGCATGCGCAGTATACTACGCGCGCTAGTAGGCTTTCCAATATGTAAACAAGAATATCAACATGTCGAAACGTCCAGGACGGAAATTGTATGAAACGGCGTCGGCCAAAAAAAGGCGAAATGTCTGAGGGACAGGCAGTACAGAGAGAGAGAGTGCATGGTTACTATTGGCGACCAGATCACCAAATGGAAAGTTACGTGGAGATTTAGATTTGGACTCGGAACAGAGATTTTTCTTTTCAACTTCCGATACTTCACTGCGCTTGTCAAAGATGTGATATGATTGACCGTGTCACGTGACGCGTGTTGGTAAAAATAGCACGAGGTCTGAAAATACCCTTTATGGTCGCGGCATATAAAATGCGATTTAACACCAATTAACACGCGCCGTAATTAAAAATAACTCGTTAGTGGGTAGACAAATGGCTCATATAAGGCATGACATAAAATGAAAAGTAGTAGTACAGTGTAACCTGCTGCGTGGGCATGTACCTTTAATATCGTCTGTCATTAATACTCCTGATCCACGACATGTGAGTGTACAGTAGGTTTTGTTGACCTTTCATCATTTTGACATTTCTTACATGTAGAAATAGGTTGAGAAAATGGATGTTTCGACTTGCTAAGACCAAGATCAGCCTGTGTATATACCATGACTTTCTTGGCCTATGTTGGTCACAGGTTGAAGTAATGTACCAATGTCTATATATACATTAACCCATTTCATGCTGAGGATATGTCATTTTGTTTGTGAAAAATTATAAATAGTTTCTTTATATGTGCTTAGGAGTATATGTTGTGGCCACCATTTGAACCATCTCGTCGAGACGGTTCAAATGAGTGGTCACAACATATACTTTCATTGAGAAATAAGAAAAATAAAAATGACATATTTAAAATATTTCTTACCGTAAAGGTGTTTTCCGAATGTAAATGGGTTAATTATACCTAAAAGTATCAATAAGTTTACTCCCTGTTAGAACACAATACGTGAACAAAAAAATGTACTCCCTGTTGGAACACAATACGTATTGTGTTCTAACAGGGAATAAACATTTTTTTCAAATGATTTTTTCCCACTTATTGATAGTTTTATGTATATTTAATGTATTTATAGACCTTGATACGTTACTTCAACCTGTGATGTTGGCCACAAATTCCGCAATGTCCATTTTGTTATTTCCAGGGGCGGCGGAAGCAATTGATTATTGGGGGGGGGGCGAACTTTGTGAGGGCCCGAAGGGGCCGAATTCGCTAGGGGGGTCCGGGGGAATGCCCCCCCGGGAAATTTTTTGAAATCCAAGTGGTGTGAAACACAATTTCCTGCATTCTCAGCAATGTTTGAACATTAACTTAAACGAGTTGGCTCAGTCAGAGTCGGGTTCCCAGTAATCATGATTACACAAATATATTACAGTAAAAAATTATTTTTTTACAGAATTATTATTTATTACGCCCCCCCAATGTCATTTAAGGCCAGATCCATTAGTCGGATCATTACCAAACTTCATCAATAGCTTCCTCACATTGATACCTATCCATCCAGTGTCATTCGGGTTACCTTGACCTTCACGTTGGTGACCTTAACCTTTGTGTCAATAATTGTGTACATACGTCCAAATGTTGAGTACCTCCTGATCCGTTAGTCGAATCTTTTACCACACTTCATTGATAGCTTCCTCACATTGATCTACCAAGTGTCATTTGTGTGACCTTGACCTTGATGACGGTTAACTTCTCCGATCATATTCGTGCTGTTTCTGGAAGACTTTGAGCTGTATCTTCAACAGAAAGAGAGTTGTGGGCTATCGATCCAAGATATTGTGATAATTCTGCTGTTGTTCGCCGATGACATGGCAATCGTAGGTGAAACATGTGCTGATCTACAAAACAGTTTAGATACATTATACGAGTATTGTCAAAAATGGGGTCTAACCGTCAACACTGAGAAAACTAAAGTAATGGTGTTTAGAAAACGTGGAGCTACAAAGCGTGATGAAAAGTGGTTTTATAATGACTTTCCTCTACAGTTAGTCAGTGATTTCAACTACCTTGGGACTGTAATTCATTACAACGGATCTTTTTGCCTCAATAAAATGATGCTGTCAGGCAAAGGTCTAAAAGCTATGAATGTGTTATTTCGAAATATAAAGTCGTGTGATTTCTCACCTAAAATATTGTGCCAATTATTTGACGCCTTCGTGTCCTCTATTATTAACTATGCTTGTGAGGTGTGGGGTAATACTAAGTCGAAGGAACTAGAGCGTATTCATTTAAAGTTTTGCAAAAGGATACTAGGTGTGAAGCTGTCTACCAGTAATGCCGGAGTGTACGGAGAATTGTGGAGAATTGTGGAGTATATAATACGCTACCTACGGACAGGTTAATTATGTGTACAAAATTGAGTTTTGTAACACTAAATATCACAAAATTCAATTCTGTGTCACAAAATTCAATTCTGTCAATTCTGTGTCACAAAATTCAATTCTGTGTCACAAAATTCAATTCTGCGTCACAAAATTCAATTCTGCATACGTTTCGTATACAAAATTCATTTTTGTTATAAAGGATTCAATTTTGTAAGACAGAATTGAGTTTTGTGAAGAAAATTCAGTTTTGTGGGACAGAATTCATTTTTTGTCCACAAACGTTAGTTTGCGTAGGATAGTCTATGTCATCTCTACGTTGATTGGTTGAGATCGGTCTTAGTCCATTTTACTAGACGGTGGAGTACACTTGCAGGTTTAAATATTTCAATGCGAAAATATAACCCAATATATCAATATTATACTTCTTTATGGACAGTTATTTTGGTTATATTATGATTACAAATGAGTGGTCACACCATATAAGCATATATACTTTGAAGGAGAAATAAGAAAAATATTCAGAATTTCCCTCAATTATGTAAACAGGGTCAAACATAAAGTAGCCGGGACATAGCTAGACATGAGAGCATGCCCATATATAGAGAATACCAGGCTAGTGTATTTTGATATCAAGTTTAGCAGTCAAGGCTAGGAAACGCGTAGGAATTCCGAGGCTTGCCAAGGAATTCCTACCGTTTCCGAGCCGAGCCTGATAAACTTGATATTAAAATACACTAGCCTGGTATTCTATTTATCAGGTAACGTTTTATGCTCGAAAATGACATTAGATGACGTCGTATTCTAACAGTAGATCTAACCTTGTGAAACAAATGGTATTGGATCTGTGTCTACTAGTTGCGAAGTTACGTGTTCGCAACTCTGTGTCTACATGCATTATTTACAGTATACACCATATTAGTATCCATGGTATCTACACAAATACTACAAATGGTTTCCTCAAATGGCACAATACACACATTCTGTTTATAAACACAGACAGCAGTCAGAACACATGCCACAGCGCGTGTATTATTGATTTAACTGGGGCAGATGTACCTTGCGATACACAATAAATGACGTCAGTACTCGTGGGAGATCTACATGTACATGAATTAAGTGTACAATTATAACGCAAATGGGTTTAAATACGAATGGGTTTGTCAACGTTTGACTGTTTGGAGATAGTTGAAGCAAAATGGCAGAATGAGAAATTAATCATTGGCAGAATGAGAAATGAATCATCGACATTGAATGTGTAGATCGGCGACCGTGACCCATTTCTCCAGTGCAGTTTCTGACCAATGGTAGTCCTTCTTACATGCGTGTGCAGAATTGACAGAATTGAATTTTGTGGCACAGAATTGAATTTTGTGACACAGAAGTGAATTTTGTGACACAGAATTGAATTTTGTGACACAGAATTGAATTCTGTGGCACAAAAGTGAATTTTGTCACACAGAATTGAATTTTGTGGCACAGAAATGAATTTTGTTGACAAAATTGAGCCATGTCCCACTTGGCACCCCGTACTACCATCGTATTGTTTTGTATTCTGAAAATTGCATCATAAAAGCTACGTACTACATTTTACACACTGACTGCGAGGCGGGAAAGACGAATTGGACATCGGGTGTGAAGTCATTATTGTGTCGTCACGGATTTGGAGATGTTTGGGAAAACTCGCTTCGTGTTAACGCTCAAGCATTCTGCACGGAATTTAAACAAAGACTAGTTGACAACTTTGTACAAGCATGGTTTGTAGATGTGTGCATAAACAACAAATTACAATTATACACTAATGTGAATACGACATTCGGTTATGTCGAATACCTCGGTCTAATATCGCGAAAACATTTGCGCAGCGGACTTACCAAACTACGTCTATCGGCGCACCAACTACGCATTGAAACTGGCCGATATGGTCGTAATCGTGTTGCAAGAAACGAAAGGTATTGCACGATATGTGACACACGTGACATTAAAGACGAATACCATTTTGTATGTGTGTGCCCCAGGTATACCGAGCTACGTATGAGGTATATTCCCGCTTACTATCGCCGTCATTGTAGCATGCATAAATTCTTAAACCTTCTTATGACGTCAAACAAAGCACACTTATACAAATTATCTATGTTTATATACCATGCTGCTAACTTACGAAGTTTAACAGTAATCAATTGAACTTTATATATCCATCCTCTATTGCCAGTAGTTATGTATTGTAATGTATGTATGTATTTTTTTATTTGATTCGTTTCCTTTTTGTGTGACGAGAAACTGTTGTATAGTTTAAGTCAATAAACTATTCTTCTTCTTCTTCTTCATATCAATTATTTTGAATAATTCAGAAATTAATATTTACAATAAAAAACACTATATATTCAGCCTTGAAATCAGAATAATCCTGATCTGATGCCAGATACTCGCCTCACCAGAATCACTTTGCCCCCTCCCAAAAGCAGTAGGATCAGTAATAATGTTACTACTTTTATAATGGGCAATAACCCAATTCACTCCCAGGTAGCAAAAGAGAAAAAAAGATAACGAGAGTGCCGAAGGTCACAATATACGCCAGTCGAGGCAAGGTCAATCAACAAGGAGAGATAACTCACTGAAAACGAATAGGGTTCTTCGTCTTGATGTGATAAACATGTATACCAAATTTTGTTACGATCAGTCCAGTAGAAGTTGAGTTATTGCGTGGACAAAGATACAGAATTCGAAAAATAAAACCGGCCGCCAAGGGGAGATATTTCATTAGAATTTTTTTCAAAATAAATAGGTTTCTTCGTCTTTCCGTGATACAATTGAATACCAAATTTGGTTATGATCGGTGAAGCTTAACTCGAGTTATTGCGTGGACAAGGATACAGAGTGCGAAAATTAACAAGAGTTGTCAGAAGACAACGAAGCTCGCCTGTTGACAGCCTTCACTCAAACTTGGCACAATTGTATAAAAAACATAAATATTATATAACTTGACCTTGGGTTAAGGGGTGTGCGGTGGACATTGACATTGGGGTCAGTGGTGGAAGGTGGGTCGTGGATTTGCTATAGTATGATATAGCATATTAAGATGAATGCATGTATGAAATATCAATGCGCTCCCTGAAAACAGAAGCAAAACAAAATGTAACCCAACGTTAACTTTATGAATGCACTAAATTGGTGATTATATACAGCATGATAGCTATTCACATGAGGAATGCATGTATGAATGTGCTATGTTTGTGACCTTGACCTTGATCATGGATTTGCTGTAGCACAATAGAGGATCATCGGATGAATGCATGTATGAAATATCAAGGCATTCCCTGTAAAGAAACAGAAGTTATAAAAAGACATTTACTCCAGCGTTAAGTTTATGATGTTGATCTTGGGGACAGGGGTGGGGGGTCATGGATTTGCTGTAGCACTATAGAGGATCATCAGATGAATGCATGTATGAACAATATCAAAGTGTTCCCTGTAAAGAAACAGAAGTTACACAACATGTACCCCAATGTTAAGTTTATGAACATGCTAAGTTTGTGACCTTCACCTTGGGGTAAGGGTTGGGTGGTGGGTGGTGGATTTGCTACAGCATGATAGAGGGTCATCTGAGGAATGCATGTATGAAATATCAAGGCGTTCCATGAAATGAAACAGATGTTACAAGACATTTACCCCAACATTAAGTTTATGAATGTGCTAAGTTTGTGACCTTGATCCTGGGGAAAGGGGTGTTCGGTGGGTCATGGATTTGCTATAGCACGATAGAGTATCATCAGGTGAATGCATGTATGAAATATCAAGGCGTTCCATGAAAGGAAACAGATGTTATAAGACATTTACACCAATTTTAAGTTTATGAATGTGTTAAGTTTGTGACCTTGATCCTGGGGTAAGGGGTGGGCGGTGGGTCAAGGATTTGCTATAGCACGATAGAGTATCATCAGGTGAATGCATGTATGAAATATCAAGGCGTTCCATGAAAGGAAACAGATGTTATAAGACATTTACCCCAATGTTAAGTTTATGAATGTGCAAAGTTTGTGACCTTGACCTTGGGGAAAGGGGTGGGGTGGGGTCATGGATTTGCTATAGCACGATAGAGTATCATCAGATGAATGCATGTATGAAATATCAAGGCGTTCCCTGTAAAGAAACAGAAGTTATAAAAAGACATTTACTCCAACGTTAAGTTTATGATGTTGATCTTGGGGAAAGGGGTGGGGGTGGGTCATGGATTTGCTGTAGCCCAATAGGGTATCATCAGATGAATGCATGTATGAAATATCAAAGCGTTCACTGTAAAGAAACAGAAGTTACACAACATTTACCCCAACGTTAAGTTTATGAACATGCTAAGTTTTTGACCTCGACCTTGGAGTAAGGGGTGGGTTGTGGATGTGCTACAGCATGATAGAGGGTCATCTAAGGAATGCATGTATGAAATATCAAGGCGTTCCATGAAAGGAAACATATGTTATAAGACTTTTACCCCAACGTTAAGTTTATGAATGTGCTAAGTTTGTGACGTTGACCTTGTGGTAAGGGGTGGGCGGTGGGTCATGGATTTGCTATAGCACGATAGAGTATCATCAGATGAATGCAAGTATGAAATATCAAGGCGTTCCATGAAAGGAAACAGATGTTATAAGACATTTACCCCAACGTGAAGTTTATGAATGTGCTAAGTTTGTGACCTTGACCTTGGGTAAGGGATGGGCGATGGGTCATGGATTTGCTATAACACGATAGTTTGTTTGTTTATTAGTGTTTAACGGCCTATCAACAGCTAAGGTCATGTAAGGCCGGGCAAACGGGTTCGATCCAATTTTTAACCTGCTGCATTGGGGGGGGGGGGGGGGGGGGGGTGATCCCAAAATCAGAACGGAATATTTACATTGAGAACAAATATATTCAGCCCTGAAATTAAAATAACCTGACCTGGTGCCAGGTCCATACCACACCAAAGTCACTTGGCCCCTTCCCCTAAAATAGGATTACGAATATCGTAATACTCACATAAGGGGTATAACCAGATTCAACTGTCACATACAAAATGCAAAAGATGTATGTGAGGGCCAAACAAGGTCTCCAGTCGGGATTCCGGTAAGGATGAACCCCGATCGTTAAATTACCCATCGCGTGCTCCCACCTGCCACCCACTACAGCACGATAGACTATCATCAGATGAATGCATGTATGAAATATGAAGGCGTTCCCTGTAAATAAACAGAAGTTACACAACATTTACCCCAACGTTAAGTTTATGAACATGCTAAGTTTGTGACCTTGACCTAAGGGTTGGGTGGTGGGTCGTGGATTTGCTACAGTATGATAGAGGATCATCATATGAATGCATGTATGACATATGAAGGCATTCCCTGTAAATAAACAGAAGTTACACAACATGTATCCCAACGTTAAGTTTATGAACATGCTAACTTTGTGACCTTGACCTTGGGGTAAGGGTTGAGTGGTGGGTCGTGGATTTGCTACAGCATGATAGAGGGTCATCTGAGGAATGCATGTATGAAATATCAAGGCGTTCCATGAAAGGAAACAGATGTTATAAGACATTTACCCAACGTTAAGTTTGTGGACGCCGACGCCGACGACGCCGACGACGCCGACGACGCCGGGGGTATGCCATAAGCTCTTCTGCACTTCGTGCAGGCGAGCTCAAAATGGCCGCAAGGGGGAGATAAGTCATCGGAAAATTTTCAAAAAACCAGTAGTCTTCTTTGTCTTGCCGTGATAAACATGTATACCGAATTTGGTTACGATTGGTGAAGTAGAACTCGAGTTATTCCGTGGGTGGACAAGGATACAGAGTGCGAAAATTAAAAATGGCCGCCAAGGGGAGAAAAGTCATCGAATTTTTTTCAAAATCAATAAGCTTCATCGTCTTGCCGTGATAAACATGCATACCGAATTTGGTTACGATCGGTGAAGTATAACTTGAGTTATTGCGTGGGTGCACAAGGATACAGAGTGCGAAAATTAAAAATAAATGGCCGCCAAGGGGAGACAAGTCATCGGAAATTTTTCAAAATCAATAGGCTTCATCGTCTTCACATGTATACCGAATTTGGTTACGAGCGGTGAAGTAGAACTTAAGTTATTGTGTCGACAAAGACAGTGTGAAAATTAAAAATGGCCGCAAAGGGGAGATAAGTCATCGGATTTTTTTTGATTTTTTTTGTTGAAAATCAATAGGCTTCTTCGTCTAGCCGTGATAAACATGTATACCTAATTCGTAAAACAACACTATAACCACAGGTGTTTGAAGAGTGAATCCGGATATGGAATTACCACCCTTATCGCATCGCCGTATTTCGCCGATATTAGAAATACTAGAAATGTGGCCTGTCGGCACACGAATGCCCCCGCTGGCAGCCAAAGAAAACGAGGCATATTTGATTATAAATCATTTAGCGGGGGCGGGACTAATGTGGATTTGTCACAGGACGGTAGAGGACCATTGGAGCAGTCTGTGTGTGAAATTTCAAGCAGATCCGAGCAAGGAAACAGAAATGATAAGCCCATTTACCCGAGCGTTAAGGTTTCGAACGCACCAAGTATGTGACCTTCACCCTGGGCTTAGTGGGGGCTGGACGAATGCGGATTTGTCACAGGGCGGTAGAGGACCATTGGAGCAATGCGTGTGTGAAATGTGAAGCAGATATGAGCAAGGAAACAGCAATTATAAGCCATTTACCCGAGCGTTAAGGTTTCGGGACGTACGGACGCCGGTAACACTATATGCCCCCTCACCATTCGGTGGCGGGGGAATAAAAATCAGTCGTATTTTCCTTAAATGAAGTCGTAAATTGATAAAAATATACTGTTACCACTCATTTGAACCGTGTCGTCTGGATGGTTCGCTCATTTGAATCGTCGCGTCGGCATGTTTCGAATAAGTGGTAATAGCATACACTTTCGCTTACAATAATTGAGCCCGGATATGGAATTACCACCCTTATCGCATCGCCGTATTTCGCCGATATTGATTTCGAAAATCAGTCATATTTTCCTTAAATGATGTCGAAAATTGATAAAAAAAATAGAGCTCATGCGGAATTGAATATACGATGCTCTTGGTTGGGATAAAAAAAGTAGGGACCTTTGTCACATCGTGGCAGATTATCTTAGCTTAACAATCATGTTGATCCGTCTGTTCTTGTTACTGTATCAGTGTAAAGTAGTGCCATTTATTAAAACGTTTTGTTGCTGCACTTACTATGGACTACTGGCTATAGTAATTCGCATCTTAATAGGCATCCATTTGTCTGCTGCAAACACCGACTGAACAAATGATTTGCTGCTGATATGTGTATCACACAAGTGGAACAATATTACATTCCTCTAGTTAATTACATGTTATTACGTATGAAGATGTGTATGTAATGCATAACAAACAAATGCTAAGCCTTACTGGATTCTTCCTGTTTCTATACAGCTCCTTCCCCTCTGCACATACAAAATATGTTGAGTGTTATACAGTTTCCCATAACACCATTTACTACAATTACTCTATTTTAAATATTTAAAGGAGAATATACTAAAACACCGTTTGGTTTACCACCCATTTCAGTTGGGCTCGCAGCTCAGTACTTTCAGTACTTTTATTATAATAGTGGAAGATAGTACCAAGTGGGTGGGCCCGTAATGGATGTTTTGTAATGTTTTTTTTTTGTGTCACATGTCCGAGTCTTCCACCTGAGGTGTTAACAATACTCTGACAAGATGGATGTAATAGGATCAACAGAACATGCCAGGTGTATGCTTATAGTACCTTTATTGACATGATTCCAGGTATTTTGACAATGCACACACGTATACATTAGCAGTTTTGGCTATTTACAACAGAAACGTGTGAACCATAGATAACAACATACATTACATAAGAGATTCCATGAAACATTAGCCTAACAAAATAGTATTTGGCAGTGTCTCCAAAAATGTAGGATTGTGGCATCTTTTGGCCAATTATTTAATTTTTATTACTTTTTATATACACTTTGTTTAAACCAATTAACGTGATGCCAAATGCACAAACTTCGCTAATGTTGATGATGCCTGAGAGTACAATTTACTAGTATCCGTCCATATGTATCTGTCCAATACAAGGCTTGTTACCTGATAAAATGTCTTATTACTTAGATATCAATTTTTGCCTAGAAATTGCCTGCATTTGCCTTGCCTACAGCAATAACACACACAGTCCATGCTGATACAGCTGTTTTCCAGTCCGATACTGAAACTTCTACCGAAACTTCTACCTGTAGTCTGATATTACCATTTCCAGTCTGATACCATCGTTACTAGTCTGATACCACCGTTTCTCGTGCACGTATTAAACCAGTTCCTTTGGGCATGCACATTGCATATGTTTACTTTATCGGCTGCGTAAATTTCGACAGATGCCAGGAATTTAAATTTGTAGGCTCTGTATTTCATCATTCAATCATGGATAACGGTATAGATTTTAATATAGGATTATCACAACTGCCGGATGATTAATATTGAATCTGATTGAATCCCAAAATCAGAACGGAATATTTACATCAAGAACAAATATATTCAGCCCTGAAATTAGAATAACCTGACCTGGTGCCAGGTCCATACCACACCAAAGTCACTTGGCCCCTTCCCCTAAAATAGGATTACGAATATCGAATATCGTAATACTCACATAAGGGGTATAACCAGATTCAACTGTCACATACAAAATGCCAAAGATGTATGTGAGGGCCAAACCATTAGTATAACCAACATCATGTCGGATACCTATTCATGGGTGTCTAAATTTAAAAACATTTTCCCCGTTTTCTTCATTTCTCAATAAATGTTTATGTTGTTACCACTCATTTGAACCGTCTCAACGAGACGGTTCAAATGAGTGGCAACAATGTATACATGTACTTCTGTGCAGAAAAAAGGAAATTGTTTAGAATTTTCCTTCGTATATTCAGCATGAAAATGTTTAAATAGAGTAGGCCACTCACACACAATCACATTCCTGTTATCTATGGAGTGTTTGAAATCAATGTTTGCTGAATGGAGAAATGAGGATTTTGGCATTTGTGGCCAGTCTAGCTGCTGGGACCGGGCACAACTAAAATGTTTGTAGGTGTAAATTTAGGATCGTCTGTAAATTTCAATTGATGGATTTATATTTATTGAAGTATAGGTTATACAGCACATGTTCAATAAATGTAAATCCAATAATTTTTTACAAGAAAACAATGTTATTGTGAAAATTACAGACTATCATAAATATGCACTTACAAATATTTTAGATGTACACATTTTAGTGAAACAGGCCCCTGATCCGTTAGCAAACTCCTGCAGCCAGATGAGGAGCATTAGTGTATGTCAGAACAATGCGCTGCCACTAATACAGAATGGCGAATAGTACAGGGTGCTGATCAGAGTGAGTGTGTGCAGATCTGGGTCTAGTCTACACTGGTCACAAACACAAGCCACATTTCTCAAACCATGGTTTATAAAGAGTGACAACACAGATATGTGACTATCACTGGAGAAATGGGGCTTATGGGTTTTGCGACCAGTGTAGATCCAGATCAGCCTGTGCATCCGCAGTCGGACCAGGATCTGCACTGTTAGCCATTCCATCAATGAAACACCCTTCATGCTTCTAACAAGCAATATAGATAATTATCAGGCTACTGGAGTGTGCCAATTGATCAGTAGCCGATTTCATCAAAATTGCAAAGTATACTTATCTAGCAAAGTATACTTTGAGGGAGTAATCATTTATTTTTACCAAAATGCATTATTTCCTATAGAAGTAACCACTGCATATATTTGATGATTAAAAGAATGCGGAATTATTATACTGAATTTATTACATTATCACAGCCAAAATGGCTGTGATAATGTAATAAATTCAGTATAATAAAAATGTCTCCCTCAAAGTATACTTTGCTAGGTAAGTATACTTTGTAATGTTGGTGAAATAGGCTACAGGAACTGCTCACGTCCCATAAGTCCAGTGTGCTTCAGTCACAGCCACATATGTCACTCAGGGGCAGATCCAGCATTTGGGGAAAGGGTGGTAAACTGTGATCTATGTAAACTGGGGGGACTCCCCCCTCCAGATCTGCCCCTGTCACTACAGTAACCATACTTCAACAGATTTACATGGTATTTCTTTTACATTGTTTGATCATGTGTGGTTTAATGTCCATTACTACCTGTCGATCATCAGCCGAGAAATGAGACCTTGTGATTGTTGCAACCAGCATTGCCTGAGATCAACTTGCTCATGATGTGCGCAGTCTGATCAGCTACGGTCATTTTAGGCCGGGCTTGATTGAATCCCAAAATTCACAGCTCGACTGCGGTACACCATAATAAATCTGTTTTTTCTCTATGGTCTAAAACCATATCTAATCCACGACAAAACTGCATTTGTAGCCTACATTTATCAGAATGTGGCTTGATGATTGGTGCAATATGATTTGACAAAATAACTGAAACCTGTGTATATTAAATCTATATATCAAACAAGTAACAACATATAAACCACACACATAGACCATCTACATACACCAATTACGAAAAAAAATGAATACCAGTGGTCTACTTCACCAACATTGCAAAGTATACTTATCTAGCAAAGTATACTTTCAGGGAGATATTTTAAATTTAAGGATAAATTTATTATACTGAATTTATTACATTATCACAGCCATTTTGGCTGTGATAATGTAATAAATTCAGTATAATAATTCTGCATACTTTTAATCTTGAAATATATGCAGTCGTTAGTTCTATATGAAATAATGCATTTCGGGAAAAATAAATGATTACTCCCTCAAAGTATACTTTGCTAGAAAAGTATACTTTGCAATGTTGGTGAAATAGGCTACAGATTCCTGCCATATACGGAAACAGTAATTGGAATGCAGGAACCGAAAATTATCATCAGCTGCTGCTTCATATTTTGTCTTTTCTCTCAGAGAGTAAAAAAATGATTTGGCAGCATTCTAGAATCAGTTCCAATTTCTAGAATCAAACCTGAAAATTTAATTCAGCATTGTAAGAGTGAAACTCTGATTTAGAGATGTAAATACCACAGGTATGAAGTAACGGACGGAGGTCTATAAATACATTAAAATATGCCTAAAAGCATCAATAAATGAGAAAAAAAAATAAGCTAAACAATTTTTTTTACTCCCTATATATAGACATATACGTAGACGTATGTCTATATATAAGAGTTAAAAAAATTTAGCTTATTTTTTTTTCTCCATTTATTGATGCTTTTAGGCATATTTAATGTATTTATAGACCTTGATCTGTTACTTCAACCTGTGGTAAATATACGGGCAATTCAACAAAATAACACATTTGACAGGCGTGTTTATATAATAACATGTATTACACAAGTAAACTGTGAAAATCAGTACAAGCCCAGTAACCTGAAAATTCAAGTTTTTTCTCTCTATTTTCTATTCAAATGCATACATTGTTACCACTCATATGAACCGTCTCATCGAGACGGTTCATAACAGTGGTAACAATTTATACGTATGTGCATAAAAACGGAAATACAATTTAAAATTTTCATTCAGAACTAGATCGCCGCAGCCGCGTGTCGTGCCCGTCGGGGCTTTGATAGCATACCGGAATTGTTTAACCCAGACGCAAATTTGTTTGTATATTCTCGCCACAACTGAAATAAGTATTTGTGTATATGTGTGATCATCTGCGTATACATGTATGAGCCCATTCCATTCATCTGTGACAAAATATGCAAATATGAAAGTTTTTTGTTGAAAGTTCTTTTTGACTATCTCATGAACCATCACACACGTAAACATCATAGCTAACATGGGCATCGTTATCACTAAGCTCATCCCCTCGCTGACAGCCTTGATAATAAAAATATAATTTTTAACATTTTTGCCTTACAAACAATGTGAACATATGTCCTCAGTGACCTTGACCGGTCGGACGTGGACGGTATGCAAAACAAAGCACCATCCCTAGACACACATTGTGGCCAAATATTATCAAAATCGGTGAAGAGGTTCACAAGTTATTGACAAATGAAAGGTGTTACTAATGCACACACATACGCACATATGTACATGGACTAATGCTACATCCCCTCTTGCTATCGGCAAGGGGATACAAAGGTTTTAACATCCCAGCAGCTAAGGTGATTTAGAGACAGGACCTCAGTTTCAAATCTCATATCCAAAAGACCAGTGGGATGGAAATATTATGAAAGTATTTGTCATGCCTAGGTCCACAACCCATCCCTAACACCATATCAAATATTGCCCCACAACAGCAGTACATATAAAACATACAACTTGCCATATGCAATTAGCAGATACACAGATACATATACAATGTAACACAAACCTTTAACCCTTTCAACACTACAGATATATACGCCTTTAGCAGTGTTTGCAAACAGTGTAGATCCAGATGAGCCGGCTCATGATGAGCCGTCTCATCAGGATCTGCACTTTTTGCAAAATTTCCCATATTTTAGAGAGAAAAAACCCATCGCTGTCTTATAATTGGAATAGTCTGTAAACCATTTTGTGACAATTGGATTGGTCCTTAAATGAACATACCACAGTCCATTCCAGTTGTTTAGGGTTGAAAGGGTTAACAGACATATAGATAACAGTAGTGTACAGACTCGAGAATAATCCATGTATTTGCTGGTTGCATATATCCCAGTTGTATATCTTAAAATATACAAGTAACAATCTTAGAGATAAAAATATTGTGTTGAAGAATACATATACATTTTTACAATTATATTTACAATAATTATAACTAAGTTAACTCAATCAATCAAACTCCCCACAAACAAATGGTATACAACACTTATTAAATAGTATAATGTATACTATTATTATATACTATTTACAGGGGCGTGAACAGTTCCAAATGTGAAATCCTGAAAATTGATTTTTTTTTGCGTAAAAGTGTGTTTGCCATGTTGAAACGTTAGTATTTTCTGCAATTTCAGGAATTTCCAGAAACCTCAAATCTTGATTTCAGGATATATATTCCCATCCCTGTATTAAACAAATAACATTAACCCTTAGACTGCTACTCACAACAATTGCCGTCTGCTGTTGCTTTTATATCTTGCCTTATTTCTCAATAAAAAACATGGTTTGACAGCAGTTCAGAATCAAACCATGTTGTAAATTATTCTAAAGTACTGTCAAAGCATGTTTTTGATGATAAAAATGGAAAATAAACAGCAGACGACAAAATAAATAAGATAGCGGTTTAAGGGTTAATGTTGACACCAATTGGAGAAGTGACATAAAATTGGCTTTACATCCATACCAGAGCAGTGTGATATTGAGGCAGAACCTACGTCTTTTTGATTGATTTAAATTTTAGTTTTTGGAGCTGAATTGAAAAACCGAGCTAACAAAAACTTTCAGAAGAATGTGAAAACCAGCCACGATTGGCAGCTTTATCATCTAAATAGAATGAATAAACACCATAATGTGTATACATACGATCATTTTAACTCTCTTAATTCTCCAAGTAAATATTAAATGTCACTCAAACTATCATCATGTGACCTGCACATGACCAATCGGCAAACAAAATCAAACACACAGTAGTATTAGAGTACAATAAACAAATGCAAACAAATAATTAATTATCAAATATCGCCATCTGTTTCAAAAGTTTTTGCCAAGCCCTCGCTGTATATTTAACACAGTGGAACCCTTCTAAACAACACCCATGTATTTCAGGTGCATGAGCACGCAATACATGTTTGTGTGCTTTGCAATCATGAACAGCCATGTATGTAGGACTTTCAATGACTGTTCCCAGATTCATTCGACTACTGCAAACAACATGGTACAGTTTGCCTCACATGCATACAAGACAAGCCATATGATTGTGTACGTAACTTTTTGCATGCTGGGAAATTTGTGGGCTATAAATAGTTCAAAAATAGCAGACGACAATTCTTTATATTTTCTTTTATTTCTCCATTTAAATAAAGATCATGAATTTGTCTTGGAATTTCATTAGAAATGAGTCCGGAGGATGCAATTCTAATGAAATTCCAAGACATATTTACAGAGAGAAATAAAAAACACTCGTAATTTGGTGGATGACATTTTCATCACAAAGAGTTAATGAGATATTTCATGAAAAATATTTACAACAATATTATCCATGAATGACGTCAAAAGCTGACGAAATGTTCAGGGCAAACACAGAATAGAATTCTGCATTCGCTCTAAAAAATTGTAAACTTTCGATGCCATTTAAACAAAATATCAGTTTCTGAAAATATTTTTTTCATGAAGAATCACACATCTTTTCCGGTACAAAATCATAGCTTGTCTCGCATGATGCACACCAATTAACCCATTGCATGCGGAATATACCTTTACGGGTTTGATTTTTTTTTATTTCTCAATGAAAGTATATGTTGTGACCTCTCATTTGAACCGTCTCGACAAGACGGTTCAAATGGTGATCAAGACATATATTTCTGAGCTCATATAAAGAACACACAAGAAGATTTTCCACAGCATGAAACCCATTTACACTTTAACCCATTTACACTTTAAAGTGTAAATGGGTTAAAGTGTAAATGGGTTAAAGAGTATGATGAATAAAATAAAAGAAAACAACACCAGAATTGTTTTAACATGATATTATCAAACAGAAAGATAAACATGTGTAAACAAACAAAACTGAATGGTTGATTGATATTATGGAAAATGGAAACTCAGTAGATTCTGAGACACTCCTTTCAAATACTTCAAAACACAAATTATGACATGTTCCAGTTGTAGGTCAGAAAATTCAATTTATTGAAGGTGTTAAAATTCTGACATCTTCTACGGTTGAAGAGGTCCGAAAAATCCAGCAATCAAAGGCGGTAAAAGTCTGCGAAGTCTGTAATCGATGCGGACAACTCTATGCACCATACACGCTCTCGTCACTGTAGGCGATGTACAGAAAGAAGTCCTCTTCATGGTGCTCCTGGAAACAACAATAAATATTGATTTGATGGTGACAAACGACCACTTCAGGCCGGGACAATGTGGTCAAGTCCAATATTAACTAGATTGGTCAGTAAGCGAGGCTTACGGAATACCCCCCGTGTGGGCCCAGGTACCCCTAAATATGTAAAATTTTCCAAGTGTGTGGGCTTGTGGTAGAGGTCCATTGAAGCAATGCGAGTGTGAAATGTGAAGCAGATCCGAGGAAGGAAGTAGAAGTTATAACCGATTTCTCTGATGTTAAGACAGTTAAGTGTTGTAAAGAGACTAAGTATGTGACCTTGACCTTGAGATCAGCGGGGATATGTCACAGCATGATAGTAGAGGAATGCATGCATGAAATATTAAGAATATGCAATGAAGGAAATAGAAGTTATAACATATTTCTCTAATGTTAAGTTTTGTAAAGAGACTAAGTATTTAACCTTGACCTCGGGATCAGCAGGGGTTGGACGGTCGTGGATTTGGCACAGCATGGTAGTAGAGCCTTACATGAATGCACGAGTGAAATATTAAGCATTTTAGATGAAGGAAATAGAAGTTATAACATATTTCTCTGACGTTAAGTTTTGTAAAGAGACTAAGTATTTGATCTTGACCTTGGGATCAGCGGGGGTTGGACGGTCGTGGATTTGGCACAGCATGGTAGTAGAGCCTTACAGGAATGCATGTGTGAAATATCAAGCATTTTAGATGAAGGAAATGGAAGTTATAACAATATTTCTCTGAAGTGCAAATTTAGGATCGGCCGTAAATTTCAATTGATGGATTTACATTTATTGAGCATATGCAGCCTATGTTCAATAAATGTAAATCCAATAATCCAAAACATTGTTGATGTGCAATTTACATACTATCATAATTTTGCACTTACGAACATTTTAGTCATACGAAGCTTAGTGAAACGGCCCTCAACACACCAAAGTCACTTACCTCCCTACTTGCATAATGGCACAAAAAGAATTAGCATGTGTGTAACACTTTCACCCCTAAATGGAATAAACTTGCTCATGAATGCTAATTTTTGGACTAGTTCATTAATCACAAATAATGTTTTTAATCTGAAAAATTCTGTAGATCTTGATGAGACAGCTTATGAATCATCTGGATCTACAATTTTTGCAATTGTCTGTTTTATTATCTAAGGGTTTGAAAGGTTTGGAACATACGTGAACTAGTCAAATAAATATGTTTGTTTGTTTATTGGTGTTTAACGGCCTATCAACAGCTAAGGTCATGTAAGGCCGGGCAAACGGGTTCGATCCCGTTTTAACCTGCTGCACAAATACGTACGATGTTACTTCGCTACATTGCACAGCACAATACGCGACCAAGTTGGTATGGTAATAGGATTTTTTAATGGGGATTTTATTGTATCACAGGTCCAAGTCTTCCACCTGTGACATAGGGTACTGGTAGGCGACCCATTTCCGGCCAAAAATCAAGATGTTTTCGCAATAATTTTAAAAGTTTACATCTGACCGTGATTGTTCTCACATTAACAAATACGTCGGCTCGCCTTACATAGAACTAGAAATGGACGCTTGTTGACAAGCGCATGTGTATCCCCCTCCCCAGATACACAAGTAGTTTGAAACTCGATGGCCGCGGCCTGCATTTCGCGCCTTGTGGCGAGGTATGGACACTAAAAAAAGAGATATAGTATAACGAAAAACTTTAAACAAAAACTTTAACCGGACACACGTACGTACGCCAAAGTGCCGACTATATCGCGCTTTCCGCAAGCGGGCGCGACAAAAAGGGTGTTCGAGTTATGCTCCGGAGACAAAATCAGAACGCGGAAAAACAAAAGGAGATAACTCGAAAATTAGTGATGCAAGAGTTGTCATTCTTGCGTGACACACCTTTAGGGTCGTGGTCTATGCATGTGTGAAGTTTCATTAAAATATTCCAAAGGGTGTTCGAGTTATGCTCCGGACACGAAATCAGTGCACGAAACAACAAAGGGAGATAAGTAAACAAGAATTCCGCGAAATCAAATGCCTCGCCTTGTCCCGCCAATTTTCACTGGCCCGACCATATTATACAATTATTGACTTATAATGAGCCATAGAATATCAGATTATATTCTATGGCTCACTAGTCAATAATTGTTTTATTATATGATAATAGTCTGTATATAGCGCTTACGACCTAATGCTACTAGACAAAAATTGAAAAAATAATTTGAAAAAAAAGTTTAAAAATTAAAAATAACAAGAATTCCGTGGAATCAAATGTCTCGCCTTGACCTCGAGCCTGGGCCCCGAAAGCAATTTTCACTGGCCCGAACATATACAATTATTGACTAGTGAGCCATAGAATATCAGATTATATTATATGGCTCAATAGTTGTTTTATTAAATGATAATAGGTCCGTATATAGCACTTACGACCTTATGCTACTAGACAAAAATTGAAAAAGAATTAAACAAAAACAAGAAACGAGGCAAAGCCACGAAGGCCAGGTTTTTTCCAAGCATAGACACTTGGATAACATAATTATACGCACTTTTTGTAGACTAGATGGCCTTGGCCTGCATGTCGTGCCTTGGGGCGAGGCACGGACACTAAAAAAATAGATATAGTAGATGGAAAAACTTTAACCAAAAAACTTTAACCGGACACACGGACGAACGGACGGACGTATGCCAAAATGCCGACGATATCGCGCTTTCCGCAAGCAGGTGTGACAATGATGATAAACACCCATGTGAAGTATCAAGGTATTGGGTGAAGCAGTTGCAGAGATATAGTACACGAAAAAACTTTAACAAAACAATTCAAAAGTAATTTGAACTTGACATAGGGCACAGGATCGCGCTTTCCGCAAGCAGGTGCGACAATGATGATAAACACCCATGTGAAGTATCAAGGTATTGGGTGAAGCAGTTGCAGAGATATAGTACACGAAAAAAACTTAACAAAAAAATTCAAAGTAATTTGACCTTCTTGAAATTGGGCACAGGATCGCGCTTTCCGCAAGCAGGTGCAACAATGATGATAAACACCCATGTGAAGTATCACGGTATTGGGTGAAGCAATTGCAGAGATATAGTACACGAAAAAACTTTAACAAAAAAATTCAAAGTAATTTGACCTCGACATTGGGCACAGGATCGCGCTTTCCGCAAGCAGGTGCGACAATGATGATAAACACCCATGTGAAGTATCAAGGTATTGGATGAAGCAGTTGCAGAGATATAGTACACGAAAAAACTTTAACAAAAAATTCAAAGTAACCTTGACATTGGGCACAGGGGCCGCACGGTTGGGGGTTAGAATGAAAATATGGATGATGATAAACACCCATGTGAAGTTTCAAGGTAATGGGCGAAGCAGTTGCAGAGATATAGTATAACAAAAAAGTTTTAACCAAAAAACTCTAAACCAGACGTACGTTAAAAAGTTAAAGTTGAAAATGGCTAAGTCAATTACGTAGAAATAATAGGTGAAGGTAAAAAAATGGTCACATGTTGGATAGTTGTATGTGGTAGGCACCCCTTGGTTATGAAGCTGTGAAAGTTTGGTGGTCCTAGGTGGTACAGTACCAAAGAAATGGACTTAAACACGAAAACTTAACATTGTAAACACGAAAACTTAACATTGAAAATGGCTAAGTCGACTGCGCGGAAAAAATGGGTGAAGTTAAAAAAAAAAGTAACATGTTGGATAGTGATATGTGGTGGGTACCCCTTGATTATGAAGCTGTGAAAGTTTGGTGGTCCTAGGTGGTACAGTAACAAAGAAATGGACTCAAACACGAAAACTTAACATTGATTGTGGACGCCGCCCGCCCGCCGCCCATCCAATAGCCTGGATTTTTTTCTCAAAAAACCTGGCTAAAAAAGTAACATGTTGGATAGTGATATGTGGTGGGCACCCCTTGATTATGAAGCTGTGAAAGTTTGGTGGTCCTAGGTGGTACAGTACCAAAGAAATGGACTTAAACACGAAAACTTAACATTGAAAATGGCTAAGTCGACTGCGCGGAAAAAATGTGTGAAGTTAAAAAAAAAAAAAGTAACATGTTGGATAGTGATATGTGGTGGGCACCCCTTGATTATGAAGCTGTGAAAGTTTGGTGGTCCTAGGTGGTACAGTAACAAAGAAATGGACTCAAACACGAAAACTTAACATTGAAAATGGCTAAGTCGACTGCGCGAAAAAAATGGGCCAAGTTAAAAAAAAAGTAACATGTTGGATAGTGATATGTGGTGGGCACTCCTTGATTATGAAGCTGTGAAAGTTTGGTGGTCCTAGGTGGTACAGTAACAAAGAAATGGACTGAAACATGAAAACTTAACATTGATTGTGGACGCCGCCCGCCCGGCTTTCGCCAATCCAATAGCCTGGATTTGTTTTCAAAAAACCTGGCTAAAAATGGGGAAAAAAAGTTTAAAAAAAAAGTATAAAAATTAAAAAAAAATAATGCTCGCTACTGGAGCCCAGATTTTTTTTAATAGTCCTATATTTATCTAGATATCATATCTGCACAGGTGCACATATTGCCACATTATTGTCAACACAGTTTACGGAAATGTAATAATAATTTATCTGTATAAATTACCTGTGGTCAGTTAGTGGTCAGTCTGGACATTTGCACATGCTAGCACATGTACAGGTGAATGGTTCTCCCAGTCACTATTGTCAACCGGAGAAGGCTATTGTTCTCTCTACAGGTAAGGTGTACAGAGCACACGAGAAAACGGGTATTCATGCATTAATGTCCAGTTTGTAGAGTGCGCAAAACAAAAAAGGGAGATAACTATAAAAAATTAGCTATGCAAGAGTTGTCATTCTTGTGCGTGACACACCTTCGGGTTGTGGTCTATGCATGTGTGAAGTTTCATGAAAATATTCCAAAGGGTGGTCGAGTTATGCTCCGGACAGGAAATCAGTGCGCGAAAACAAAAAAGGGAGATAACTAAAAAAAATAGATATGCAAGAGTTGTCAGTATTGTGTGCGACACACCTTCGGGTCGTGGTCTATGCATGTGTGAAGTTTCATGAAAGTATTCCAAAGGGTGTTCGAGTTATGCTCCGGACAAGAAGTGTATGCGGCGGACGTTTTGTTTGTTTGTTTATTGGTGTTTAACGGCCTATCAACAGCTGAGGTCATGTAAGGCCGGGCAAACAGGTTCGATCCTGTTTTAACCTGCTGCATTGGGGGGGAAATCCCAAAATCAGAACGGAATATTTACATCGAGATACAACATATTCAGCCCTGAAATTAGAATAACCTGACCTGGTGCCAGGTCCATACCGCACCAAAGTCACTTGGCCCCTTCCCCTATTTAAAAGTAATACCGGTAGGATTACTCTTATAAGGGGTATAACCAGATTCAAATGTCACATACAAAATGCCGAAGACGTATGTGAGGGCCAAACCAGGTCTCCAGTCGGGATTCCGGTATGGATGAACCCTGATCGTTAAATTACCCATCGCATGCTCCCACCTACCACCCACCTGCGGCGGACGTGTACGCGGAACGGTGTCAAATCCATAGTACATGTATCCCCCGACTTTCGTCCGGGGGATACAATAACATAAAATTAATTAGTATAGTGGGAGGTAACTGCTGACAATGGGGCCCGACAAGGGGTAATTAAAATACAGGAGGAGACCCATTTTTACGGACTCTAGGATTTTCCGCGATATTTACTTTTTGTGAAGCTAACACTGCAAACTTACAGTGAAAGTAATTAATACGGTATGATATTGATCAAATGATAGCAATTATTGAGTGTATTACTTCGAAGATGCTCTTAATTCCTTTATTCTGTACGTTTTCCCCACGTCATACAGGTGTCAACAAAAGTTGGCAGGTATGAAAACAGCTCAATTTAATAGTTTTACTCATTTTTCTTGGAAATCTTCGCACCCGACAACTGGAAATGACCACCTTAATGACCAGGAACAAAAAATGTGTGTGAAAATGCAAAATTAAGCGTTTACGAGGGTGTCAGGGAAAATGGGTACGGACAAAAAATGGGTCCAAGACTACTAGACAATGACGACAGCTGTACATGTACCTGGTAAAGAGCACCCATGGTTGCGCTGGTCGGGGGAATCACATTGTTAACAAAGAAGAAGAGGGCGTCCTCGGGTCGAAGGTGTATCCTCTTTCTGATGAGGAAATAGAACTGTCCGACGGTCAGATCTGAGGGAACCAGGTACTTCTTCTTGTCCAAGTCTCCAACACGAGCATTGGGAGCCTTCTCCACAATCACCTGAAACAAGGTTCAGTGTACAGCGCTCCAGATAAGGTTTCCACCGGATATGCACCCCAACACTTACCTGGAGCCCTGGTGTACAGTGAATACTGTAATAACCATAAATATTCAGAGAAATATTTTAACCTGCATAAAAATATGCTTAAGACGCTGTGCTACGATTCAACAAAAGAAGTTGTGTCGTTTGAAAGTTATAGAAGGAAACCAGGGTTGGCCGGGAAATACCGGGGGCGGGAATTCGGCGTCCCGGGAAATACTCCCCAAAGTGGGAAATACCGGGAAATATGAATTTTGATGTTATTATTTGATAATTAAAGTTATTTAAATTAAGTTTTAAGCTCAGTAATAGTTAATTAAACAATCAACAACTTAATAATTAGATATAGGGGTTAATTACAATGTATAGATCTGTTTCATTCCCAACTAGGTACTCATCAGGTGGAATATTTGGCAACCATGACATTTATATTTTGGTTGTATTATTTTTTTGTAAATTACTTCTTCATTTTTTAGGAAGCATCTGAGTGTCTGCTAGATACAATTCACAAGGATAACGTCATCATGATCAGACTATGTTTAGACAACAGGCTGTTAATTGTCAACGTTCTCCGACACTAATATTCGGTATCAAGAAATGACAATAAATGATCTTAGCATGCATGATGTGCATACACATAGTCTCTTACAAGTCTTATATGACTGACAATGTACTGTTGTTTTATGCTTTGCATTTGTATTATTTATTTGCATTATTATTATGAAATTTATTTAACGTGAAGACTATGGACCACGATGGTACGTATGAGATACGGTACCTAAAATCGTTAAAATTACCCAAAAGCCTACTAATGTCTACTGGTACTTATTTGCATGAACGTTGATGAGACTTTAATATACTTTAATAAACCATCAGACTATGACAACAGGCTGTTAATCGTCAGCCTTCTCTCACACCTTTTGTGTCATACTGTATAATAAGAACCCAGGTGATCTGTATATGGTCATGTCAAGTTGTAAAACAATTACACTTACACTGTACATGGATTATCCCTGTTATCAACAGGGATGTTCTCAAAATTCTAAAAGCAGCTTTTATTAGTGGCAGGTTACTATAGTAATGAGGGTGTTCTGATATACAATAAAATAGACAGTTGGCAAATACTACATAGACTTGTATATAAGGAAAAATATTGTCTAGAAAATAAGTATGTTTTTTTCTCTAAATAAACTTATTATTTCTTTTTTTATTGCCGAATGTTTTACCTGTAGGCTTATCAGTCTACACAGATATAAATCCTAGTAGATATAGGGTAATACAGAGACTCATCTTCACATTTTGGAATGAAAAAGACCACCAAGATTCATATTTCCCGGTATTTCCCGCCGTCTGGGAAATACTCTTATTTCCCAGGAAATTGCCAACCCTGAAGGAAACCATGGACAAAACATTAATAATATCAAATATTAATTAGGGTCGTTTTACTTAATATGTATGTTTCAATTATAGTTAAGTTTGTCCGAATTTTAGAGCATAGTGATATCCGTTATGAGAAGTTGCCCACGCTCCATGACGCTCGGAAAGTTCCGACAATGTCCGCAATTTCTAAATTTAGCTACATGAGGGAACCCGGGGCCCGTTTCACTAAACTTCCTACGACTAAAATGTTCGTAAGTGCAAAATTATGATAGTCTGTGTAAATTTCACATTAACACTGTTTTCTTGTAAATAATTGTTGGATTTACATTTATTGAGCATAGGCTGCATATGCAGCCTATGCTCAATAAATGTAAATCCATCAATTCAAATTTGCAGACGATTCTAAATTTGCACTTACGAATATTTTAGTCATAAGAAGTACTGTGAATACTGTAATAACCATAAATATTCAGAGACATATTTTAACCTGTATAAAAATATGCTTAAGACGCTGTGCTACAATTCAACAAAAGAAGTTGTGTCGTTTGAAAGTTATAGAAGGAAACCATTGTCAAAATATTAATAATATCAAATATTAATTAGGGTCTTATTTTTTATACAATATGTCAGGAGACGCACAGCAGATCCGGATGAGAAGGCACATCGGGATCTACATATAGAATACTGGTCAACCCAGTGTGCATGCATTTAAGGAATCCACAATTTGATGATAAACTAGAGCAAGTGAGCAGAGGCTGGCAGATAACCCCCGACTGCCATGTGGTCTGACCAACATTTTTTTCTGTGCTCTGAATACAGCATAATTCAGGAAATCACCTGCTACTCTGAAAAATAAGGAAAACCCCTGCACTGAAAGGTTTGAGCAAATTTCTATTTTAGTAAGCCACCTACAAAATAAACATTTACAATTGTGAAGTTTACTAGAACTCTCAGGTAAATTTTGTTCTCACATGTAACTTCACAATTATAAATGTTTATTTTGTAGGTGGCATACTAAAATAGAAATTTGCTCAAACATAGAATCTAGATTACACGAGAGACCAACTCTGTAATTACCTTAGGATCTTTTTATGGATGCTGGCATCTCTGCCACTATATCCACATCTAATTGTTCTTCTAATATCAATACTTGTCTTCCGGTTCCGGTACTTAACTCCAGAGTATGATAAAATTTTACTTCTTCGTTCTCCCACACTTTTTCCAAACGTGATTCAAATTGCCTTACATTCTTTGAATCGACTACACATTATGATAGGCAGTTGTGACGTCCTTGTCATAAATTCCGGTCAGTATTTTAAATGTCTCGATCATATCACCTCAGTCTCTGTATTTGAGTGTGGGCATTTTTAATTTCCTAAGTCTATCGGGGAATTCCATGTTTGCTAGGGTAGGCACTTGTTTTGCTGCACGTCTATGCACATTTTCTATTAATTCTATGTCTTTTTTCAAATATGGGTTCCACATGTGTGCACCGCTTCAGCATATTCCAGGTGGGGTCTTACTCTTATTAGGGCTTGAATCAGGTATTTGAAGCTGGTTTCATCTAAATAAGTATATGTCCTCCGAATAAGACCCATAATGCTACTTCCTTTGTTTACTTGCTGTTGGATATGTTGTGCAAAATTCAGTTTATTGTCAACTAACACACCTATATCTTTCTCCCCTTGCGAAAAAGCCAATACAAGTGGTTCTCCCTTCTCATTATACATATGTTATTGCCTATCGTTGTCCTGTTTTTTGTTGGTGATCTTCACTACCTTGCACTTGTTGGGATGGAATTTCAGTAGCCCTTTGTCTGACCAGTTGAATAGTTTGTCGCATAAATAAGTATATGTCCTCCGAATAAGACCCATAATGCTACTTCCTTTGTTTACTTGCTGTTGGATATGTTGTGCAAAATTCAGTTTATTGTCAACTAACACACCTATATCTTTCTCCCCTTGCGAAAAAGCCAATACAAGTGGTTCTCCCTTCTCATTATACATATGTTATTGCCTATCGTTGTCCTGTTTTTTGTTGGTGATCTTCACTACCTTGCACTTGTTGGGATGGAATTTCAGTAGCCCTTTGTCTGACCAGTTGAATAGTTTGTCGCAGTCACTTTGTAGTGTTTTGGCATCATCTTCCGATTTTATTACTCTATATGCCTTTGTGTCATCCGCGAATAAGAATGCAGTAGACTATGCACTCTGGCATGTCATTTATATACACAACAAATAATATTGGTCCTAGAACACTGCCCTGTGGTATACCGCTTGCAACTGGGTTGATGTTTGACTATTGCCCGTTCACAATCACTCTGGTTTCTATCTTTAAGAAAGTCCTCTACCCATTTCACTAATTGGTTGCTGATTTGATGATCTTAATTTGTTTAATAGCCTACGGTGTGGTACTTTGTCAAATGCTTTCATGAAATCCATGTATATCGCATCTATTGAACCTCCATTATCCAAAATATCTGTCCATTCATCAAGCACTTTTAGCAATTGCAATGTTGTTGATATCCCTGATAGAAAGCCAAATTGTCTATTGCTGAATAACTTATTTTTACTCATGTGTTGAACTATTTCTGCTCTTATTAATTTTTCCATAAATTTGCATTGACACTACTACAAGATTTCAGTCTTTGAAAACTTTGTGTGAATCAAAAACAGAGGGCTGTCGATTACCGGATGGCTGATTATTTTCTCAAACACCTTGAACATTACACCTTCACGTTGCCCAAAACATGTACGCATACGAAATGTGACAAAACCATGGTTACTCAATACTGCTTTTGCACAATTATCGACCAGACAACAATGCTGACACTGGAGATTGATCACGTCTATTCTGTTCAACATCAGTTATGCTAAGTAAACTATTTTGTTCTATCAAGAACTGTAAGAACCAGTTATAAAGATAAAGAACTACACTGGTTCGAAAATTAAAAAAATAGTATAGCCTGGTTTTGTCATATGAAAATGCATCGACCTAAATAATCTTGGATCTTCTTCCCACACTTATTGCTCTTACTCTGATGAAGGCGGATATGCCAAGATTAAAATAAAAGAGTGACAGCCGCCGACATGTCAACGTCGTCACACAATGCGCAAAAGCGCTGTAATTTATGAAGGAGGAAATAAAATGGCTGCGCAAAATATTTTTGGGAAAAACCAAACGGATCGTAAATTGAACTCACTGGGACTCTGTCTGGATACTTCTTTCGGATCTTTTCTCCCTCTGCTCGTCTCTTCTCAAACGGGTGCTCCTCCTTGTATTCCCACTTCATATTTCTGTAGTTCTTTGACAAAAGTCTTTGTTTTTCGTTTTCCCCTGCTTCTCTGTTGATTTCTAATTATTTGTTTACAGCTGGGCTAATTACTGATCCGAACTACTTTTAGCCGACATTAAAAATAGTACTGCACTATTTTGTAGAAATTATATTTATTTACATTCGATCATATAATTACATGAAATGTATTTTGCAAGGATGTATGAAACTAGTTTGTTATCGCTATACTTAATATGTGTGTTTCATTTACAGTTCAGTTTGTCCGAATTTTAGAGCGTAGTGATATCCGTCATGAGACGTTGCCCACGCTCGGAAAGTTCCGACAATGTCCGTAATTTCTAAATTTAGCTACATGACAACAATGACACGTGACATTGTATTATTCGACAAAGTTGCGCAACGCAAAGGTTTGTACGGACGTATTAATGGCACAGGCATCACGGGACGGTTGAAAATAGCCAAACTTGACTGCTTTTCTGAGGGCGGTGGGTGTCTTATAAAAATCACCGCCTCTCACAATCAGTTAAGGAGGCTCTTGCGACAAGTATTGAAAAATACTCGCAAATGAAGTGCAAATTGAGCGCCACAATAAAAAAATCAGTAACCGCATCAGATGTGTTCAATTAATTGTTTACAAAGTTACCCCACCCACCTATTTTTGGCCAGAAATTTCAACACGACTGAATTTGTCGGAATTGTTTTCCTGAAAATATGAGGCACAGATACATTATTATGTCTTGTTCTATCACTTGTAACACCACACCATTTTCTGAAAATGATTTCAAAGCGGGGTCATATATAACCTCATAATTAACCACCTCAAATTTTCGCTACAAATGCAGAGCTCTCCGTAAGCGCCGGCAGCCGGCGATTTAGCCGACAACTCGCTCAGTTGACGCTGGCTACAATTGATAATGTCGTAAAAAAACAAAAAAAACAAAAAAACAAAAAAAAAACAATCACTTTTTCGGGCGAATGAGACGGCGTAAATTATCGGTATGGCTTCCTCCTTATAGGAATCACGATTTGCCTGGTTTGGTCCTCAGGTACGTTTTTATCGTTGGCTCTTTAGTTACATGGGAGTTGAATTGGCTTATTGCTATGCTCTCGCTCTGTTAATTTATTTTCACTCTGATGGGATATGTTCATGGCACATTAGCGTTCTATTAATAATTACCGATAGTAATACTGCGGAGCATCCTACTATACACTTGCCTCATTATTTCTCATGTTTCGGTCAAGTTGTGGTTGTTGAGAATCCTCTCCATAGACGATTCTAAATAACTTCACGCTTGCGACCGATCATTTGTATAATATACGTACATGTAATCCATTGTCATTGTAAATAGTCATGACGGTTGAGCTGAGCGATATATTCATATATTACTGTTATAACATGGAGATGATTCTACCACGACTTTCATACATGTTATTTCCCATGTTCATTTACCAATGCATAGTGTCCGTCCATTCATTTGATTCGTCTCATCTATGTATATTTTCGTCTGCATGCAGTCCCATTCACTTACGTATTCGCCTTCGTTCAATCCCATGTATTTACTTTGTTCACTTTCATCCATTCTGTACGTCCGACATTATGACAACCTAATAACTATTACTGGTATTACGACGATCTTCTGTGCTCGTTCGTGTTCTACATTATCAGTGTAATGTTATTCTGATTATATGGCGCAACGTATTATTAATATTCATAGATGTGCATTCACGATTGTTTCATCCGGATCTACACTGTACCCACATGCAATAAGACTGATTCTGCCATTCACAATATCTTATGGTATCGTGAATGCACATGCATATTGCATTGTGATCTACGCTTTTTGCAATATTCGGGCATTCCGCCAGAGACGCCATTACAAACCAGTTGAATAATTTATCTGTTTATTAAATTATCTTAGATATCTTGTTCCAGATATTAAATAGCTTGGCTTACTCGCCGTCGATACGGGATTGTTGTTCCCTTAAAACCCGACCCCGGCACACCATGTGACATATTTTGGCGCCCAACAAGGGACTGGGTCAGTGTCTACCCGCGACGATGACGTAGGCTGGTCAATCGTTCCATTTGCGAGTGCGGGGTTTTCCCGTAATACACCGACCAGTGGACTGTGGAGTGGAGTCTCGAGATCATTGTTACAACCGCGCATTGTGTTCGACGCGCATTATGATCTACCGCGTGTTAATTCTCGATATATTTATTGTGCAGTAAATCATCGTATTAGGCCTAAACCTTATTGTGTGCACACAACCGCGTTCCATTGTCCGTCTATCTCGTGCGCTGGAGTGACCATCACAAATCGGCGATGTAGTGGACATTGGTTACCGTTACCTAGGAGACGACGCCGGCTCGAGTTATGGGACTTTGACCGTGTTCAATGTAGTGGATATTTGTAGATAGTCATCCATTTCACCATGTTTAATAGTATGATGTAGTGATTGTGTAAATAGTCATGCTTTGATTATATGAGGCAGTAACTTCTTAGAGTTACCGTTGTCCATCTAAACGTTCGTAATCAGCAGTGATATTTACCATCGTACTGATATTTGTCATTCATGTCTGTTATGGCAGTGACCATAATGGCTGCCAAGATGACCGCCCTTTGACTCCAGTGCACTACTTCATCATTACATTCAGTGTTCTACATTTATTGTTTCTATTAGTATCGCATCACTTGCATGATTTGCACTTGTATTGGCCCGTACCATGTATATATAGTCATATACTCCCTATAACTATAGTCCAATGATAACATACTCAATATAAGACCATGTTTGGGTGTCCTGATAGTCCATGGCCTGGGTGTGTTGTTTAATTGTCCTCCCCTTGACCATAGCCACTATATTTGACTTGTGTTATGGTGATATAATACAGTACTGTCTGATCGCGCAGCAATGCATTAACCCGAGTATGTCTTGTATTTTGTTCAATAAACCTCAGTATGATGCAATAAAATCATTTATTGTAGCACATTGGGTTCATAACGCGATTTTGTTTGGGTGAGTGGAGATCCGGATAGAAATGTAATTTATTTAGAACTGCATATAGTACATACCATTGACCGTTTTGTTTGGAGCTGACGTCAGTCATTCATTCATTCATTCAACTTCAGAGGCTATTGTTGGTGCAAGAGTTGCTATGTGTGTAGTTGATTAGACTTTTCTGTTATACAGACAAAAAATTGTCACGTGATCACTACTGCATGCGTGTATTGATTAACTTTCATTAACAGGTTTGGTGATGATCAGATGCTGAATGATTGGGATTTAATACATTATCTTGTATTTCAGTGACTTGTACTTGTATGAGCTGCACTATACTTTGTCACAAGCATGGCTTGTGGAGGCGAGCCAGACATAGATCTGGATCAGGAGGCCAGAGAGCTGAGTGAACAAGACTTAACACTAATGGCCAAATTACTCAGTAAGTCTGGTAAATTTCAGGTACTCTCTCTAGATGATCCAGATACAACGCTCAAACAACGTGGCCCAAGGCCAATCAGCCCAGAGCTTATGAGAACAGAGCAACATAAGGAGCCACCAGTGACACCCGCTCAGGGGTTCATGACATCTACTCCCGGGTCTGGAATTCATTCCTTTCAGTTTCCTCCAGTGCCACAGCCGGCTCGTATCTCCATGTTCTCGGGAGAGGAGCATACACCTAAGGGTGAGGTGGGATACGAGGTCTGGTAATATGAGGTGAAGTGCCTCCAGCGAGACCCAGTCTATACAGATTCTGTTCTTTTACAGACAATTCGACAATTCTCTGAAGAGAACAGCAAGCAGAGTCCTCCTGGCCATTGGAGAGATGGCTTCCGTTGACCAGATACTCACAAAGTTTGAGAGTATATATGGCAATGTGTATACATGTGAGTCCATTTTGCAGCAATTATATACAGAACGCCAGCGGGATGGGTAATCTGTTGCTGCATGGGCTTGCATGGCTAGAGGACTTGCTACACAGAGCAGTCGAGAAGGGTCATGTGTCGCCAGCTGCAAACAAAAGGTGCCGCAAGTCACAAAATACGCCCGTCGAATATGGGCCAGACAGCGAAGATGCAGAAATGTGAAGCTGTCACCAAGGCAAGAAACATTAATGAGAATTTGAAATTCTATAGCATTATTTCTTCATCTCGTTGTGCTAAACATGTATACTAATTTAGGAAGAGATAGAAAAGTAGAGTGTAAAATAGAAATGATAGGGAACTGGATACAATAATGTAGAAAAAATGGCTAAGTTAAAAAGGTGATATTTTTGTTTAAAAATATTTTTTCGGCATAAAAACACCAATGTGCACATCTTCAATATGTGTTGAAGACGTGTGCATAGTTTCAGAACGATCGACTGAACGGTTTCGGAGGAGTTGTGTACACAAACTCTGTACCGTATATAGAATTGCATAGACAAATGAAGAAAAAATGGCTAAGTTAAAAAGGCGATATTTTTGTTAAAAAATATTTTTTTAGGCATACAAACACGATGGTGCACATCTTCAATATGTGTAGAAGACGTGTGCATAGTTTCAGAATGATCGACTGAACGGTTTCGGAGGAGTTGTGTACACAAACTCTGTACCGTATATAGAATTGTATAGAAAAATGTAGAAAAAATGGCTAAGTTAAAAAGGTGATATTTTTGTTAAAAAAATATTATTTCGACATAAAAACACCAAGGTGCAGATCTTCAATATGTGTAGAAGACGTACGTGTGTATAGTTTCAGAACGATCGACTGAACGGTTTCGGAGGAGTTGTGTACACAAACTCTGTACCGTATATAGAATTGTATAGAACAATGTAGAAAAAATGGCTAAGTTAAAAAGGTGATATTTTGTTAAAAAACATTTTTTCCCATAAAAAACACCAAGGTGCACATCTTCAATATGTGTAGAAGATGTGTGCATAGTTTCAGATCGATCGACTGAAAGGTTTCGGAGGAGTTGTGTACACAAACTCTGTACCGTATATAGAAATGTATAGACAAATGAAGAAAAAATGGCTAGGTTAAAAAGGCGATATTTTTGTTAAAAATATTTTTTCGCCATAAAAACACTGTCACACCAGGGTGACACCGAGCTAGTCTACTGAAGGGACGGAACACCAAGCACGTTGTGGACAGAGACAACAAGGTATATTTTTACAAGTATGATATATTTACATAAATGATAAACACAAACACTAGATGAATATGTCAGTACGGACAACGTCCATTAGCAGCCACCGCCACAGGCCCTTGCACAACCAAGGCACATCCTCGATTCTGGAACAGGTAGGTAAAGTCAAAAGTAAACGTCATCATAATCTGGATAAATATCCAATGTTAGAGATCATCTAAACAACTCCGGCTTCCGCCATGATGGGAGTGATGTTATAATAACGTCGTAAAGTTACTGGTACTTAGGAGATACCGAGCCTACTTGGGCGGATGGGGTCCATAGCGCATCGGTGAACGTCCCTATCGATTCTTCACGTCCTTTGACGGAATGACGTCACCGGAATATGCCCCACTCGATTACGCCCTTGGTCCACACGGAGCAGAGTCCCCGCTAACACACGGTGTCGTGTCGTGGACTCCAGAATAAGTAAATAACTCTGTGTTGCGTACTGAATTCGCAGACACAAAGTAGGGACGTGCCGTCGCTCGTTGCTGACTGGCTGGCTGCCTGGCTGGTGTACTGGCTGGCTGGGACTACAAAACACCAACGGTGTTGTTACCAGAATGTAACGTTATAGTCTCAATAATAGTCACAGTAGTACACATGAAATCAATGTCATGATTGCATGGCAATACTAAACATCATCATATATTACAATGATGAAACATGATAAATTGCAATGTACACACAGATATTTTCACTAATTGGAAGAAGGGGGCTGATGGAATTCATAAGTCGGAAAATGCGATATAACACATTAATGAACAGCCACTATATCTAGTGTACCCAACGATATACCTCTTCACAGCCGTACATGTGAATACAGACGTCATTCAGTTATTTACCATTAGTAAACAAACATTTGATTGCGACAGGCCTTACTTTGACCAGACCACCCGTGGCCAATTGCGCTAACTTAATAAAGAGCAACTGTTCCAAGTATTCTCCTGTGCAGATTCACAGTATTACGTACATTACATTACATTACTAATAATAAACACTGTATACTCTAATCAGACTGTCGGATTTCACAGGCTGACCCAAAGCATCAGTGATTGAAACAAATTATACTTCACATCATGTCCTTATTGCAGCTTACTGATGTATAAATCAGGGCACTAGTTTAGAGCAGAACTGTCTGATCTGGCCCATCTTAGTCGCAAAAGCATTTACAATATTTACAACACACTGCGAACGTAATACGACTTAATAAAATGAATGTACAGACGACTGGGTTAGGAGTTAACATGTGTTAATGAAAGTCGTCCAGAAAATTCACGTTACAATTGTGACATGTTAAAATTGGCAATATTCTCATGTATTGTACAGGGCGCAGACTGATATTCGATTGAATCGTAACATAAAATGCATGGCTAATGTTAGTGAACATTTCAATCGAGTTCGCCCTTCGTTTTACAAATACAATAAATTGCTAATGCAATTAGTCAGAGTGACATGCAACAAAAACACATGAGAATAATATGCCATTACAATACTCACGGAATGCTCCCACATGCCAGTCCTGTAATCTTTATTATTTACACGTAAGCACGACGAATTAATGAATCAATAATATTTGATTAAGGGAGATAATCTACATCAGCGGATACATGCCATACGGCTTTTATTGACCAAGCGTTTGGTCGAAACGGGGCCAAATAATTCAGTTAAATTAAATAGTGCAGTATTATCGAGGATACGATAACACTGCGTAGAATTGCCGGTCTTGGCAAGATTCAGACTTAAATGGCAGCATTAGACCCTAGTGCATGACTATCCCATGTAGTCTGCTTGTCAATGTAAAACTTATGTGCCCACATTTGGCTTACAATTTTACGTAAGTGGACTAATGATCTGACAGTCAGTCTAGCTCATGAGATATCTGGTGAATTAATCTGAAATACTTCAATCATAAATAGGTATGACTTACTAGGTAATTAGGCTAGCATCTAAGTCTGCATATACAGTGTAGATCACCCAGATACGACCAGTGAAAAATCCAATACTGGTGGTCCGTGCGCGGTTTCGGATAAAGCGCTATTCTCTCCAGCGGTGTACTCCACGGGCGATATTTCACACACCAATACCTATTCGACCGTCTTGTACTAGAATATTCGATTACTGCTCTAGACTATGTGATCCGTGTTACAATTAATGGATGATACAGAAAATAGTCGGCTACGATTTGTGACAAACACCAAGGTGCACATCTTCAATATGTGTAGAAGACATGTATATAGTTTCAGATCGATCGACTGAACGGTTTCGGAGGAGTTGTGTACACGAACTATGCGCTTTTTCTTCAACCGCCCGCCCGCCCGCCCGCCGTGCGGTAAAACATAATACGTACCGTTTTTTTAAAAACGGTCGTATGAAAATGATATGCTCAAAAATAAATTTTGGACAGGTATTGCAGGCGACAAACTTAAAAATGCCACTCGACATAAATTTGACACGATTTCAGATTTTGATTTGCTGTTGAGGGAGGTACGCAAGGTTGAGCAGGAGACCACCGGATGTGAAAGGCTACAGAAGAGAGCCCATCAACATGCTGCCAGTGTGGAGACACAGTCTTCTCAGTCATCCATTAATGACCTTTGTAACAAGTTACAGTCCATGATGCAGCGAATGGATGCAATGGAGAAGAGACTGGACCGGCAAGCCAGACAGGCAGAAGAGCAGCAGCATAGGACAGATCTAGGACGACCGCGAGATCGTGGTCGTCCTTGGCGCTGACGAGGTGGTCGTGGTCGACCACAGGATGGTCGTGCCCGACCTAACGACCAGTCGTCAAACTAGATGGTGTTTCTGTTGAGGGGCAGAACAGAGACACCGAGTACAAGACTGGCCCCAAATCCATTATTGGTCACATGGATAGGAATGTTTCCAGTAACACTACCTCTTTGTTAGATAGTATGGTGGGTCCATCTGTAGAAACAGATGTGACTGTTTGTGGGGAACCGACACGTGGTTTGGTTGATTCTGGTAGCGTAGTAACGACTATTTCAGAACAGTTTTACAATAGTATCAACCACAGAGTTCCATTACGGAGTCTGCAAGATTTCAGACTCGTGGTCAATGTGGCTGATGGTAACCAGTTACCATACATTGGCTATGTCGACGCTGAGTTTACCATACCCAGCATTACCAGTCAGCCGATGTTCATCTCATGTCTTGTAGTATCGAATACCGAGTACAACAATGGGGTACCAGTGCTCATCGGGACGAACCTGATACGACAGTGCATGGAGACATGTGACAACAGGACCGATGTACCAGATGTGTGGAACATGGCATTCACATCGATGGAGTCCGGTGTTAGAAGCATTGGGGTAGCCAGATCCACAAACAAGCGACCCATTTCCGTGAAACCACAGGAAACTGTGATAGTCTGAGGACTAGTACGGAAGGGCGACATTTCTGGAACTGTTGTCACAGAACAGGGGAATAAGCTACATGGATGCCTAACAGTTTGTCCACGAGTAGTCTCTCCATCAACTCGTCGGCCAACATGGTTAGGATACCAGTGCGTATCTGTAACATCTCTGCCAAAGTCCTGACCATTTCACCAAAGGCATCACTTTGTGAAATTCAGGCAGTGAAGGTTTTACGCAGCTGGGATCCAAAGGAATGTTCGTCGTCACAGACACCGGAAACAACCGACCAGAACTTTGAGTCCCTTGGCATCAGAGTTCTTAACGGAGGAGCAAAATCAGCAAGCCAAGACTCTGATCGGCAAGTGGACGCATGTATTCAGCAAGGATATTACCGACCTGGGATGCACGGACATAGTTGAACATGGAATCACCCTATCGGATGACACACCGTTCAAAGATACATACCGGCGTATTCCACCCGATATGTATGAGGAAGTCCGTGAGCATCTGAAGGATATGTTAGCTGCGGGAGCCATACGTCCATCACATAGTCCTTTCTCGTCTAACGTGGTACTAGTACGCAAAAAGGACGGCAGCCTTCGCTTCTGCTTGGACTTTCGACGTCTTAACGCCCGAACTATCCGCGACGCGTACAGTTTACCGCGAATCGACGAGACGATCGACGCCTTGATTCTCAAGATTCTTCTCCAAACTAGATCTCCACTCGGGGTACTGGCAGGTAGCCATGAAGGAAGAAGACAAGGCCAAGACCACCTTCAGCGTGGGACCATTAGGCTTCTATGAATGCAACCGAATGGTATTTGGCTTGACGAATGCCCCGAGTACCTTCCAGAGACTAATGGAGCGATGTACGGGAGATCTACACCTTCGAGATTGTCTCATCTACCTGGATGATATAATCATATTTTCGCGGACCTTTGAAGATCACTGTGCCAAGCTAGAAGCTGTATTACAGAGACTTCAGCAACACCACCTCAAGTTGAAAGCGTCAAAATGCGAGTTCTTCAAAGACAGAGTACAGTATCTCGGCCACATAGTGTCCGCTGATGGTATCGAGACAGATCCCGAGAAGATCAGAGCAATACAAGAGTGGCCTATTCCAATCAGTATCAAAGACGTCCGGAAATTCCTTGGCTTCGCTGGTTATTATCGTAGGTTCGTCAAAGACTACTCCAAGATCGTCCGACCAATCAACGACCTACTGATAGGCCATCCAACCAACCAGAAGACAAAGAAGACCAAGAAACCAGTTCCCTGGGTTTGGAATGATGTTCAGCAAGCAGCTTTCGATACCATTATCAACCGACTCACTACTCCACCCATCCTCGCCTACGCGGACTACACAAAGCCGTTTATCCTCCATACGGATGTCAGAGGCGATGGGCTCGGCGCTGTCCTCTACCAGGAACAGGATGGCATGGAGAAGGTCATTGCCTATGCGAGTAGAAGCCTCCGGAATGATGAGCGGAATTACCCCACACACAAGCTGGAATTTCTTGCGATGAAATTGGCCATCACAGAGAAGTTCCACAACTTCCTGTATGGAAATACATTCGAAGGTAGGACTGACAAAAATCCTTTAACATACGTTTTGAAGTCAGCCAAACTGGATGCCACTGGTCTTCGCTGGATAGCCGCGTTGGGAAACTACAACTTCAACATCGTGTACAGGAGCGGTAAAAGTAATACTGACGCAGATGCTCTGTCAAGATTACATCAAATGGATGAACATGTGTCAGAGGTGTTCACAGAAGCGGTAAAGGCCATCTGCCATGCAGCCAAAGTTCTGTCCCGTGATGTACCACTCGTTGAATGCAACGCGCTACTCACCCCAGCTGACTACAGTGATATCATTCCCACTGACGAGACAACTGGATTTAGCGACATCCCTGACTGGAAACAAGAGCAAGGGATGGATACGGATATCGCCAGAGTCCGGGACTTGGTAACGCGTAAACGGCGCTCCTCGCGACAACAGACTCGACAGGAAGACCCAGCTACACAGAAACTGCTGAGCCATTGGAATAAGCTGATTGTACAGGATGGTGTTCTGTACAGGAAGTACCAACGCCAAGAAGAGACGATTCTTCAACTAGTTCTTCCACTGGCTTACCGCGACCTTGCGTTTCAAGCACTTCATGTAGAGATGGGTCACCAAGGGCGAGATCGAACCATTTCCCTGATCAAGGACCGATTCTTCTGGCCTCGAATGGACAAGGAGATCGCCGAACGTGAACAATTTTGCGAAAACTGTGTCAGGAGGAAAACACCATCCACGAACAGAACTGCCAACCTGGTTAACATTGAAACCAGTACACAAATGGTACTCCTATGCATGGATTACCTCAGTCTGGAAAGGTCCAAAGGCGGTTACGAAAACGTCCTCGTGATTACAGATCACTTCACCAGACTGGCACATGCCATTCCAACAAAAAACCAGACCGCTCACACTACGGCCAATGCGCTCTACAACTCATTTTTCCAGTATTATGGCTTTCCTAGCATGCCACACAGCGATCAAGGAAGAAACTTCGAGTCCGAAGTGATCAAAGAACTGTGTAACATTGCCGGAGTGAAGAAAAGTCGAACAACGCCTTACCATTCTATGAGAAATGGGATGACGGAGAGGTTCAATCACACCTTGTGCAACATGCTGGGCACCTTAGAAGAACACTAGAAGCAAGAATGGAAGTCCTATGTAGCGCCCATGGTTCAACACATTTTTGCAGAAATTGTCTTAAACAACTACAAATATATGCACCATAAAACTCACCAGATGCCCCCAAATTGAACATAAATTTCAAAATGTTCTTGGCGGAGGCCTCCCCCCCCCCCCCCCCCCCCTAAACGGGAAGGTGTACCCCTCCCCTCCCCTTCGTCACCTACGGCGACTAAGCGATATAGAAGTCGATATAGCTGGCTACTTTTTCAAAAAAGCTCACTACTCTCAATTTTACGGAGACCTCTGCAAATGCCCAAAAAATACCTTAAATTCTGACGCGAAACCGTACCGGCGAGACAGCATAGCATGCGCCATTTATTTTCCAAGATGTCAAAATCAACCGGAGCTAACATTCAGTTTCGTAGAATTATGAAATACTCTAAAAAATACACCTAGTCAAGCCTCCCAAAGTCAAGAAATATTCATAAACCTATTTTTCTAGACACACTGGTGTAACTTACAGGGTCGGTAGTGAAGTAGTGAAGCTAGCTGCCCACTGTCCCGTGAGACCATAGACATTTGTTGCAATCCTGAACCGACATTACGCCAGCATCAAATTAATCAAACAACAGTCTTATACATGTATTCAAGTATCACGATTACATTTCAGAGGTTACAGAAATATAAATGCAATATTTGAGTTGCAGATGTTGATGAAATTTGAGCAAAACAGTTAATAAAAGAGCATTATGCTAGTTTTGCTAAATATAGCATTCCTATTTCCCATAGACCGCACCTGATTAGTAGTGCACATGACAAACTGGTTTTGACTAGACACTACGTCAAAAACTACGTCTGTGATTACATTCAGTTCTCGCCTTGTTAAATTCGGTTATTGTTGCTTATCATACACGTACATCGGATGTTAAGGTATTGCATTATTGCTGATGTCTAAATAGGAGCAATGTTGAAAATATATTGCAATAAAGCTTTGGAAAATAGTTTCTTTGCCTCGTGTAATTAAACAAAACGATAGCCCGTGGTAACTGTGAATCGGTGAAATGAATTACTTCAATCACCACTAGTGGGGTATTTCCAGGTAAATAATGCAAAACGATGCATATATAAGGCTAGTTGCATATGTTACACATAGAGAGGAAATGGATGTCAGCTAGATTAAGGCAGAATAAACATTATCTAGATGTGTACATCACACTACAATATCGCCGTGTGCATGCGATAATCAGAACACTCAGAAAGAAAAATATTCCAGTTCTTTATAAGTGTGTTCACGGACGAAATTATTAACAATACACCAAATTTCTAAACTAAACAGCACGGTGATCCCCTAGATAATATAATAGTAAACCAAGAAGTACTTAAAGACAATAGATAAACTAAAGCCATGGAAATCACAAGGACATGACGGCTTACATTCAAATGTACTGAATGAAACGGCACACAACATAACTGAACATCTTTTTAAAAAAAATCACTCTGAAGGAGCAGTGCCGAACGACTGGAGAAAAGCAAATATTTCGGCCATCTGCAAAAAGGTAGCAAGTAAAAAGCAGAACATTATAGGCCAATAAGTCAGACAGTATAGACAGGCGCGTAGCTGCATTAAGGCACTGCAGGCCCGGGCCTGCAGAATTTTCGAGAAAATTGATAAAAAAAAAGGGCCAGAGTGCATCATTTACCTTCTAGTTTCGATTTTGTTTTCTGGGGAGGGGTACCCCCAGACCCACTTAGCATACTCGCAAGTCGTCAACCGGGCCTGCAGATTCAAATTGGCTAGCTACGCCCCTGATAGATGTAATATTGTTGGATTCATGTCATTAAATGTAGCACACCCAAGAAAGATTTTCAAAAATCGTCTGTTAAAACAAATGTTATTGTGACTATCAATTTTGCACTTACGAACTTCTTATCTCGTAAAAAAGACGTTTGATACAGTTCCACACCGTAGACTAATAACCAAATTAAAAGGATATAACCTTGAGGGAATGGTTGTAAAGTGGATTGAAATGTTTCTGAAGAACTGGATGCCATAGAGGCTTTTTTTGCTTGCAGAAACCTGTCAATTGTTGGACTAATCTACTGCACAGGCATGTTAATATATCATTTACATAATTTTCAAGCATATTTTTTTAGGGATTCTTTTGTAAGTCGGAATATGTTTGTCATGTGAGGCTGTTTAAAGTGCAGCCGGTGACATTTTGGCCCACCACTATAGTGGTCACAGGAGATTGAATTTATCTTTCTTAACAATAATTAAAACTGTATAACACATTAAATTATCATGCCGTCTTCATCGTTCTAGTATGGTTAGAATTAGCACCCAACTAGACCGGCTTCGCTCGGAGCTAGTAGGGAGCTCACATATAGGAGTATGTTGGGAGCCCATAATGGAGACTCCAAGCAGGAGCACTAGGTAGTGGTATAAAATGTGCAACAATAGTAGCAGTCAGTTACCACAGCCATTGTGTTATGAATCACGGATTATACAAGTCCGTTGATGGGAGAGGAGGCCTGAATGGAGCATGTTCTCATAATTGCTTGGAATAAATTGTGTCTTGAAGTTACCGTCTTGGTAGTTAAATGACACGGATCCTGTTAGATATATAGCGGCATTCGTTGCATCACGCTACCCCAAGAGCAGTGAATGATATACCTATATTTTTATTAGTGAATACCCTGAGCAGAATGGGTGTAGGTTATGGGAATATAGGTCCTACAACATCCATATGCAAAATGAAAGTAGTAGAGAAGAGCAAAATGTGTGGTAAAGTTGAACCGTTAAGTTATAGAGGAAAAATCAATGGTGGTCGCCCACCTAAAGATGATTAAGAAATCGGCCGTGTGGATAGCCTCGGATAAAAATGGAATCGGTGTTAACATTAATTATAGCAGGGCAAACTTATCCGCTGTAACGAAAAAAACAGAGATACCTCGATTACTCTTGCTAATTTGTCAAATTCCGTATTTATTTTCATTTCTCAATATATCTCGATCTATTGGAGTGGAGATCGAGATAAAATGCTATTGAAACTTCTCTGGTAATTGCACACATAAAACTTGAAACGTCTTTCAGTCCTTCTGGTCAACTTTTAGTAGAAAATTACAAACATCTGCCTTGCAAATTATTCGCGGCTGCTGTCAAATAAGTGGGTGGGGTAACTTGGTTACCAAGATCCACCACAGCAGTTACCTACACGTGTTCCATGGACCGTTGGTTGTAGGTGCTGTTGTAATTATACGGACCAAACAATTTAAGCTCCACCTCCTTGATAGATTTACTGACATTTTGGCAGTGTTCGGCTAATTCTGCCTTATATGAATTCTGCGCATCGGCTAATGCATAAATCATCAGTAGGGTAGGCAACGTTACCTGCCACTTTTTTTTTTTTCGCCAAATAGGGACTCTGGTACTACTGCGAAATAAGGCCTCTGGTTACATGCCAAATATAGGCCCTGGTTATTATATATAGGCGGGTTACCTGAGTGCCCCTATTTGGCAGGTTACCTGGGTGCCCCTATTTGGAGGGTTACATGGGTGCCTATATGGCAGGTGAAGGGCCCCTATTTGGCGGGTTATCTGGGTGCCCCTATATGGCATGTGAAGGGCCACTATTTGGCGGGTTATCTGGGTGCCTTATATGGCATGTTAAGGGCCCCTATTTGGCGGGTTATCTGGGTGCCCCTATATGGCATGTGAAGGGCCCCTATTTGGCGGGTTATCTGGGTGCCCCTATTTGGCGAGTTACCTGGGTGCCCCTATATGGCAGATGAAGGACCTCTATTTGGCGGGTTACCTGGGGCCCCTGTTTGGTGGGTTACTTCGGTGCCCCTACATTATATGCCAAGTGAATGGCCCCTATTTGGCAGGTTACCTGTGTGCCCCTAGTTGACGGGTTATCTGGGTGCTCCTATATGACAGGTGAAGTCCTCCTATTTGGCAGGTTACCTGAATCGATGCCCTTATATAGCAGGTAAAATGCACCTATTTCGCAGGTTACTTGGGTTCCCTTATATAACACATATCTCTACAAACCATACAGAATTTGCATACCAAGTATCACGCCTGCGACTCTTACGGCTTCAAAAAGTTTCACAACGTTTAAGACAAAATTGCCAAAGTCCCAAGTAAAAAAGGGGGAGGTAACCTCATGAACCGGGGAAAGAATCGACAATCAAAATGTACTTTGCACATGTACACACCATAATGATGTTATATACGAAGTATAATTGCTGAAGCTATTATACTTTAAAAGTGTTGCGACTTACTAGAAAAGAATTAACGTACCGACGGACGGACGGACGGACGGACGGACATAACAAAAGTAATATATATATACACGTGGTTTTTTCAACAAGTGAATATAATAACCAGGGACTCTATTTGGCATGTAACCAGAGGCCTTATTTCGCAGGGCCCCTATTTGGCGGGTAAAAAGGGCTCCTATTTGTCGGGTTACCTATGTGGCAGGTAACGTTGCGAACCCTCTCCAAATCACGACAGTGTTTTCCTCGCGTGTGTCAGAATAAAATATGTTGTTAGACCCTGTAGATAATGTTTTTATAAAAACTTATCTGCACTGTTTGCAAGCATTGGTATAGAGCCTTGTTGTGTTCAATGCACTAACCCCTTCCGTAACTGTCAAGCTGGGTATATATGGATATGAATTCATATAAAGTATTAGCTTGGAAGTCGGACTTCGTCCATTTCGCACACGTTATAATTATCTCCCCTGTCGAGGTGCACAGGGGGAAATCTGACCCATTTCCTATATAATTTAATCATTTTTGAACGCTTCAAACAACTAAATTCCAGTCGCTAAACCAAATTTTAATGCAGATTTATAATGTTAAATGGTCATTAAAAAATATTCTTATCACCATTTAGTAGTTTCGTAGTTCTAAATGTGAAATATTCTGGCACGAAAATGATGTATTTTGGAGCAAAATGTATCGAGTTTCCCCTAAACATATCGGGTCATGTGACTAGTGATACATCACGCCGACTTCCAGAATATATCACATGTAATTGATGTACAATGTATTGTACAACACAAATATTGTTTAAACTAAATGTCTGACTTAAAAGCGTTTGACTGTTATTTATTTTGCTGTAATTCCAGAAATGCACGAGCTGTTCATTCAGGTGTTGACCAACAAAGATCTCTCGAAGGCTGGGGCGCTGTTCTCCCTGGAGGACAATGAAATCAAGAATGACCTGACTGAGGTACGCTTATCCCTCAGCCTTTCAACCCTAAATAACTGAAATGGACTGAGTTAGTATTCCATGTCATTATAAATAAAGGGGTCATTGGAAAAAAGGGAGCCACCACCATGAGAGAGTTAGCTCCCATTCTTCCACTGACCCCATCAATTCTGGTTAACCAAGTATTCCATGTTGCAATCAATAAAATAACCGTGGAAAGACATTCTGAGAAACCTTTTATTACATGAATAGTTTGCCCTACTTTCTAAGCCAATCTTTGGACAGCATTGTACTCCACTTTTTTCACATATTGCAATGTTTAACCCCAATAAGTTATATATTGCCCGATTTAATGATGTTTGACAGGAAATGGAAAAATAAATATGTGGATGGAACATTGCATTGTACACATGGCTGAGCTATAATTATGTTATTGTTTACATAATGGATTTGTCAGGAACTAAATGCTGCGGTTGCTAGTGCTCCTACGCATTTAATTCCTTACAAATCCAATAACTTGTACCAGAGCTCCAGATAAGGTGCATATTTGTTTAAATACCCAATTAAAATTGCCAAAAAACCCAATTGAAATCAGAAGTAGTGAGTATCAAAAAAGCAATGAAAAATTTGTGGTACCCTTATCATGACACAGAAAACAATAAACATACCACAAATGTAGCACATTTTTCTTATTTTGCCATGAAAACACATCTTGCATCTTGGTATTTCTTTAGAATTGTCTCCGAGGAGACTGTTTTCATTTAGAAGCAAACTATTCAATAATTGCGGTCTGCTGATGTGTAAACAGTAGTGTGATTATATCAATATCAATTATATCAATCTTGTTTGTAACAAATGGGACATGCCATGTGATTCTTTTGTCGAGCCCGCTTGCGGAAAGCGAGACATAGTGATCACAATGACGTCCGGGTGTCCATGCGTGCGTCCGTGCGTCCGTGCGTCTGAAATCTGCGTTAATGTTTTTAAATACCTTATATCTCTGCAGTCCTAAGTCACATTGACTTGAAACTTCATATGCTTATTAGTCATGATCCATATATTCATGCTGTATCCCACTCATGCGGTCCCTGTGCCCAAGGTCAAGGTCAAATGAATTAGAAGTTTGCGTTCCGAAATCTGCGTTAAAGTTTTTAAATACCTTATATCTCTGCAGTCCTAAGTCACATTGACTTGAAAGTGAACTTCATATGCTTATTAGTCATGATCCATATATTCATGCTGTATCCCACTCATGCGGTCCCTGTGCCCAAGGTCAAGGTCAAATGAATTAGAAGTTTGCGTTCCGAAATCTGCGTTAAAGTTTTTAAATACCTTATATCTCTGCAGTCCTAAGTCACATTGACTTGAAACTTCATATGCTTATTAGTCATGATCCATATATTCATGCTGTATCCCACTCATGTGGCCCCTGTGCCCAAGGTCAAATGACTTAGAAGTTTGCGTTCCGAAATCTGCGTTAAAGTTTTTAAATACCTTACATTTATGCAGTCCTAAGTCACATCGACTTGAAACTTCCTATGCTTATTAGTCATCATCCATATATTCATTCTGTGTCCCACTCATGCAGCCCCTGTGCCCCTATGTCAAGGTCAAATGACTTAGAAGTTTGCGTTAAAGTTTCTGTCAAAATTTGCGTTAAAGTTTTCACATACCTACTATCTCTGTAACCGTAAGTCAGATTTGCTTGAAACTTTGTATGCTTATTGGGCATCAAACTTCAAATAAATACACTCTGAGACCATCAAATGCCTCGGAGGCTCGACATGCGGGCCGCGGCCATCTGGTTGTACCTAGGAAGCTGTGTGATTTTTCATGAAAACTATTTACAGAAACTGGTATTTTCTGTAACTGAATTTGAAAGTTGATGAAATTGTCATAGCAACTGCGGATTTGCTCTAAACATTTTGTCACCTTTCTACGTCATTTATGTAATATTTTTCATGAGATATTGCATCAGGCCTTTCCCCAGAAATAATTTAAGGCGCTGTGGTATTTCACCGTGAACGTCATATTTTGATGAGTCATAATTATTAAATTGGGCATATACCTATATATCTCATTTAATACATGTTTAAACTTTATAATACACTCTTATAGTGCTTGCAAGGATCAAGGATCAAACAGAAACTAAATGAAAAAATAATAAAAATTGGAACTTTTTTATATTCTATCTGAAATTTATAGCACTGGGGTGCCTTGTTTTCGAAGTTACGGCGCTGGGTCACCCCAGCACTATAACGGGCAGGGGAAAGACCTGTGCACATGTTCTAAGATACACAATCACATGACTTGGTCTCATATGCAGGTACTTGGCAAGATCTGCGAGATTGCCCGCAGCCCGGACTATGCGTCTAGCGACAATGATCAAAGTGTGGTGGAGATCTGTATCACCAGGGTGACTTCAGCTATCAGGTATTGCCGTTTACCGGTATATGTTTTGCATGTGTGACTGACACGTTCTGACAAGAATGGGCTTACGGTAGTTCTTTCATAAACAGTGTGGAACCATATCAACCTACATATCCGCACAGTCTGATCAAGACATAAGTGAATCCAGTGGGTGCACCCGCTACCCACCCAACGTGTATGTTATTACCACTCAGTTGAACCGTCTCGGCGAGACGGTTCAACTGAGTGGTAACAACATGCACTTCTGATGAGAAATGAGAAAAATTGCAGAAAAAATATGCCAGGAGCACTGGAAGCACATTGTGTATTGCACATCAGTCTGATCACGGGCCACCCTTTTCACCAGTTAGTCACATAGTCAGCACTACTAATCAGATCAGATTGTCGTTCCTTTAGCAACAGGCGCGGCTATCGTTAACGCTTTTTCTGTCGTCATCATCCTCGTCCACAAACTTAACGTTGTGGTGAATTTCTTCTGACTTCTGTTTCTCACAGAACTTATAATTTCAGTTTCTTTTCCTTAAACTTCTTTTTTAAAGCATGACCTTCTCTGATGGTTTTTGTCATGCCTGCTTTAGCACATGCTGGTCATGTTATGATCAAATGTCTCGGCAGGCACAACAACGCTTCTGTGCTTCTGTGGCAGAATTTCAGTGTTGACTGTTTCCCCACATACATTTGCATTCACATCTGTATATAATCTTGCTTGTGAACAGACGTAAGACCCCAATCAATAAATCCAACAACGTCTTCCATTATTACACAAGTTGTTATTTCAGAGAGACACACAGCATTGAGCAGAATGTCGAGGGGTTGGTCAAGTTACTGGAGGTGTGCCACACCCGTGACCTTAAGCCAAAGGTCAAGGACTCGGACCCGCCACATGCAAAGATTGCCTCGGATGTCATGAGCTGCCTCTTTATGGTTGGTATATACAATATATGGAGAATAACAAGCTAGTATCTTTTCATATCAAGTTTATCAGGCTCAGCTCGGAAAAGGGTTTTCCAAGCCGAGCCTGATAAACCTGATATGAAAAGACACAAGCATGATATTCTATTTATCAAAATGTTCAATACAGCGCAATCATACATGAAATCCATTATTTGCTTGAGTTCACTTCGGTTGTGGCCCTGACTGGAAAAAACGGGGCTTATGATTTGTGACCAACGTAGCTTGTGATTGTGATCGAATACAAATGCAGCACACTTGCGCACAGGTGGAAGACTCGGACCTATGACACCAAAAGAAATGCCTATTAAAAAAATCCCATTACCCCACCCACTTGGTCTCGTACAGTGTACAAGACCAAGTGGGTGGGATAATGGGATTGTTTTTAATAGGCATTTTATTGGTGTCATAGGTCCGAGTCTTCCAGCTGTGCACTTATGTAGCCTGATGAGAATCTATATTGCTTGTTAGAAGCATGTATATTGATGGAATAGCGAACAGTGCAGATCCTGATCAGACTGCGGATGCACAGGCTGATCTGGATCTACATTGGTCACAAAGCCCATTTGGTCCCATAAGCCCCGTTTATCCAGTCACAAACATAATTGAGGTGAATTTGAAGCCTGAAGGAAAATTCTAGTGATGATATTAAATGAAATACCTTAAAGAAAAACGTTAACCTCCAATCAAATGAAATTGGAATAATTTTGCTAAATGACATCCCGTAAATCAGAAGTTTACTACTAAAATTTCACAGGGTATCAACACAGTGTGTCGAAATACATGCACACAGTGTTTTTAATGTCTCTCCCATGTTACTAGATAGTCAGACATCGCGGTCATAATTCTAGTATTGCCAGTGGCAGCATCGTTCGTAGTAGGAGTCAACAATTTGGGATGTACGTCCAAATGTTGAATATCAACTGATTTGTCGGATGATTACCAAATTCATCAATAGCTTCCTCACATTCATGGATATCCACCAAGTGTCATTCGGGTGAGCTTGACCTTTGTGTGAACAAGGATGTATGGCGAAATGTTGAATATCTTCTGGTACCCATTTCACTAAACTTTTTACGACAAAGAAGTTCTTAAGTGCAAAACAATAATTTACGGTCAAGTTGACATACTCACCCACTTTGGGAAAATATGTACAGAGCTCCACATAAGCTGCGTATTTTCTTAAATACCCAATTAAAGTTGCCAAAACCCCAATTGAAAGTAGCAAGTATCAAAAAGCAATAACAAATTTTGTGGTACCTTTATCATGCTGCAGAAAACAATAAACAGACCACAAAATTGAAATACATGTATAGCATATTTTTTCTTATTTTCCATGAATTCTAATGAAATGCCAAGACATGTTTTCATACGTTGATAGAATTCTTTGTACGTAATACAAAGTTTAGTGAAATGGACCTCAGGATATGTTTAATAGTCAGATAATTACCAAGCTTCATCAAAAGCTTCCTCACATGGATGGCTATCCACCCTGTGTCATTCGGGTGACTTTCACCTTGGTGACCTTTGTGGGCGAGACACTCACCGGTGATCACCTTGTAATGTCGGTTTTCCCCGTCACCAGCACTACAGTAAGGAGAAGGTTATGGCGCGGGCCATCCCAGTCGTTGTCGAGTTCCTCAGTTGTGAACACAAAGAGTTGAGCCACAACGTAGCCAGCTACCTGTCCCTCGCTGCCATCGACAACGCCGACATGCTTGCCAAGTACATGGACCTCATTGTCAAGAGCATCCTCAAAGGTAGGACATTTTTGTTGAGAAATAGGGAATACCAGGCTATTGTCTTTTGATATCACGTTTATCAGGCAAGGCTAGGAAACGCGTAGGAATACCCCAGGCTTGCCGATGAATTCCTACCGTTTCCGAGCTCGGCCTGATAAGCTTGATATCAAAAGACACTTAGCCTGGTATTCTATTGATCAGGTAACGTTTTATGCTCGCAAATGACCACAGATGACGTTATATATGGATATCGGTCAGTACGTATTCGGGCAATACTGGGGAGGTTACCTGATAAATAGCATTTCTACACCACGGATGAGACTTGGAACCGAGGTCCCATATCTTTTTGACCTTAGCGGTTGCTGGGACATTAAACCTGTTCCCAATTTGACATCATTTTTATAAACATTTTGAATATGTGTATTTTGGCAATCTTTATTCTCCCCTTGCCAATAGGCAAGAGGGGATATAGAGTTAGTCCATATATGTATGCAATGCCTTGCATTTCTTAACTACTTGTGAACTACTTCACCGATTTAAATAACATTTGGCCACAATGTGTGTCTATGAATGGGGCTTTGGTTGAAACCTAACATTCAAGGTGAAGGCCAGTCAGGACGTATGTTCACCTTGTCGTAAGACAAATACTTTAAAAAATAATTTTCTCAATAATAGATTAACGGATAATAACCCATCCACCTATTTCAATATTATTTGACCACAATGAGGACTTCGGTTTTTTGTCTCACCCACGATAGATACAGTGCAACCTCTACAACAGCCACCCGTGGGAAGACGCAAAACTGGCTATTGTAGTGAGGTTTGTTTATTTATTTTCTTCTATAATTCTTGTTAAATACATGCTTTGACATCATTTTAGAATCATTTTAATACATAGGAAATGATTCTAAAGTGCTGTCATAACATGTTTTTATTGAGAAAGAAGGCAAAATCTAAGGGTTAGATATAGAATATAAAATAACGGCTGTTAGAGAGAGGGTGTTGTTGTAGAAAGGTGGCCGTTCGGGGAGGATATACTGTACATACCTGGTATGTAATCGATCAGGATAAATTGGTGCTTGTAACTGAAGAAATGGGGTTTATGGGATTTGTGACCTGATCAAGTAGCACACTCCTGTAGCCTGATAATGATATACAGCTATATTGCTTGTTCGAAACGGTTGTTCTGTTGATGGAATGGCAAACAGTGCACATCCTGTAGCCTATTTCACCAACATTGCAAAGTATACTTTTCTAGCAAAGTATACTTTGAGAGAGAAATCATTTATTTTTATGGAAATGCATTATTTCACATAAATCTAACAACTGCATATATTTGATGATTAAAAGTATGCAGAATTATTATACTGAATTTATTACATTATCACAGCCAAAATGGCTGTGATAATGTAATAAATTCAGTATAATAAAAATTAATAAATTTATCATAAAATTTTAAATTTCTCCCTCAAAGTATACTTTGCTAGAAAAGTATACTTTGCAATGTTGATGAAATAGGCTACAGATCATGCAGATCCTGATCAGCGTATACATGTACTCTGGCCGAAAAACCCATGAGCCACATTTTTCCAGTCACTGCCATATTGGTGACCGATTGATTAATTATTGGAGTTCAACGGTCTATCAACAGCTAATGTAATTTAAGGCCAGGCCAACGGGGTTGGTTTGTTTGGGTAATAGGTTTAGTACTAAATCCCATATATTACCTGTACAAGTTTGTTTGTTTGTTTATTTGTGTTTAACGGCCTATCAACAGCTAAGGTCATGTAAGGCCGGGCAAACAGGTTCGATCCCGTTTTAATCTGCTGCATTGGGGGAAAATCCCAAAATCAGAACGGAATATTTACATCGAGATACAACATATTCAGCCCTGAAATTAGAATAACCTGACCTGGTGCCAGGTCCATACCGCACCAAGGTCACTTGGCCCCTTCCCCTATTTAAAAGTATTACTCTTATAAGGGGTATAACCAGATTCAACTGTCACATACAAAATGCCAAAGACGTATGTGAGGGCCAAACCAGGTCTCCAGTCGGGATTCCGGTAAGGATGAACCCCGATCGTTAAATTACCCATCGCGTGCTCCCACCTGCCACCCACACCTGTACAAGTACATAGTATCCCAAAATCAGAACTGAATATTTACAGAAATAAATATATATTCAGCCCTGAAATTAGAATATCCCGACCTGGTGCAAGGTCCATTCCATACCAGTCACATAGCTCCAACCCAACAAGTAATATGATCAGCATTAATCTTATTACTTTGTAATGGGGTATAACAGGATTTAGCTCTCAAGTATCAGAAGGCCGAAAATTTACATGAGGGCCAAACCATGTAAGTCGGCATTCCAGTAAGGATGAACCGTTTGAATTACCTGTCACGTGCTCCCGACCAACCACCGACTGCGATATTGGTGAATCAAATTAAGAACACAAAATAGAAGTCACACTAATGTTTATTTCCTGCATAAAAGTGAGTATAGACAAAATACTATTAATTAAAATTACCAACTATATGTACATGGAACACCAAGAAAGACTAATTATTATGTACATGATTTGTGGGTACAGTTTATGCTTACATTAAGTATAATGCATCCATCAATGTTTTGCTCCACCAGGGGCCGTTTTACTAAACTTCTTACGACTAAAATGTTCGTAAGTGCAAAATTATGATAGTCTGTAAATTTCACATTAACAATGTTTTCTTGTAAACAATTATTGGATTTACATTTATTGAGCATAGGCTGCATGTAAATCCATCAATTGAAATTTACAGACGATCTTAAATTTGCACTTGCGAACATTTTAGTCGTACGACGTTTAGTGAAACGGGCCCCAGGTGGGGAGGGAGCATAAGGGGACTTCAGACAGCGGGTGATTCCCGACAGGGAGACTGCCATTGGGGAAATAGACTTGCTTCACAGGATTTTACGTACCGGGACTAAAGGGGATTTTTTGATGCCTGTATCACCTCCTACCAGAGGGATTTTGACAAATTTCCGTGCTCCACGGGTGGGATTTAGACAAAACAAATTTGCAGTATGTCTAAATCCCCTGGGTGTACCTGCTGCCCCACAGCTGAGGCAAAACATTGATAGGCGCATAATTTACAGCTGTATGTGTAAATTCAAAATTGCCTGTAATAATGATAGTGTGTACTGGAAATTTCAACTTCAATTCGATTAGTTTTCAGTCAGCTTTCATTTATAATCGCATGTATTGATTGGAATAAATATTTCAGTATTAGTTATTTATATCAAGCTCTCACTCGCCCAATCACACTTCGAATATTTTTTTAAGGTTGTCATCTAAAATGTATGCCGTTCATTTGAGACATCTCTCAGCGAGATCTGTAGCCTATTTCACCAACATTGCAAAGTATACTTTGAGGGAGAAATTTTCAACTTTAGGATAAATTTATTAATTTTTATTATACTGAATTTATTACATTATCACAGCCAATTTGGCTGTGATAATGTAATACATTCAGTATAAGAATTATGCATACTTTTAATCAACAAATATATGCAGTTGTTAGTTCTATATGAAATAATGCATTTCAGGAAAAATAAATGATTACTTCCTCAAAGTATACTTTGCTAGAAAAGTATACTTTGCAATGTTGGTGAAATCGGCTACTGATCATTCAACTGGTGATGACAACAGCTTTGCACTTCTGATATCATGATTATAACATTCTGAGCATGTGCTAACATGAAAAGACAACACATGAAATATTTTAGATGATGACGCATAGTCTGATGTTTTATAAGCATGGAGTTGGTCTACACAGACAATGAAACAGGTTGTAGACAGCACAGCCCACACATCAACAGTGCTATATAGTGCCTGGTTACAACACCATTTAGGGTATACATAGAGCTCCAGTTAAGGTGCGTAATTTGGAGGTAAATTTCTGATTTCTCCATCAAACATGGCAAGTTGGGGGTGCTTTAGAATCGTCTCAATGAGACGATTCTAAAGCACCTCCAACTTGCCATTTTTGATGAAGAAATAACAAAATTTCAACCAAAGTTGGTCAAATTACGCACCTTAACTGGAGTTCTGTGTACACATGTAACAGTAGTATGGCTCCCAAATGTTCAGTTTTACTAAAAATGTTTTACACATTTTGTTTTTAATATACCACAATTAGCCTAATAATGGTTTCGGCATAGAGGCAAATCACATCACAGTGTTATATAAGTGTTGTAATTATATCAAATCATGGCAGTCATAACAATGGTGTATGAAATGGCATTTTCAATTTTACCCAGCAACATGTACATGTACATGGAAATAAATATGTAGATGGCACATCATGAGATATATACATTCATGGTTTTTGCACATGTACAGCAATTAGTTATGACATTCTTACAGAGTGACAAACGCTCTATACCGATAACAATACATGCTAAATAAATGAAATGAACACTTACATCATGTATATGTACACGTATACTGAACAAGTTTAAAATACAGCACATATACATGTCCAGTACAGGGATTCCGCTGGGGAAAATAAAAACGGAATCCCTGCAGTAAAGTTTCTATAAACTGGACACCAAGGTCATCTCCATAGTTTTTACAGTTAGTTCATGATCACCAGGGATTCCGCTGGCGATCGCCACTTTCGCAATTGAAGATTTTTTTTGGAAGTGGCGATTTTTTTATTTTCCCCAGCGGAATCCCTGGATCACAATGCACCCGAAGTAATTCTGGTGTGGCGAGGACCTGGCATCAGATAAGGATTATTCTGATATCAGGGCTGAATATATAGATTTTTCATTGTAAATATTCAGTTCTGATTTTGGGATTTTCCCATTTGTACATGTACACAATGCACCTCCTCCTTTTTGCCCCATGTTAAATTCCCATCGGAACATCGTTTCTTCACAATAAAATCAAAATTTGATGTTCGGGTCGAACCACATTTTATTATTAGTCGGTACATATTTGGCGAGTACGAAACTTGTTACCTGATAGATACATGTTACTGGAAGACTCGGACCTATGACTCGGACGACCTATGACTCGCACCTATGACTCGCACCTATGACACCAACAAAATGAGACCAAGTGGGTGGGGTAATGTTTTTTTTGTAATGGGCATTTTTTTGTGTCACAGGTCCGAGTCTTCCACAGTGAAAAGTAATTTTTCAAACAAAAGTTCAAACACACAGTTGACTTTGATAAAATAAAATAAAATGATAATCACTAATGTGTGACGACAAAATGTGCGACGACACGCAAAACAGATTCAACACCCCGATTTGACATAAATTTACACACCGGGTATCGAAGATGTTTGAGCCATTTCCCACCCTTAAATATAAGCCGTATGAATGAATGAATAAATTTACTCCTATCTACATATAAAAAGCTACAGTCTAAACTCGTTTACTCGGAGTTCTTAGTAGTTTGACATGGGAGAGTTTGAGGTAACGAATGTAGACTGTAGTACATTCACATGAAATGTACATGCTGGTTCTGGCATTACAAGTATCTCTACATCCTCACATCACCATTGCATGCACATATGTGGCTGTGATTGGAGAAATGGAGTTTAACCGCCTATCAACAGCTAATAATCAACAAAATATTTTCAGCCCTGAAATTAGAATAACCCGACCTGGTGCCAGGTCCATTCCATACCAGTCACTTAGCTCCAACTCAAAAAGTAATATGATCAGCACTAATCTTATTACATGTACTTTTTAGGGAGAATTTTGACCAAATTGCCCTGTAAATTACTCCCTGGTAACACAATTTACCACTCCTCATTTATCTACGAAAACGATAAATTAAGATTTTGAAAATCTACAAGTTATTACTGAATTTCACTTAGTTATGTTGGATTGACATCAAGCATAATTCGCAATGTCACGACGTCACACTGTTCGGCAACATTTCCTCTATGGCATTATACAAGTACAAATAAATTGCACATCTATGTACTTGAGCAACAATATAAAGAATCTGTATTATGATAAACGTATTGTGATTCTATATAGCATGTAGTCAACATACTGCTTGTCTGAAGCTATATACACGTATACAGCATATACATGTAGTCAACATACTGCTTGTCTGAAGCTATATACACGTATACAGCATGTTCATGTTGTTAACATACTGCTTGTCTGAAGCTATATACATGTATACAGGCGCGGATCTAGGATTTTGGGTTGGGGTGGGGGGGGGGGGGGGGGGGGGGGGGGGGGTGGGCGTCGTAACTATTTTGCAATACTTAACTATATTATTGAACGAGCTATGCTCGTTCGATAATATAGTCAAGTATTGCAAAATAGTCGCTAGGGGGCCCCCGGTAATATTTTTGAAATCTACGGTACATCGCATTTCCTGCATTCTTGCGCATTTTGGAGCAAAAATATTGACACTGTCACAGTATGTTTAGACAGGATTTTTGATTGAAAACGTTTAAATTTTGAAACAATAAGACAACGACCTGAAAAATGCATGGAATACATGGCACTTGGCATGAAACGTGCCTTGTAACTTGTAAAAAATATTTATTCGGCGAATTTTAGGGGGGGCGCGCCTGTTCGGCCCCCCCCCCTGAATCCGCCCATGGTATATATATGTCTGAAGCTATATACATGTATACATGTATATGTATATATATCTTTGTCATATCGCAGATATATTTCTCGCGTTTTTATTGGTCAGCTCGACGGATAATATGAGCCCATATTACCTGTCAAGCCCATCAATATAACTCAAATAAAAAAATGGCGGCAGGTCGAGGCCGAGTCGAAAACAAAAAACTTCGGAAATCACCTCTGAAACAGTCATAGGGATTGGTAGTTAGATTTTGAAAATTGCCAAGTTATTAACAAATTTAGACTCGTTTATGTCTGGATGATGTCATGTAATATTTGTAACGTCGTGACGTCGTGCCGTTTGGCGCCATATTTCTATGACATTAAACATGCACTGATACACTTATAAAACTAAATTCTGAAGAAATATATCTACGGTATGACAAATACGTTGTTGTGATTCTATAAAGTCAATATGGTGTCATATTGCCCGTCTGTGAATAGATTCAGACGGGCAATGACACCATATTAACTGTGTAAAATCACAATAATTTTAAATATAAAAATATACATCTATATACATTGTATACAGACTCAAACGGGCAATATGGCACTATACTGACTATAGAATCATAATAATATATAACATGTACAATATTGTCAGTGTGGACATGTTATATGAAGGAAGAATTAACATGATAAAAATCTGCAAGTAATGCGAAAGAAAAAATATAAATAAAAGCCTGTACATGTAATATTAGCAAGTCCTAATATATTACGTCTTCTCAAGATACAACTACCGGTACATACATAAGTTCTAGTTAAAGATTCATAAAGCCAAGATAACACCGAATCATGGTAAGATAAAAATAACGCAATAGTCCTAAATCATGAACCCCTAAAATTGTATAAAACTAAACAAAATATGTAGGGTAGCATTGAGCACACATGTACAGTGGAACCCCTCTAAACCGGACACTCGGGAAATTATAGATGTTTACATTAGATGTGTTTTGCTGTTATGTATCTCTGATTACAATGACCTTTCATGATTGCAAAACACTAGAATGTGTCATGAAGTGCTCACAGTCTGATTTACAGTGGAACATCTCCAAACAAACACCCCCAGGGTGTCCAGTTTGGAGATGTTCCACTGTATTCATGAAATGGCCACATTTTGCATGTTTAAAACATGTTCAGGTTAATGTTTACCCTACATTTACATCCATACCTTTATTCATGATTCTCAATGCAACTACAGGTACATATACTGGTATGTGGCTGTGACTGGAGAAATGGGGTTTATGGCAATTGCGACCAGTGTAGATCCAGAACAGCCTGTGCATCCGCAGTCTGATCAGGATAGGCACTGTTCACGATTACATCAATGAAACACCTGTGATGCTTATAACAGTGTAACAATCAATATAGATCATTAGCAGGCTACACGAGTGTGTTACTTGATCAGGAGTTACACTGGTCATAAATCCCATAAGCCCCATTTCTCCAGTCACAGCCACATATATACTGTAACCGTTTTGGATGATCAGACCTAGCATTCATCGAACTGTACACAGAAGTTAATTACTTTAATTGAAAATTAAATCAAATTTGAACTTGGTTCAAAGCTGCTCTGAATTTTTTGTCAAATTTATCAGTCAGTTTGCAAAAAAAAATATTGAGATATAATCAAAGTCTGTATCCGCAAAAAGCTGTGATGCAATTGGAGACGTAGGTATATGTAATACCAGCATCAGGGCTTATATAGAGAAGAATGGTTTGTGTCTTTTCCCATTAAACCCAGGTGAGGTTCGAAACATGCAGAAATTGCAAGGCTCGCCAACAAATTTTTATTCTCTTTGTTGGTGGAGACTGATAAACTTGGTAACAATACACTAACATGGTATTCTATTGTAATTTGCCAGGAAACTGTGTTATGCTATAAAATATGCAAATATTATCAAGTTGTCTTCATTGAAAGGAATGCAGACTTGTTTATGTCATTACACCAATGTCATTCGCCGTAATATCATGTGACATGGTTGGACCAATGGTTGGACCATGGTTGGACCCTTTCACCCCTAAGTAACTGAATGGGCTGCGATATGTTAATTTTGCAACCAATCCAATCATCGCAAAATGATTTTCAGACTATTCCATTTATAAAAAGGGGGTATTTGTTGTTCTCAAAAATATGAAAATTACTTTCAAACAGTGCAGATCCTGATGAGACGGCTCGTTACGAGGCGGCTCATCTGGATCTGCACTGTTTGCATAAACCGATATAGCGGGCTTTCGGGTTCAAAGGGTTAAAAAATGTTCATGTATATAAAATCATCAGCCACTTATAAAATAATTCAAATTAATAGAAACATGTTTCAATTTATGATTTGTGAGATGTGCTTCAGGCATTAAAATTCACTCAAAATTGTTATTTGTCGTTTGTGAGAAACCAATCTATGTGTGAATATAAAATGTAAAATAGGAGCACTGGGGGCCGTTTCACTAAACTTTGTATGACTAAAAAGTTTGTAAGTGCAAATTTAGGATCGTCTTGAAACTTCAATTGATGAATTTACATTGATTGAGCATAGGCTTCATATGCCTATGCTCAATAAATGTAAATCCATCAATTGTTTACAAGAAAAGATTGTGAATTTAAAATTTACAGACTATTATAATTTTGCACGTACGAACATTTTAGTCGTACAAAGTTTAGTTAACCCCCCCACCCCTCCCCGGGTATGTACATTTGCCATGTTTGAAGTATGTACATTTTGTTGTTTACATGTATATGTAGTATTGTGTGTTATGATTGCTGCTGGAATTTTACGATGTTGAATATTTTAATTCTATCCCAGCTTTCAAAACTAACTATTAGCTTGCGTGGTTTTCCTTCAGACTTTGTGTAGCACAATTGATAAGGGCGACTGAAGAAGCTTCCAACAGTCATAATGTCTTCACCTCTCAACAGAATCTTGCTCCGTTTGCCTGTAGGCGATAGAATGTAGACAAAGTTACTCCTCCATTCGGACACATACACATTGTGGTCTTCGTCTGTCGTTATCCCCCGTGGTTCAATGGATAGTTTGCTGCTGCTCTCGCCTTCATATTTATAGTCAACTGTTCCCTTTTTGTCAATTTTTACAATCGATGGACTCCCTTTCCTACAGTTAGCAATTATAATGTCTGTGCTATTGCTGGCTGCTAGGTACAGTGGCAATTTGAGTAAGTCTGTGTCTTGAATACTTTTCAGAACTTTACCTTTGTAGTTCATGATATCAATTCTGAATCCTTCTTGATAATTGTCACCTGGTGTTGGACTGTCAACAGATGTTATAATGCCTTCCTTTGTACATGTTATACCCCTTGTTGTACCGGCAGTAGGGATTTTCTCGGTAATTTCTAGACAATCTCCCTTCGTAGCTGTTATCTTCTGAATACCACACTTTTCAAACGGCATTGTGAAATAGGCACTATTCTTTTCATGCGGACTTGCTGATATTGCCTGAGGGCAGGATGGTAAGGATTGCACGGCTACGATGTTATATTCAGAATCAAGTAACTTAAGTTTCTTGTTAGACATATCTGCTATAATTGTCTGACCCGTTTGCAAGGCAGCAATTCCTGTTATCCAACATGGGCTTTTATCATCCTTCCATTGTACTTTACGTTCACATGAAAGAATTGCTTTCATTTTCAAATCATCTGGATCCTCGTCCTGAATCACCTTTTTCCCGTTCTTTCTTGGTGTTGGGGTTTTCTTTTCCCTGGTTTGTTTGTTTTTAGGTATTGCCGACTTTTTGTTCTCTTTATTTTTTACTTTTGTCAACTTCTCTCGCTCTGCACTTTTTTCAACTTTCTTTCTCTGAACAATTTTTGGTTGCACCTTTACTTGTTTGTTTTCTTTGTTATCAGAATTAGGTTTAATTGTTTTAACAACTTTGTCAGCTTTTTCGTCAGATTTCTTTACTTTCTTAGCAGGAACTTGAGGGCTTTTTTCAGTTTTTCTTTTTCGTTGCTCAGTCTCTGCTTTCTTTTCAGAATCCATCATTTTCTTCTCTGGAGCACCCTTGTCTGTGAATACAAGGAAGTCATGAAAGACTTTAGGTTTCCTTTCTCGTGGACTCCTTTGAATCATATTTGCAGTTTCTATAGCTACCTTACGTTTTGCTAATGCAGCTTTGATAGTTGTTTGTTTTTTTGGCTTCGGTTTTACTTCGGTTGCCTTTTTCTTTGTAGGTATGTCATTTTGCACAGCGACACTCTCCGCTTTTCTCTTCTTCGCGGTTTGGTTCTTTTCACTATTTTTTGTTGTTTTAATTTCCTTTTGAGGTTTGAGATCAACTGTCTTTTTCATTGTCTTCCCCTTGTTTGCTTCTGGTTTACTGATGATTTCATTCTGTTTTTTCTTATCAGATAACTTTCCTCCTTTCTGCTTATTGGTAACATTGGGCTTCCTTTTTATCTGTTTTTGGGGTTTGACAACAGTTTTGGTTCCAACACCTTTCTTCGGAGATTTGCCTTTAGTTTCGATTTTCCCCTTCTGTCCTGGTGTTTTTGTGGATTTGCCTTTAATTTCGGTTTTCAGCTTCTGCCCTGGTGTTTTTGAATTTTTCACAGGCACAGCCTTGGCTGCTTTTGGTTTAGCTGTTTTAGAACTCTTTGCAGGTGTTACTGATTTGCTATTTAGTGTAGACTTTGTCTTGCTTGCAGTTTTACTTGCTTCCTTGATCAGCTTTAGGGCTTGTTTGATGTTTGCTGATTTTGCTTTACCTTTACCAGAAGCTTTCACAGTGTTTGTTGTTTTTGTGGAGGTATTTTTAACTGCTGCCTTCACTTTAGCGATAGGTTTAATTTTTGTTGTCGGTGTTTTGGGTTTTGAAGCTGTTTTAGACACAGCTGCCTTTGTTATTTTTGTCACTTTCTTCACATTAGCCTTTTTAGCTAATACACCCTTTGCTTTCCCTTTACTTTGTGATTGTGTTTTCTTCAGTTTAGCTGGTCCCTTGGTCTTCCCTTGAGGTTGTTTGTTTGTCTTACTGGCTGGTGATTTCTTCTTCATTGAAGACTTTAACACCACTTTCTTCTTCTTCTCCCCTACTTTGGACTTTAGTTGTTTTGTCATGTTGGAAGCCTGAAACGAAAAGGAGATTTGTTTTAGTTTGTCAGCATGTGTTATTTACTAGTGCTTGTGTTCTCTTCTATGACACATTTGGTTTATATGTTGTCTCTTTTGTGTGTTTATTTTATTTGGGGGATCATACAATGCTAGTCCCAGAACAATACCTGTTGAACAAAGCTCCAGATTACAAGATATGTTCAGCATTGCACACTTCTATATAATCAGCATGAACACTCATGGTAATATCTTAAAGTGGCTGTGTCTCGGGTGGTACCTCCAAATAATCATCTCACAAAAACACTGGAGATATATCATTGGATATTGTATGAATACAGTCGCAACTTGTTCTTGGTCATAAACATGAGTTTATGGGTTAATTATCTCATTTGCATATTAAGTCGAGGAAATTCTATGCTCAGTTTAGCTTGGCAGTATCAATTAATTCTATGATGTATCAAAAAAAGCGAGCAGTGACGTAATTATTTGTGTTACCACTGACTACCGCTTTGCTACAGATAAGACAAAAAGATAAACTTGTTTGAAATGCTTCAAAAGCTTATTATAAAATATGGTCAGCATTGCACACTTCTATATATAATCGCCATACATTGTATTAACACTGTAATACCTTAACACACGATGTACGCACATGGTCATAAAATATAACCAAATTTAAAAATGTGAGAACTGAATGTTATCAGTGACGTAGTCAGGGATTCCGCTGGCAATCGCCACTTCCGCAATTGGCGATAAAAATAAACAATTGGCGATACAAAATTACAATTTTCGGTTGGAATTTTCTCTCGAAAATTGTAATTTTTTATTGCCAATTGTTTTATTTTTTTGAAGTGGCGATTTTTTTATTTTCCCCAGCGGAATCCCTGAGTGAAGTAGTCGGTGAATAGTCTAGTCAAAGCAAGGCATGTGGCTACTAAGTGTAAGCACATCAGTGGGAAATATGAATTCTATATTTAGCAAAACTAGCGTTACTAACGCTATTTTTATGCCACTGGGTTTCGAAGAAACGGGTGGCATATAGTGTTTGGACCGTCCGTCTGTCCATCCGTCGCACTTTTCGGTTAACCACTTTGTCACAGTTTCTCAAATATGCTGCATGTGGCATCCGCGTTCGACAGACACATTTCTTGTTATGCCACCAGGTGGCATGTAGTGTTTGGACCGTCTGTCTGTCCGTCCGTCACACTTCGGTTAACCAATTTGTCACAGTTTCTCAAATATGCTGTAGGTGGCATCCGCGTTCGACAGACGCATTTCTTGTTTTTTTTACTTTCTCAGATCACTCACGGGGAAAATATATTCAGGAAACCGACACAAATCTTCAGTTAAATGCTTTTCCTAACTCAATATCCCACTTTCCAACCTCATCCAACACAGTACCTTTAACCACAGTGTGGCATTGGCGTGTTTCAGCTTTTATCGGTATTTTTGAACGAGGCTTCTAGCCTTGGTCTCGGATACTACCTCGTATCCTAACAAATTCCGCAAGTTTAGTAAATATTTTGGCGAAAAGTGCACGTGTTCATTTGAGAATTATTGTTATCTTGCTGAAATAGCATGGTTAGAACATAATTATGCAAAGAATATCGAATTTCAGCTGGTTTTCCTAGGTCGGACACGACCTTGTATCGTAACAAATGAAATAATGAGTTTAATACTCTGTCAATATAGTAGTGGCAAATTCATATGTTCATTTGAGAATTATCCTGCAAAAATACATAGAATGCATAGAAAATTACAATTTTAAACATGTTATTTTGTTACAATATGAGGTTGTGTCCGACCAGAAGCTACATACCGTATCGTAAACAACAAATCAAATACCGTTATTTTAATCTCAAGGGAAGTAATCATTGTAATGTATTCAGTATTACCAGCGCCGTTCTATTATAGCAGTACCGAAGAAAGCCGAAACACGCCAAATGCCTGTGCTTTTAACATGATTAACTGCTAAAGTGAGAATCAGATCTGATTCGCTATTCTGTACAGGAATCCTATGAATAGTATAGCTAGGTCGGCGTTACTGGTAGCTGCAGTAGCCATATGGCTACTAATATTTCAGAAATGGACATTTTGACTTCTAAAAATTTCAGAAATTATTTGACAAAGTACTATGTTTCGACTAATATTGGAGCAAATGTAAAATAATATTGTATTTTTTTTTGTGTCTTCAGTTCATTTTGGCTACTAATTTCAAAATCCTAACACCAACCTAGGACCATCATAACTCTGCTACAGGTGGTATGGGAGTAGATTGCAATAGTTCGCAACTACACATGAAATAGGTTGAATTGTAAATTTGTGGTGGTTTTGCTAACAAATTGCAAGTACATGATAATGTTTATTTGCTTCGATCTACAGATTTCCATCGCGTTTGAAGGCAACATCAGAGGCGTCGGAACAGGTCCGGCGACTGCCGGATCAATCATTTTAACATATTTGTAATTCATGATAAAAAAACAGAATGTAAATATTTTTCTGCAATTTTTCTCATTTCTCATCAAAAGTGTATGTTGTTACCTCTCAGTTGAACCGTATCAGCAGTTGAACCGTATCAGCGAGACGGTTCAACTGAGTGGTAACAACATATACTTTGGGTGGATAGCGGGGGCACCCAGTAGATTCGCCGGACCAATCTTATGATGCTTCCGGCGACACCCTGATTCTGTGACTGAATACATCTAACCGTCTTGTGTCGGTGGCTTGGCCATACATCTCTAGTCCCAGACTGGACACAAATCAATATTGAACAATGTCATACTACATTCAATAATGGATCTTGCTAATTTTATTAGCCAACCTGGGCTAGTTTTATGTGAACAATTTCTTTCTACTCCTTGACCGTACACATTTTGCTTATTATACATTTCATAAAACGAATCATCGAAACAAAAACAGATTGTCTGCATTCACGTAATCTAGAGAATGTTGATTGAATACTAAATTGGCAATTATCAGGATTAGCGAGAGTTATCTTCCCAATGTAAACAGTCCGGTTCAACGGTCAACACAGTCCCGTATCACGTCTTTGCAAACATTTCCGGGTTTTAAATAAACAAATGCAAGTGCAAGAAAGTTTCAATATTTACCTCGGATTTTCAGTATTTCATTCAGATAGTCCCAATCCGTGTTAGAACTTGTGTAAAGTTGTTCTGTTTTGCGCAAAATGGTCTACTTTCTCAAACCCACGCGTACACAGTCTATGCTTGGACTGGGTTACAACATTGCTGTAAACATTATAATTTTCCAATAACCTCAAAATAGACCGGTGTATCTTGAGGAAATGAATGCCACAAGTCAGGTGAGATGTTTGATCGCGGTCCGGGATAATTAGCGATAACTGTGAAAGTTTGAAACACAGAACATTCTTCCTGCGGCGATTATTGACAAACAATCATACTCGTATTTCTCCAGATGTTTGTATTTGATCCATAATTGGACCACGATCTGACAAGACTAGCCTTATCTGAGACAAGTGTAAAGCCTAACCATAATAGGTATTTTAGTGGAAGGGGCCAAGTGACTTTGGTGTGGTATGGACATGCCACCAGTTCAGGTTATTCTAATTTAAGGGCTGAATATATTGTTTCTTGATGTAAATATTCATTTCTGATTTTGGAATCACCCGCCCCCACCCCGCCCCCACACACAATGCAGCAGGTTTAAAACGGGATCGAACCCGTTTGCACGGCGTTACATGACCTTAGCTGTTGATAGGCCGTTAAACACAAATAAACAAACAAACTAACCATAATAGATATACTAGTACTGGTAAATTCACCGCACGCTTAATAGTTTACACCCTGACCACAATAGTGCTGATGCGCAAACTGTAGCCTATTTCACCAACATTGCAAAGTATACTTTTCTAGCAAAGTATACTTTGAGGGATACATTTTAAATTTTGGGATAAATTTATTAATTGTTATTATGCTGAATTTATTACATTATATAATAATTCTGCATACTTTTAATCATCAAATATATGCAGTTGTTAGTTCTGTATGAAATAATGCATTTCAGGAAAAATAAAAGATTACTCCCTCAAAGTATACTTTGCTAGCAAAATTTACTTTGATGAAATGTTGGTGAACTTGAAATCGGCTAAAGTCAGTAGCCTATTTCATCAACATTGCAAAGTATACTTTACTAGCAAAGTATAATTTGAGGGAGTAATCATTTATTTTTCCTGAAATGCATTATTTCATATAGAACTAACAAATGCATATATTTGATGATTAAAAGTATGCAGAATTATTATACTGAATGTATTACATTATCACAGCCAAATTGGCTGTGATAATGTAATAAATTCAGTATAATAACAATTAATAAATTTATCATAAAATTGAAAATTTCTCCCTCAAAGTACACTTTGCTACTAAAGTATACTTTGCAATGTTGATGAAATAGGCTGCTGGTGCTACACTGATCGCACCCTCAGTAAGCCCAGTTTTGTCATGATCTGTCACAGTTATGATTGAATTAAGTTCTGATTAAAAGATCTGACTTTGAAGTCGGCAGTTGACAGATTGCCAGTAATTGGTGTACTCGTACCTGTAACACGTATAGATACATGGCTGCAATCTTTCAGTAACAGTATCTAAATACCCATGTAATATGGGCCACCGGCTGAGAAAAATGTACATTGCGACATTTCCAGCAATTGAAGAACTTGGGGGCCGTTTCAATCCGTACGACTAAAAAGTTTTCATAAGTGCAACATTACGATTGTCTGTAAATTTCGCATTAATAATGTGTTCTTGTAGAAAATTATTGGATTTACATTTATTGAGCATAGGATGTGCTCAATAAATGTAAATCCATCAATTGAAATTTACAGACTATTCTAAATCTGCACTTACGAACATTTCAGTCGTACGAAGTTTAGTGAAACGGCCCCCTGATCATATGTATAGTATAGCTGCTTGTACAATTATGTTGTGATCGACACCCAGAGGTGGCATATGTGACGCCTAATTTGAAGTCTGCACACAAACAAATATTGGTCAAACTTAAAACTGGAGGTTACAGATGCATTCATGTTTTTGTCAATATTGTAAAATTCGACTGACTGGATGAAATTACGCAGAAAATTGGAAATCCACATACTTCTTTGATCTTCAAGAATCGAGCCGCAACTGGTTGACTTTTAGCAGAATTACCGTAGTCTTCTTCCGGAATACACCGTGCGATTCGACTTCACTTCATACTAGAGTCTCTCCGGATATCATCCGGAACGTGACAGGCGTAGAACTCTAGCAATGAAATTACATACCTTTTAACGGTATCCACACGGAATTTATTAAAACTACAAGTACTATATTATTAATTATATTTGTCGTATTCTATTCATCGAAATTACAATATTGCGAATGACTGAAATCACGATTTTGATTTAGTTATATCGAAATAGCCAAACTCTAGTTATGTCTTACTTTTGTTCCGAGCGAACTCGTAATACGTCATTCTGGACACGCTCCAGATAAGCACCAACGCGTGGACTGTTATTTATCGTTATGACAGCTGGACGTATCATTTTCTTTGCGACAAATAGATTGTTATATTTTGAATAAAATCGAATTATTGTCAATTTCTTCATTTCTTACACTAATTATGTGACATGGCTGCTCTATGCAAAATTCTGACAAATGTAGATCCTGATCTCTTGCAATCTGATCAGAGTCTACATGTACACTTCCCAACATGAGTTACACAGATCAACTTAGGCTACGATAAGATCGATATATAGTGTCTCCAAGTTGGCAACTATTCAACTATAGACAATATACTGAGTTTTCACTTTCTGGACTGCAAAAATGTACTATGCCAACCAGACATATTATTTCATTTGATCAAATTCTAAGCCGTTTGTGTCTTATTCCATTACATTCAATTGTATACATTTAATAAACATGGGAGATAATTAAATACTGTGTTTCTGCTATTACTCGTACCAGGAACAAACCATTTGTGAAACATAGCACCTTTTAGTTACAAAATGATCATACTTACCATGCTAATAGAAACAAGTTTTTATTCTAGACAATAGGTAAATTAATTTAAATAAAATTAGAATAGTAACTATAACCATCGATTGCACAAACTGTACAATGCCTAGTTTGGGAATTGTAGAGGGATGGGCTCTGGCTCACGGGTAGATTTGATACTACTCAGGACTTCAATACTGAAAGTTGTGAGTTCCAAACCTACCCTAGGGCATAAAAATACTTTCATAGTATTTCCCACTGGTCTGTCGGATGAGACTTTAAACTGTGGGCCCGTCCCTAAATGACTAGCTGTTGCTGAGACGTTAAACCCCATTCATTTCATTTCATTTTTAGCTCACCTGCACGAAGTGCAGAAGAGCTTATGGCATTCCCCCGGCGTCGTCGGCGTCGGCGTCGTTCACAAACTTAACGTTGGGTAAATGTCTTATAACTTCTGTTTCCTTTCATGGAACACCTTGTTATTTCATACATGCATTCCTCAGATGATCCTCTATCATGCTGTAGCAAATCCATGACCCACCACCCAGCCCTTACCCCAAGGTCAAGGTCACAAAGTTGGCACATTCATAAACTTAACGTTGGGTAAATGTCTTACTTCTGTTTCCTTTCATGGAACACCTTGTTATTTCATACATGCATTCCTCAGATGATCCTCTATCATGCTGTAGCAAATCCATGACCCACCACCCAGCCCTTACCCCAAGGTCAATGTCACAAACTTGGCACATTCATAAACTTAACGTTGGGTAAATGTCTTATAACTTCTGTTTCCTTTCATGGAACACCTTGTTATTTCATACATGCATTCCTCAGATGACCCTCTATCATGCTGTAGCAAATCCATGACTCACCACCCAGCCCAGTACCCCAAGGTCAAGGTCACACTTTTACTTGGCACATTCATAAACTAACGTTGGTAAATGTCTGATAACTTCTGTTTCCTTTCATGGAACACCTTGTTATTTCATACATGCATTCCTCAGATGGCCCTCTATCATGCTGTAGCAAATCCATGACCCACCACCCAGCCCTTAACCCAAAGTCAAGGTCACAAACTTGGCACATTCATAAACTTAACGTTGGGTAAATGTCTGATAACTTCTGTTTCCTTTCATGGAACACCTTGTTATTTCATACATGCATTCCTCAGATGACCCTCTATCATGCTGTAGTAAATCCCTGACCCACCATCAGCCCTTACCCCAAGGTCAAGGTTACAAACTTGGAACTTGGCACATTCATAAACTTAACGTTGGGGTAAATTTCTTATAACTTCTGTTTCCGTTCATGGAACACCTTGTTATTTCATACATGCATTCCTCAGATGACCCTGTATCATGCTGTATCAAATCCATGACCCACCACCCAGCCCTTACCCCAAGGTCAAGGTCACAAACTTAGCACATTCATAAACTTAATGTTGGGGTAAATGTCTTATAACATCTGTTTCCTTTCATGGAACGCCTTGATATTTCATACATGCATTCATCTGATGATACTCTATCATGCTATAGCAAATCCATGACCCACCGCCCACCCAATCGTTACCCCAAGGTCACAAACTTAGCATGTTCATAAACTTGTAAATGTTGTGTAACTTCTGTTTATTTATAGGGAACGCCTTCATATTTCATACATGCATTCATCTGATGATACTCTATCGTGCTATAGCAAATTCATGACTCACCGCCCACCCCTTTCCCCAAGGTCAAGGTCACAATCTTAGCACATTCATAAACTGAATGTTGATGTAAATGTATTATAACATCTGTTTCCTTTCATGGAACGCCTTGATATTTCAAATATGTATTCATCTGATGATACTCTATCATGCTATAGCAAATTCATGACCCACCGCCCATCCCTTACCCCAAGGTCAAGGTCACAAACTTAGTACATTCATATACTAAATTTGGGGTTAATGTCTGTTTCCTTTCATGGATCGCCTTGCTATTTCATACATTCCTCAGATGACCCTCTGTCATGCTGTAGCAAATCCACAACCCACCACCCAACCCTTACCCAATAGTCAAGGTCACAAACTTAGCATGTTCATAAACTTAACGTTTGGGTAAATGTTGTGTAACTTCTGTTTCTTTACACTTTGAACACCTTGATATTTCATACATGCATTCATCTGATGATACTCTATCGTGCTATAGCAAATCCATGATCAACCCCCACCCCTTTCCCCAAGGTCACGGTCACAAACTTAGCACATTCATAAACTTAAGGTTGGGGTAAATGTCTTATAACATCTGTTTCCTTTCATGGAACGCTTTGATATTTCATACATGCATTCATCTGGTGATACTCTATCGTGCTATAGCAATTCCATGACCCACCGCCCACCCCTTACCCCAAGGTCAATGTCACAAACTTGACACATTCATAAACTTAACGTTGGGGTAAATGTCTGATAACAACTGTTTCCTTTGATGGAACGCCTTGATATTTCATACATACATTCCTCAGATGACCCTCTATCACGCTGTAGCAAATCCACAACCCACCACCTAACCCTTACCCCAAGGTGAAGGTCACAAACGTAGCATGTTCATAAACTTTACATTGGGGTAAATGTTGTGTAACGTCCGTTTCTTTACACTTTGAACGCTTTGATATTTCATACATGCATTCATCTGATGATCCTCTATTGTGCTACAGCAATTCCATGACCCACCCCACCCCTTTCCCCAAGATCAACATCATAAACGTAACGTTGGAGTAAATGTCTTTTTATAACTTCTGTTTCTTTACAGGGAACACCTTCATATTTCATACATGCATTCATCTGATGATACTCTATTGTGCTACAGCAAATCCATGACCCACCCCCCCCCCCCCCCCCACCCCTTTCGCCAAGGCCAAGGTCACAAACTTAGCACATTTATACATGCATTCCTCATGTGAATAGCTATTATGCTATAGAAAATCACCAACTTAGTGTGTTCATAAACTTAACGCTGGGTTAAATCTTGTTTTCCTTCTCTTTTCAGGGAGCGCATTGATATTTCTTACATGCATTCATCTTAATATGCTATATCATGCTATATCAAATCCATGACCCACCTTCCACCACTGACCTCAATGTCAAGGTCCACCGCACACCCCTTATCCCAAGGTCAAGTTATATAATATTCATGTTTTTTATACAACTGTGACAAGTTTGAATGAAGGCTGCCAACAGGCGAGCTTCGTTGTCTTCTGACAACTCTTGTTGGGAATTGCACCTACATGATCATCAGTCGGTCATTATCATGATCGCGATTATAGTCATTATCTAATACATTTATTTAACCCATTTTATGCGTGCTACAGACACACAGGTATCAAAATGTTTTACCAATTCTTATTTTTTTAGCTCACCTGAGCAAAGCTCATGTGAGCTATTGTTATGGCAAAGTGTCCGTCGTCCGTCCGTCCGTGAACATTTTCAATCATCTTCTTCTCCCGAACTGCTGAGCCGATATTGGTTAAACTTCACAGGGATGATATATGGGTGATGCCATTTCAGATTTGTTAAAATGGAGGTCATCGACAATCCAAGATGGCCGCCATGGAAAAGTAGGTCAAATTCTTAAAAAATCTTCTTCTCACGAACCGCCAGGCCGATTTCGACGATACTGGGTATGAATGATCGATAGTTAGCGCTGTTTCAGATTTGTTCATATGGTGGCCCCTGGGTCAAAAATGGGTGTCGCCCGAGGGGTCAAATAGGGGTAAATTTTATTTTTAACCGAATATAGTCATATAATATATCAAATCGAAGGTATTGACGAGACGATCACTCTGGAGAATTTTTTGTCTAAATCAGATGATTACGTCATCCAAGATGGCCACTGATAGATCAAAAGGTCATTTTTTTTACTAAAGATTTCAAACGTCTTTTTCTTGTGAACTGCTTGGCGATATTGGCTCCAAACTTAACTGTAATGGTCTGTGGGTGAAGCCTGTTCATTTTTGTTAAAATGGAGGTCATCACCAAATCCAAGATGGCCGCCGTTGAGAAGTAGGTCAAATTGTCAAAAAATCTTCTTCTCGCAAACCTCCAGGCCGATATCGACGAAACTTGGTAAGAATGATTGATAGTTACCGCTGTTTCCGATTTGTTCATATGGTGGCCCCTGGGTCAAAAATGGGTGTGGCCCGAGGGATCAAATGGGGGTCAAATTTTATTTTTGACAATATGGCCATATAGTATATCGGATCAAATATATATAGTATATCGGATCAAATGTATCGACGAGACGATCACTCTACAGCATGTTTTGTCTAAATCAGATGATTTTGTCATCCAAGATGGCCACCGAAAGGTAAAAAATTTGTTTTACGATTTCAAACGTATTATTCTTGTGAACTGCTGGGCCGATATTGGCCAAACTTAACTGAAATGGTTTGTTGGTGAAGCCTGTTAATTTTTTTGTCAACATGGAGGTCATCACCAAATCCAAGATGTCCGCCGTTGAAAAGTAGGTCAAATTGTCAAAAAATCTTCTTCTCACAAACCACCAGGCCGATTTCGACAAAACTTTGTATGAATGATCGATAGTTAACGCTGATTCAGATTTGTTCATATGGTGGCCTCTGGGTCAAAAATGGTCATGGCCCGAGGGGTCAAATAGGGGTCAAATTTTATTTTTGACCGAATATGGTCATTTTATATATCAAATCGAAGGTATAGCAGTAAATCACATGCACATTCGCAATATATGTTAGATCAGAAGGTACCAACAAATTCTGTGGAACATTTGAAGTTGTAAGTGAAGAGTCTTTGTGATATCAAGATGACCACTATGGAGGCTTTTAGGTGAGCGATACAGGCCCATTTGGGCCTCTTGTTTTTATTTCTTCATGAAAGTATATGTTGTGACCACTCATTGGTGGTGAGACGGTTCAAATGGTGGTCTAGACATATACCTCTGAGAACATATAAAGTAAATATTTTGTATTTTCCAGCAACAAAATGGGTATCCTCAGCATGAAATGGGTTAACCTGCACTCCACTCCATCACGTCAGGCCTGGTTGTGGTGTAGGGTTGAGAACATCTGACCTCCAGTTGTGGGTTCAAACCTCACTTTAAGCATAACAAAATAATTTCATTAGTATTTGAAAGCATACCGGTACTATGGTCTTTCGGATGAGACTTGAAACTGATATGAGCTCCCGTCCCTAAATGACCCTAGCTGTTGGTGGGACGTTAATCCCATTCACTTCTCACTTTCATGAAAATATACATTGTTGCCACTCCAATGAACGGTCTCACCGAGATGATTCAAAAGAGTGGTAACAACAATGTATGCTTTACAGTAGAAATAAAGAAAATGTTTATATTGTTTCACAAAAAAATGGTGTAATCTCGACAAGAAATGGGTTAACCGAGGTCGCATCTCTAAACCTTAGCCGTTGCTGGGACGTTAAACCCATCCACTTTTTCTCTACTACTGCTTGGTTACTGGGTCAGTTTATTAACAGTGGCCACCAGTCAGAAGATTACGGGCCACATTAAAAACGCTATTTATGGCAAGCTGTGTATTTGGATGATAAATGGTGCTGTTTGAACACTTTTTCACTCCTTCCTGTGTTTCAGGAAAGTTCGCGTTATGCCGCGTGCTGCCCCAGATTTTCACACAGAATTCGGACCCTGTGATCGACAATATCACCACACTGCTGGATGTGTTGGAGAAATGTGGAATCTCCGAGCGAGTCAGTCTCATCCAGGTGTTTGGTATGGTGGCCAAGTTCAAGCCCCTGGTGAGTCGTATTGCATGTGATAACAACATTCAAGAACTAGAAAAAGTCGATGGCGCGCCATCGCAATATACCCACTTTCCCCAAATGCTAAGTCCGAAAGGGGGAGGTAATCCATGATGGAGGGTCGGATAAAAAATCCGAATTCACTTTGCGCATCAGCACATCAAAACGAAGCTACGAACCAAATATCAGACGCGTAGGTATTAAGGTGAAAAAGTTATTCGAGTTACAAGGAAAAAATGGGAAATTCTGAGTGCGAAAGGGGGAGATAATCCATGATGGAGGGTCGGATGAAAAATCCGAATTCACTTTGCGCATGTGCACATGATAACGAAGCTACATACCAAATATCAGGCACGTAGGTATGAAGGTGAAAAAGTTTTTCGAGTTACAAGAAACGTGACGGACGGACGGACGGACGGACGTACGGACGGACGGACGGACACCCGTGACGAAAACAATATACCCATTTTTTTTTCCTAAAAAAGTGGGTATAACAACCCTAAATGACGTCAGCTATTGACAGGCCGTTAAACACCATTATCCCTTTCAACACTACAGACGTCTATCATAATATTTGCAAACATTGTAGATCAAGATGAGTTTGCTAGTAATGAGCCATTTCATCAGGATCTGCATTGTACCATTTGTGGATTTTTATGCCCCCGGTCTCGGTAGAGCCGAAGGCATATAGTGTTTAGACTGTGTGTCCGTGAGTCCGTCCATGTGTCAGGCCCATTAAGAAGTTTGCCGGAGTTACTCAATTATATCATAACTTCTGTATCCATTGAAGGATTGCTTAAAGAATTAAACATAGCATACCTGTGGAAAAATGCCACACATCCATGCTGCCCTTAATATGACCTTTTGATCTTCACAACTTTGAACTTTTTCACACATTAAGAAGTTCGCCAGAGTTTCTCAGTTCTGTCATAACTTCTATATCCCTCGAAGGATTACTTAAATATTTCAACACTGCATACTTGTTGAAAAATGTCACACATCCATGTTGCCCTTAATATGACCTTGACCGTTTGACTACATTGAGAAGTTCGCCAGAGTTTCTTCAAAACTTATTTCTCCCTTGATAGATTACCTCAATATTTCAATACATCATACTTGTGGAAAAACGCCAGACATCCATGCTGCCCTTAATATGACCTTGAACTTTTGACCTTCACAACTCTGAACTTTTTCACACATTAAGAAGTTTGCCGGAGTTTCTCAATTCTGTAATATCTTCTATATCCCTTGAAGGATCACTATAATATTTCAATACATCATACTTGTGCTCAAATACCACACATCCATGCTGCCCTTAATATGACCTTTACCTTTTTACCTTCATAACTTTGAACATTTGAACTTTTCTCACATCAAATATTAACTTTGCCACAGTTTCTTCAATCTGCCACCAGGGGCATTCGTGTGCCGACTGGCCACATTTTATTGTTTCTTAAACAATACTCCTATTATTTCTAATAAATGATATCAGTTACTTAGGTGTGAAAGGGTTAACCCTTTCAACACCACATACCTGTATAGTGGTATTGGCAAACAGTGTAGATCCAGATGAGTCGGCTCATGGCGAGCTGTCTCATCAGGATCTGCACTTTTTGAAAGTAATTTCCAAATTTTTGAGAATAAAAACACCCCCTTTTTCATAAATGGATTAGTCTGAAAATAATTTTGTGACAATTGGATTGGTTGTAAACTTAACATTCAAAATCTGAAAGGGTTAAATAAATAAACAAACACAAGAACAACCATTAAATTTGCAGATCCTGGAGCCACATATACCGACGTTCTGTGGCTACCTGTCTGTCAGCACGCTGGTGCCACTCACACTTGCCCTGTTCATCGACATGGCAACGTCGAACCCCATTGTGTTTGTGGACCACGTGGCGACGCTGAAACAGCTCGCGGAACAACAGCCGATATACATGCACCAGGTCGTGCAGATCATTGGAGCAGTGGGCACAGTCAGCGAGGTAATTGTGTTTTCTCGGCATATTATAATATTTAAATAGTCAATCTTTATTGTTAAACAATATATTACCGGTACATGTGCTTCCCTTTGGAATTTATCAGGTAACCTGCCCTGTATTGACCGAATACGTACTGACTGATAACATATTGTTGTATCAGGCATTGACCTGATACAAACATCCGGGTTACAACTAAGTGAAAACAGACGTTCCATTGGTCGGATGACGTCACGTGACGTTACCGAATGACGTCAGTGTAATGACGCAACGTAAACAAGTCCGCGTTCTGTCCATAGATAACGACGTCATCTGTGGTCATTTTCGAGCATAAAACGTTACCTTATAAATAGAATACCAGGCTAGTGTATTTTGATATCAAGTTTATCAGGCTCGGCTCGGAAACGGTAGGAATCCCTCGGCAAGCCGAGGAATTCCTACGCATTTCTTAGCCTTGCCTGATAATCTTGATATCAAAAGACACTAGCATAGGTAGTCTCTATTTATTGGAAATTATTGTTGTATTTTACGTCTTTCTTACTTACTCATTGCATGTCTATGTTGTGACCACTCACACCACGTACGTCCATCTGTTTGTTTGTGATCATCTATATCAACTTTTCTAAGAGTTTCTAAAGCATGCCATGATTTTCATATATATCTACCGGTATAAAGCATTTCCTAGCCTTGACTGATAAACTTGATATCAAAAGACACTAGCCTGGTATTCTCTATGCCTGGTATTCTCTCTACCTCGATGGCTTACACTCATAATGTCTCTAGTCTAGTTTCTTATTTACTCTCTGTATTTACTCTGTAGCATAAACTGTAACCTGGTAAACAGAATTCCAGGCTTTCAATTTCAAGTTTTTCAGGCTCGGGTCGGAAACAATAGGAATTCCGAGACTTGTCGAGGAATTATTGTCATTTATCCCGTCAACACAGTGCGTATGTGCCATGAAACACGGTGCCGTGAAACATTTTTGATATCCAGTCAATACTATTTTTCCATTTTACAGCCATTTGTATGTGTTGACGGGATAAATAGAATAGTAGGTTAGTGCCGTGAATAGGAAAAAATATCTGGCGCGGCACGGAAACGGGATGTGCTCGGCAGAGCCTCGCCCATCCCGTTTCCTGAGCCTTGCCAGATATTTTTTCCCATTCACGGCACTAACCTACTATTCCCTATTTCTGAGCCGAGTCTGATGTGTTTGATATGAAAAGACACTTATGACTAGCCTGATGCATGTACACGTATCGAGGGTTCAGCGCAATACGGTCGTAACTAACTTTTTGAAGATGTTCAGGAGAGCCAATAATATTTCTAAAATTCACAACTTCACAACTTCACTTAATTATGTACCATTTTCACTTATATTCCATAATAAAGAACATGAAAAATAAATGAAAATTATTAACAATAATGTCAAATATGGGAGGGGGCTACTAATAGAGAGGGGGCTACTATTATAATATATACGGTTACGACCGTATTGCGCTGAAAATAACAGTCAAAATGCTGAAATAGTTAATATTCTCTCGTCTTCCAACAGGTGCAGGCAACACAGACGATGGATTACCTTGTCAGTCAGCTGACACTCACTGACCAATCGGCTCTCGTCGTGATCCTACAGGAGATTAAGGCGTTATGCCTCAACCACCACAAGCTGTTGGCGGGCAATGTCGTCGAGATCAGCAAACTATCGCAGTGTGGATCGAGCGCAGTGCGGATACTCGTTCATCAGCTCAAGGAAGATCATAAGAAATAGTGAGTCACAGTGACCTAATTGTGCCCCCTATGCGCTAGCAAGGGGGGCATATTGTGTTGCTCTTGAGGTTCCATCCGTCCGTACATGTACATTTACGTCAAAATGTTTTGTAAGAGTTTCTCCATCATGTAATATCTTCAATGTTATGTGAAGGATTGCTTTAATATTTGGACCACATTCGCGCCACAAATGCCATGACCATGACCTTCAAAATGGTGATGAAAGCCATTTTCTTATGTCAAAAAGTTTGTAAGACTTTCTCAAATGACTTTTGAAATTTGTGTAAATTTAAAGTTGTCTTTTTACACACAATCTCTAGTTCGAGTCCAGTATGACACGGGGGCATATCCATGTTTTACAAACATAATGTCGAGTTTCAATCATGTGTAGAAGTAACATTGCCTGGGTGTAGAATATTTTAGATACAATTTCCACCGTAAATGTAAGCTAAAATCAAAGAGATCATCAAGCTGTATCAATTCCCACCCTTCGATAAAACTCGGAACTTGGTAGAAACATGCTTTTCACACACAATTTTATTTATTGTTTGCCCTAGTTTCTCGACCAATGAAAGTACAGCATTTTGTCTCAATTAATCACATATTGCGACGCTTTTTCGTCAATATCTATTAAATTAATCATTAAATATTACTTGCAAAGTTATATTTAGAACCAGAGGGTCTGCCCTGTTGATGTAATTTCCTGTGACGTTCATCATGTCACCGTATGCATGCACATGATCGATTTGTTGATCGATTAAAACCGCCAATCATGTAATAGTATCGGGACTTGCAAGCATGTAGGGGGCGGCGCTCCGTTCAAACGTAACATGAGCACTCGATGGGGCGTGGCAAACAAAATTAAGTTAGTTATTGTTCACATATTGAATTTTCAATATATTAATTTCTCGCTTGATACAAAATTAATTTCTTACACTCTTGCAAATTATTATACCCCCACAAGCAAAGTTTGAGGGGGTATATAGGAGTCAGCTTGTCGGTCGGTCTGTCGGTCTGTTGGAAATTCCCTTCCGCTCTATATCTTCTACACCCATATATGGATTATCAAATGGCTTGGCACAAATGTTTCTCATGATGAGAAGGTGTGTCGCGATCAATAACCACGCACCTACGTCCAAGGTCAAGGTCACAGTTGAAGGTCAAAGATCAAACCTATTGAAATTCCCTTCCGCTCTATATCTTCTACACCGATGCATGGATTATCACACTATGCCCAGGGTCAAGGTTACAGACTTGATGCGTTTGAAACCTTAACGCTCAGCTAAATGGCTTATAATAAAAAATGCCTCATTTTCTTTGGCTGCCAGTGGGGGTATTCGTGTGCCGACAGGCCACATTTCTAGTTTGCACGGGTTTCGCTGTGAGAGAAAACCCGTAATCAACTCCTTAGAAATAATACACCGTGAAGAGAACACCCGTAATTGCGCACCTGTTTTCTTGGAAACAACGACCTACCATGCAAAATGTTTAATTTTTATTACAATCAAAATAAAGTTATTTGGAAAGGGTCTCGACTAATCTAGAATGTTAATGTGATTGAACACATTCCAAACATGCACTCAAATATATCTGGTTCATAGAAACAGCTGCATAATTTGGATTTCAAAAAGTTTACATGACGTCACATTTGACGTCACACACCGGAACGTCAAAACGCGGGAAAACACGTTATTGTATAACTATTCATGCGCACATCACAATTGATCGATTATAATCTAAAAAATAGACTAAATGTGCATATGTAACTGCCGTGGAAGTGTAATAAATAGGATATTTCATCGTATATGTTTGAATAGCGGAAATAATACACGAGTGTCCGTCGACGTCCGTGCAAGCAACTCATTCGCTACGCTCACTTGTTGCTTACGCGGAAGCCGTCGCACACTCGTGTATTATTTCTCGCTATTCAAAATGTACGATGGAATATCCTCTATTTATTAAACATTCAATATGTGAATTATAACTATTACATAGTATTTGGTAGTAATTATACCCCCCGCAACGAGTTGTGGGGGTATACTGGAGTCAGGTCGTCCGTCCGTCCGTCCGTCCATCCGTCCATCCGTCCGTAAACTTAACATCAGAGAAATATTGTTATGACTTCTATTTCCTTCATCTAAAATGCTTAATATTTCACACATGCATTCCTGTAAGGCTCTACTACCATGCTGTGCCAAATCCACGACCGTCCAACCCCCGCTGATCCCAAGGTCAAGGTCAAAGTCTCTTTACAAAACTTAACATCAGAGAAATATTGTTATAACTTCTATCTCCTTCATCTAAAATACTTAATATTTCACACATGCATTCCTGTAACGCTCTACTACCATGCTGTGCCAAATCCACGACCGTACAACCCCCGCTGATCCCAAGGTCAAGGTCAAATACTTAGTCTCTTTACAAAACTGAACATCAGGGAAATATTGTTATAACTTCTATTTCTTTCATCTAAAGTGCTTAATATTTCACACATGCATTCCTGTAAGGCTCTACTACCATGCTGTGCCAAATCCACGACCGTCCAACCCCCGCTGATCCCATGGTCAAGGTCAAATACTTAGTCTCTTTACAAAACTTAACATCAGAGAAATATTTTTATAACTTCTATTTCCTTCATCTAAAATGCTTAATATTTCACACATGCATTCCTGTAAGGCTCTACTACCATGCTGTGTCAAATCCACGACCGTCCAACCCCCGCTGATCCCAAGGTCAAGGTCAAAGTCTCTTTACAAAACTTAACATCAGAGAAATATTGTTATAACTTCTATCTCCTTCATCTAAAATACTTAATATTTCACACATGCATTCCTGTAAGGCTCTACTACCATGCTGTGCCAAATCCACGACCGTCCAACCCCCGCTGATCCCAAGGTCAAGGTCAAATACTTAGTCTCTTTACAAAACTTAACATCATAGAAATATTGTTATAACTTCTATTTCTTTCATCTAAAGTGCTTAATATTTCACACATGCATTCCTGTAAGGCTCTACTACCATGCTGTGCCAAATCCACGACCGTCCAACCCCCCTGATCCCATGGTCAAGGTCAAATACTTAGTCTCTTTACAAAACTTAACATCAGAGAAATATTTTTATAACTTCTATTTCCTTCATCTAAAATGCTTAATATTTCACACATGCATTCCTGTAAGGCTCTACTACCATGCTGTGCCAAATCCACGACCGTCCAACCCCCGCTGATCCCATGGTCAAGGTCAAATACTTAGTCTCTTTACAAAACTTAACATCAGAGAAATATTGTTATAACTTCTATTTCCTTCATCTAAAATACTTAATATTTCACACATGCATTCCTGTAAGGCTCTACTACCATGCTGTGCCAAATCCACGAACGTCCAACCCCCGCTGATCCCAAGGTCAAGGTCAAATACATGGTCTCTTTACAAAACTGAACATCAGGGAAATATGTTATAACATTATCTAAAATTCTTAATATTTCATGCATGCATTCCTCTAAGGCTCTACTATCATGCTGTGACATATCCCCGCTGATCCCAAGGTCAAGGTCAAATACATGGTCTCTTTACAAAACTGAACATCAGGGAAATATGTTATAACTTTATCTAAAATTCTTAATATTTCATGCATGCATTCCTGTAAGGCTCTACTACCATGCTGTGCCAAATCCACGACCATCCCACCCCCGCTGATCCCATGGTCAAGGTCAAATACTTAGTCTCTTTACAAAACTTAACATCAGAGAAATATTTTTATAACTTCTATTTCCTTCATCTAAAATGCTTAATATTTCACACATGCATTCCTGTAAGGCTCTACTACCATGCTGTGCCAAATCCACGAACATCCAACCCCCGCTGATCCCAAGGTCAATGTCAAATACATGGTCTCTTTACAAAACTGAACATCGGGGAAATATGTTATAACTTTATCTAAAATTATTAATATTTCATGCATGCATTCCTCTAAGGCTCTACTATCATGCTGTGACATATCCCCGCTGATCCCAAGGTCAAGATCACATACTTAGTCTCTTTACAAAACTTAACATCAGAGAAATCGGTTATAACTTCTATTTCCTTGCTCGGATCTGCTTCACATTCACGTTTGTTCCGCCCCCGCTAAGCCCAGAGTCAAGGTCACAAGCCCACACTTAGAAAATTTTACATATTTAGGGGTACCTGGGCCCACGCGGGGGTTATTCCGTAAGCCTTGCTTACTGACCAATCTAGTTTAACAGGGGGGATGTTTGACTTTAACTCTTTGCATGCTGGGAAACTTGTGGGCTATAAATAGTTCAAAACTAGCGGACAAAAATTCATCATATTTTCTTTTATTTCTCCTTGTAAATATCATGAATATGTCTTGGAATTTCATTTTATTGAGTCCTGAGGACATATTTACAGAGAGAAATAAAACATATAGTCCTAATTTGTTTGGCGGATATTTTCGCCGCTATCATGCAAAGAGTTAAGTGACTTGGCATATTGGCCCATGTATCTTTTATAGGCTGAGAAAATGGACCTAAAACAATCAATTTATTGTGTCTAAATATTGATATTTCAAAGTGAGATAAAAAACACACCTCCAAGTTATTTGTTTTACGCCCGAAAGGTGGAATTGAACCACTGTGACTCTCGTCACCTACAGGTTTGAAGCCTGCACCCCGGACCACCGAGGGTCATTCAGGCAATCATTACAACGGCACCACCCACTTATATAGGGGGCTGTTCCCAGAATTATCTCACAATGGTTCATTATATTTGCATGTATGGTATTGATTTTTATATTAAATGGGTAAATAATTTTTTTATAGCAAAATACATCAATTCCAGACTTTTATGTATCATTTTCAGCCGTAAAATGACATATTTATATGCTATATGTCTCATGAATTCTGAAAAACAATGGAAATTAACTTTTTGATCTTTGTGCAAGGGAGACAACTTGATGACAAAACTACAGTATAGCCTAAAGTAGTATTACTAGCATATTATGTTGGGTTACTTATTAGCAGTTGTGCATTCAGTCCAGGGCCGGTGCTTATCACTATTCCATCAATTGAACAAATATGTGGCTGTGACTGGAGAAATGGGGCTTATGGGTTTTGTGAGCAGTCCTGCTACTAATAAGCAATATAGATCGTTATCAGCCTACAGGAGTGTCCAAATTCATCAGGAGCTACACTGGTTACAAATGCCATAAGTCCCATTTCTCCAGTCACAGCCACGTGTATCCGTTCTGTATTCAGTACTCAGAGATCAAATTCTCTAGTCACAGTGACATGTATTCGCTCTTTACCTATAGATCATTAACATATAGTTTCAATGAGAAATAAGTACAATATAAAAGAAAACATTTCAAATTTTACATACGCCTAAAAGAGTATTTTAAATATAATGTGTCATATACAAATTGTCAACCAACTTTCACCTTGTATACACAGTTGTGGTCAGAAGGAGATGCGGTCAGTCTCGAGTCAGACCGAGGGAACCGTGACGATCATCAACGTCGGCAACCCCGTGTATCCTAGCAACGTCGTCGGCGTGAGACAACAGTCAAACAGTACACGGTCCAGCGAGCAGAGTCTCAGTAAAATCTCCAGGTAAGCACCGAGAACATTAACCCTTTCAACCTCACAGGCCATAATTCCAATATTTACAAACACTGTAGATCCAGATGAGCCGGCTCGTGACGAGCCGTCTCATCAGGATCTGCAGTGTTTGCCAGTATTTTAATATTTTTTTATACACACCCCTTTTCGAATGATAGTCAAAAAACTAAATTCATTTAAGATTTCACAATGTTAACATATCATATTCATGTCAATTTATTGTTTTTACTCGTAGTGCATCTTCTCAATGAATGGTTGCTTATGCTATACCCCAGGTGGTATTGGCTTCTGTCTCTCTGAACGTCTGTCCGTCTTTAAATGTTACATAAATGAGGTTTTGATCCATTTCACGCTATCTATTTGCCACACATTCTAGACCAGCGCCACCTGGCATGCTTCGTTGTCATCAACAACTCTTGTTTTACACTCGTTAACACATGATTCATTTACCAATGCGGGATGGGCTGTGGCTGTAGGGTAGAATGCCACACATTCTAGACCAGCGCCACCTGGCATGCTTCGTTGTCATCAACAACTCTTGTTTTACACTCGTTAACACATGATTCATTTACCAATGCGGGATGGGCTGTGGCTCTAGGGTAGACTACAGGGACCCGTTTCACTAAACTTCGTACAACAAAAATGTTCATAAGTGCAAAATTATGATCGTCTGTAAGTTGCACATTAACAATGTTTTCTTGTAAACAATTATTGGATTTACATTTATTGAGTATAGGCTGAATAAATGTAAATACATCAATTTCAATTTCCAGAAGTTTCTAAATTTGCACTTACGAACATTTTAGTCGTACGACTAGTTTAGTGAAATGGGCCCCTGGAATTCAAAACCTACCCTAGGGCATGCAAAATACTTTCATAGTATTTCCATCCCACTGGTCTGTTGGATATGACCTATATGACCTTAGCTGTTGCTGGGAAGTTAAACTGTGGTCCCGTCTCTATATGACCTTAGCTGTTGCTGGGGCGTTAAACTGTGGTCCCGTCTCTATATGACCTTAGCTGTTGCTGGGACGTTAAACCCCATTTATTATAGCCCCACAAACAAAGTTTGTTGGGGGTATATAGGAGTCTGCTTGTCGGTCGGTCGGTCGGTCGATCGGTCGGGTCGGTCGGTCGGTCGGTCGGTCGGTCGGTCGGTCTGTTGGAAATTCCCTTCCGCTCTATATCTTCTACACCCATGCATGGATTATCAAATGCCTTGGCACAAATGTTTGTCATGATGAGAAGGTGTGTCGCAATCAATAACCACGCACCTACGTCCAAGGTCAAGGTCACAGTTGAAGGTCAAAGGTCAAACCTATCGAAATTCCCTTCCGCTCTATGTCTTCTACACCGATGCATGGATTATCAAATGGCTTGGCATTCTCATGATGAGAAGGTGTGTCGCGATCAATAACCACGCACCTACGTCCAAGGTCAAGGTCACAGTTGAAGGTCAAAGGTCAAACCTATTGAAATTCCCTTCCGCTCTATAACTTCTACACCGATGCATGGATTATCAAATGGCTTGGCACAAATGTTTCTCATGATGAGAAGGTGTGTCGCGATCAATAACCACACACCTACGTCCAAGGTCAAGGTCACAGTTGAAGGTCAAAGGTCAAACCTATTGAAATTCCCTTCCGCTCTATATCTTCTACACCGATGCATGGATTATCACACTATGCCCAGGGTCAAGGTTACAGACTTGATGCGTTTGAAACCTTAACGCTCGGCTAAATGGCTTGTAATCAAAAATGCCTCGTTTTCTTTGGCTGCCAGTGGGGGTATTCGTGTGCCGACAGGCCACATTTGTAGTTTCATTTTATTTCATTCACCAATAAAATAATGCCACCCACCCATCCTATTTTATATATACTCATTTCTAATCATATGCAGTATGCAGACTAGTTTTAGCTAGTTTTTTATACTAAACTTTGTCATCACTCAACCGATCCTAACACTATCTGGTATGGACAACTGACTTCTATCAATTATGTTATTACCATTTTGTTTCAAGCAACATATATGTACCGTGGAACCTCTCTAAACCGGACGTAGAGAAAAGTTAGTCATTGCATGTTATCTCTCGATGATAATGTCTGTTCATGATCACAAAGCACCCACGCGTGTCTTGCGGTAGCCATATTCTTGTTTTACAATGGAACGTCTCTAAACCGGACACCCTGGGGACCTCCCACACTGTACTGGGGACCTCCCACACTGTACTGGGGACCTCCCAGGGTGTTCGGTTTAGAGAGGTTCCACTGTACATGTACAGTAAATATGCAATCAATATTTCCCCCAAAGAAACAGCATTTCCACGACGGGTAGAAGTTTGTCGGACCGCCCGGTCAGCCCTACGTCGACGTTCGACCGCGCTTCACTGAACAGTGCTCTCACATTGAGCAGCAACCATGGATTGCCAGTAAATATTGATTTTAGTGGAAAATGGTGTCATAATGCCATTAGTAGCACGCCTTCCAAAGGCCATACCCCCTGTGCAACAATGGACTGCCAGTAAATATCATGTCCCAAGACAAATAGGGTCGAAACACCACGGCTATTGGTGTAGCATCTACCGGTACTCAACATGGCATATTCTTCACAAGTGTGTCAATATAGAGTTTATTCAACTACCATTTTGAAATACCAGATTTTCTTCCCGAATCATCTGGAAATTTGATTATGAAACGAGTGTGGAGCACGAGGGGAATAAATCCGGTATTTAAAAATGGTAGTGGAATATATTGTATATTACATGCTCCTCGAAAAATATGAAATTTGCTCTTAGACCAGCTTATACCATTGTCAAGATTGACAATTTTGACGTTGGTGTATGAATTGTTTCTTCCCGGAAATGACGTCAAAACATGATGTCAATTACGTCTCACAATCTAGGAGGAAATATTTCCTTCAAGGAAATAAATCTCTCCAGAATCTGGGTACCATGTAATATTCACAGGTTGAAGTAACGGACCGACGTCTATAAATACATTAAATATGCCTAAAAGCATCAATAAATGAAGAATTTTTTTTTTTTTTTACCCCATCCATCTAATCTTAAGATTAGATGCATGGGGTAAAATATTTTATTTTTTTTTCTTCATTTATTGATGCTTTTAGGCATATTTAATGTATTTATAGACCTCGGTCCGTTACTTCAAACTGTGGTAATATTATGCTTTTAATGAACACTGCAGCCTCAGATCAGCCTGCATATCTTGGATTGACCAGAGTTTTAAAAGCCTCTTATTCAAAGCTCCAGTTAAGGTGCGTAATTTGTTCAATTTGTGGTGAAATTTTCTTATTTATTCACTGAAAAGGCAAGTTGGGAGTCCTTTAGAATCGTCTCATTGAGACAATTCTAAAGCATTCCCAACTTGCCATTTTTGATAGAGAAGTAAGAAATTTGTCCCCAAATTACGCACCTTAGCTGGAGCTCTGCTCTGCTCTTATTATCACATGCCGTATATTTAATCAGGTGAGCCGATTATCGTGCAATAATTCACATGTTATTTAGTCCTTACGATAAACAACAAACCAAGCGGTATGACCCATTCATGGGGACATATTTCAAGATAATCAACTCCACTGGTTAAATAAACTTTTTCTTACATTTCACACATGATACTTTATAAAAACAAAGTGAATCAATAGTTAAATATGGCCAAGAGTTGTGCGACTTCACTTCAGGAGGTGGGCCGTAGTGAAGACGACTGTCTCATGATTCAGAGGGTGTGTCCGAGAACATGATTTGACTGGTCGAACGAAACAAGTCATTGCGACGTTGCTGACGTCATTTCTCCATATGAGACACACCATGTGATTTTGTAACTTTGAACATCTGCGTAATTTCATTAACTACGTTTACAAAATTTATTTTTTATAAATAAAGTGAAAAGTTGACAAAATTTCTACGCTGAAAAGTTTGTCAACTTTTGACAACATTTACAGAAAATATTGTAAATTTTGTAAATGTATTTCATGAAATTACGCAGATGTTCGAAGGTACAAAATCCCATGGCGTGTCTCATATATGGTAAAGACAAGAGTTGTGTAAACTTCTGCTGCTCTACAGAACCGAGTGGTGTAACTCGCCGTTATATATCTCTTGTGTAAACTACTGGCTGAAATCTTAGAAATGTTCATAGTGTTTGAATGGTTGATATCCTACCATTGATACATGTACCTAGCTGTTGATCTCTTATTCCTCAACAAAAACAATTGTTGCCAGCTCATTAGAATCATGGATGATTCTAATGTGCTGGCAACAATTGTTTTTCTAATGATAAAATTGAAGAAGAAAAAAAAAGAACAAAAAAAAAACTAAATTTGAAATTTATTTTTTCAGCCCGAGCCGTTACGAGATGGAGTGCAGCATTTCTGTGAGAAACATTTGAGCACAATACGTAATTTCATTGGCAGTCTTTCAGCCAGAATTCCACTTCCTGCTAAATGTAGCATTGTGGGTAAGTTACTACCGTATTTGTAATTGTTTCATTTCTTAAAAAATATCTTGCAAAGTCATGTTTACATGATTTGCTCTTGTCCGAAGACAACATGACTGTATATGTTGAAATTTACAAAAAAAATTGTTTTGGTGAGCACCTGTGCAAAATATAAATTGTATTTTTTACTGTTGCAAAATTGTTTTATATTTCACTAAGAAATCCTGATAATCTACTAAAATTTATTATACCGCAGGCATACAAAGTATGTTGAGGGGTATAGTTTTCGTATTTCTGTCCATCTGTCAGTAAGATTTGCGTTAATAATTTTTGTTTGTCGGTCCAGGCGGCAGCCGGCGTATCCGTGAGCCTGTGCTCACTTGGTCTAGTTAGCTGAATTGATTTATTGCATAAATGGGATTTGCAGTGTAATAACAGTGTATTCATGAATGCTGTAAACTTGTTTAATAAATACCATAATAAATCATCGCTCGTATATGATCACTATAATATGTTTCCTTTCTAGATGGGCGACACAAGCGGTATGTTCGCCTCAACTTCCAATGTGGTATCAACGGGAAACAGTGTCTGTACGGCAAACATTTCTTCACGCTCAACACGAAACTGCCGAAAACCTGGATACACCTGATGTTCCTAGCAGTACAGGTTGGTCGGTTTTTAACTCAATCAACCAATTGGTCAAGCATTAAATTAATTAATTAAAGTGTCATCCTGAGCTCAATAATCGCGTTTACCTTACTATAAAAATATTGATCAACCTGATCTTCATCGCTATGCCGGTGACTGGTGTTTGTTGATCAATGTAGTCATTAATTTATCAGTCATTAATCAATCATCTATCTACGGCTTTTAAAAGTTTAAATCCCCCAACGTCATCTAGTAGAGTTGGACTTTTAAACGTTTAATCCGTGATCAATTCTAAAATAATGTAATTTATTCCTATGTTAAAAGTTCTATTAAATCGCCCTTGGTAACGATGTTTGCAGGCCCAATCAACGTCGGCCCTGAGCCAACAGGATGTGAACGTGAGCAGCCTCAAGGCATGCTGGGACGCACTGTACCCAGAACGCAGCAACAGTGGCTATCTCACCCTCGTCACCTCATCATTTCCCTCTGCTAAGGTACGTGATTATGCCCATTAGAAATCTGACTGCAACAAAGTCAGTGGTGGCTTCTTAACCGTTGATTGGGTCCCTGATAAAGCTGTACACGGTAATAGTGGCTATCTCACCCTCGTCACCTCGTCATTTCCCTCCTCTAAGGTACGTGATTATGCCAACACATATAAATTTGACTGCAACTAAGACAATGGCGGCTACTTAACCATTGATTGGGTCCCTGATAAAGCTGTACACAGTAATAGTGGCTATCTCACCCTCGTCACCTCGTCATTTCCCTCCGCTAAGGTACGTGATTATGGCCATTATAAATCTGACTGCAACTTAGATGGTGGCGGCTACTTAACCGTTGATTGGGTCCCTGATAAAGCTGTACACAGCAACAGTGGCTATCTCACTCTCGTCACCTCGTCATTTCCCTCTAGTCGAGTAGTCACTCCTATGTGTTCCATAGTGAACCTAGACATTCTGTTTCCTATAAACTTTTATTGTTGTTTCATCTTAGTATGGTTCCCTAGAACAAATTTAGCTTTGTTGCCCAAATGGCAACTTTGGGCAACTCTTGCAATTTGCATAAATCCAAGATGGCCGCCAGTCGCCATTTCCAAAAATTTACGACAAAACTAATTGTCATATACTGATGTATAATATCATTTGTTATTTGTTTTGGGGTATCTAGAATTGTTTTACGATGTTATATGTACGTTTTAAGGCGAATGGAATGTTTGTTCTAACTTTTCTACATCCACGATGGCGCCCAAAATCCTATTTTTGTCGCTATTTTAACAAACAAAACTGAATTAAATATTTGAAATAAGCGAGAATTCATAGTCACACAACATTGTGGACACTTGAGATATGATTTGAGAATAATTCTTCTAAATTGATGATAGTGCAGTTTCTGACGCTCATAATAGGGGTACGTGTAACAGCTGTCCAAGAAAAAGATGTTACGTGGCTTAGCGTCTCAGTCTGGGTCCAGACTAGCAAACTAGCCAGAGGTAGCGGTGTACTCAAATATGTGAACTCCTACATGTTTGGGCCTATGATTGATGTCGCACCCTCTCACCCAGATACTATTCTCACAACACTTGCGTACATGCAACAGTTACTGGTGGATATGGGGATGAAACGAGTTCATCTGAGCATGGACATGCAGCTGTTTTCTATGACCAAACAAATATGCAGTTCCAGAATGTAGTCCGGAGGAATGCATAGTATACAGTCATTCAACAGCTGTATTGCAAAATTAATGAAGGGCTCAGCTTTTGAAACGTATATTGCTGCCGCATACCATGGCCTGACGGGTATATATAACGGTAAGTCCTGGGTGAAAGCCATGAGGGCCTTCCGGAACCCAACAGCGGCTCTATTGAGGCGGTTTCTATCTACAGGCCCAACGCCATTGGAGTAGATAGATCAGTATCTGGAAACTGCTAGCCTCTACCTGACTGGTCCTCACTGGGTAGATAGATTCATTCTCCCAACACTCATTGTCCCTCAATTTGAGCGTACAATGAGAGAAGCAGATACATATTTCATGGAACGTATGCTGACATACATTTACCTCGCTGGACAAGCACAATATGCACGATATCGTACCCAATACCTTCTGGAGATGCAAATTGATACGGAAACGGAGTCTCAGCTGACCAATTTGGAGAACAGACCGCTATCAAGATAGGAAAAGGGTCTCTCAAGGGCATGACTTTATCTCCTGAACTTGTTAGTGAGTGGATCGACGACTTGCCCATTATCCTACATGTGTCTGACAATGTTGACTGTATATAGTATGAAAACTCATGAGATCAGTCCACACAGACACAGCACAAGGAGGAGATGAAGCATCGCCATATATTGGATGCAGATGACGGGGCTTTTGTTGAAGCAGAGGTGGAGAAATATACTCATCCACTGGAAGTCCACCGTCCTGTTTTGTACAATCCTGTCACATGCCAAATTGCCATTGCTGAAGTGAATGTGGCTGATTCTGTCATTATTGGACAAGCATTGGACAGAAACTACATCAGCAGCCTCCCAGGCGGATTATATGACCCTATGAGACAAGAGCAAAAAGATAGTGCCAGTCATCGACATTGAAATCATTTTTCTACGTCTTCTGTTTATTGTTCAACGGAGGCAGCTAGAACTTGGGCCACTGTTCCACTATGAAATTTGAGCTGTACAACCATTGCTTATCGACGAGCAGGGTTGCCTCCACAAAGGCAATAAATCGGCGCTAACAAAGCGTCTCGGTGTTGTTGAGATCTCACATACAGCTGCTGAGCTAGTCATCGTGTACTTTCAGCAGCTATTCTATCGCATAGTGTGTCCTCATGGTGGTAGACCTTCAGATCTGATTCCATAAGGTGTCGTTGACAAGTATCAAGACATATCTGCCAAAAATCATTAGAGAATGCGGCGAGCTGGTGAATAACTAATCAACTATGATCTCTCTATCACCAGTCTTCTACCCAAAAGAGATTTAATTTTGAAGAACAAGAATAACAAGAAGGGACTGGTGTGTGTTGTGTCCAAATTCTCCATAGGAGAGTAGATAACCATGGAGAATCTGGACGATGGTGTGTTTAAGCCATGATGTGGCAGACATCACCATGATATATTATGTCCTTGAAGATGCAAACTATGGCAAGAACGTTATCCGCATACTTAGCGTTGACACAGGTGTGATTGACACAGGTGTGATGGCACGGGACAGTGCTATATATTAACGCCACTTGTACTGAGCTAGGTCCCAAATGTGTGAAATTACTGGGCATGCACGCCATCAGTGAGTGCGACACTCCATCATACCCATATGAAAAAGGCAAGGCTAACGCACTGAATACGTTGCTTAGTGCAGACTTTTTAGACTTGGTTGATGTGTTAGGCGAGCGACCACCGACGATCTGATGGAGATGGCAACGGTTTTATTCGTAACTCTGTTTGGGTTGCCACCGGGAACTTCAATAGAAACTGTCCGCACCAAACTCTTTGCTAGAAAGACGAAAAATCCTAAAATGAAGGTGCTGCCTCCAAACATCTGACAATCTACTCATGCACACGCGACATGCCCATCTTCAGGTAATGTTGTAGAAACCGGCAAACCAACAAGACCCATCAAACGAGTCGAATGACATCACCCACATGGGAGATGCGTGGCGGGGTTCCAATTCCAGTCACTCACCAAGCTGAAACCGCTCCACCACAGTTGAATCATGTACTTAATTGTCAGTGCAAAGCACATGGAAAGATGTGCATGGCTTGTGGGTCTTATAACGAAGATATTTCATACACATCATACTGCAACTGTTCTGGCGAGGATGGTTGCTGCAATCCGCATACTAAGAGGGAGAGCTGAAATTGGTGCCAGGTGATACGACGGGGGATGTTAAGGAAATTGTTGAGGCAGATGATGTTGAAGATGATTTTGAGGAATGTGTTCGGGAGGATGATGACATTTGTAATGGCGCGCTCTTTGGTGTACCTGACATTGAGTATCTGATTGATGAATGGGATGGAGTAAATAGTTTTCAAAGACTATGTATACGTATATACATGTACATGCATTAAGAGTAATGGGTTAGCTCCATTTATTTGGAGATTGAGTATAGTGGGTCGACATATCATCATGTTTTCATTCGACTTGATACTTTTTACAAAGAAATCTTAATTTATAAATCATGTTTATAATAAAGTTTAATCCAGAACGTGACCAGCACAACGCGTGTCATGTACGTGAATCAAATGTTCATTTTTCAGTCCCTGTCTCGACGTATTAATGTTACCAGTATTGTCAATGCTCGAAATTTCTCCCTATTGTCTGTTTCACGAAAGCTGCCCAAGTGTTACAGCTGTATAAACAATGCAAAAACAATATTTATTTTGATAATATTAAATTAAAGGAACATTTAAGAATGAGCCTTCTTTTTATTTCGTGAAATTTGGTCAAATATTGATGTTATTGCGCAAAAACAATTTCCCCATGTTAAATCCCCATAGACATCTTCACGGAGTGAAAATGTCTATGGGGATTTAACATGGGGAAATTTTTTTGAATTTCAGAAATACTGGACCGATTTTTAAAATTTAACTTTTGTTTTCTTAGTTAGATCATATCTAAGCTATCTAGTCAGGTTTCGGAGTCAATTTCCAATTTTTTTCGTTTTTTGACTCCTCCCACACTCTACCTCTTTTTCCCCCATGTTAAATTCCCATAGAGAAATCAATTTTTCGTAATAAAATCAATATTTGACCAAATTTCACGAAATAAAAAGAAGGCTCATTCTTAAATTGTCCTTTAATTTAATATTATCGAAAGAAATCTTGTTATACCCACTTTTTTAGGAAAAAAAAATGGGTATATTGTTTTCGTCACGGGTGTCCGTCCGTCCGTACGTCCGTACGTCCGTCACGTTTCTTGTAACTCGAAAAACTTTTTCACCTTCATACCTATGCGCCTGATATTTGGTATGTAGCTTCGTTATCATGTGCAGATGCGCAAAGTGAATTTCGATTTTTGATCCGACCCTCCATCATGGATTATCTCCCCCTTTCGGACTCAGAATTTCCAACTTTTTCCTTGTAACTCGAAAAACTTTTTCACCTTCATACCTACGCGCCTGATATTTGCTATGTAGCTTCGTTATCATGTGCACATGCGCAAAGTGAATTCGGATTTTTGATCCGTCCCTCCATCATGGATTATCTCCCCCTTTCGGACTCAGAATTTCCCACTTTTTCCTTGTAACTCGAAAAACTTTTTCACCTTCATACCTACGCGCCTGATATTTGGTATGTACAGGGATCCTCCAGATTATCGGACAAAAATGGCAGTTTTTTAACGATATTTTTCTTAAAATAGCAGCTATGTGCATAAACGTTTCACAGAACAATCGTCGGTTCTTGCTTTCTCAACACATTTAAACTATTTAGCAAACTGTGCCATCTTTCTCGCTTAAAATCGGGTCAGATGATCAGTCGTAAGATTGCCCCAAAATTAACATCGACAATCAGTTATCCGGACAAACATATACTCGTCTTATAACTTGTATTCTCAACATGAAATCATAATTGTATCGCTTGTAAACCAGTGTAAACAGCGTTGTGTAGTCCTGCAGAAAAAACAATCACCATTCGCTTCTTGGAAAACAACTTATTTATTTTATTTATAGAACAACTCAGAAATGACGTAATGGGCGCATTCGATTACAAGCCCCCGCGAGACTTTTGACGTTGTAAACAACTTGTGGACAGAGTTGAGGAATATTTTCAGCAAATATTAATAAAATGTTTACCTTGGCAATATATTTTTCACACTGGCATGGAAACAGCAAGCACCTGCGTGACTTAGATGTATTTGATGTAAATTCTGATCAAACGAATGCTCTTAATTAACAGGTTTTTTCATTTGTCCGATAAACTGATTGTCCGGATAATTGGTATGACCCCTGTAGCTTCGTTATCATGTGCAGATGCGCAAAGTGAATTCGGATTTTTGATCCGACCCTCCATCATGGATTATCTCCCCCTTTCGGACTCACAATTTCCCATTTTTTCCTTGTAACTCGAAAAACTTTTTCACCTTCATACCTACGCGCCTGATATTTGGTATGTAGCTTCGTTATCATGTGCAGATGCGCAAAGTGAATTCGGATTTTTGATCCGACCCTCCATCATGGATTATCTCCCCCTTTCGGACTCACAATTTCCCATTTTTTCCTTGTCACTCGAAAAACTTTTTCACCTTCATACCTACGCGCCTGATATTTGGTATGTAGCTTCGTTATCATGTGCAGATGCGCAAAGTGAATTCGGATTTTTGATCCGACCCTCCATCATGGATTATCTCCCCCTTTCGGACTCACAATTTCCCATTTTTTCCTTGTAACTCGAAAAACTTTTTCACCTTCATACCTACGCGCCTGATATTTGGTATGTAGCTTCGTTATCATGTGCAGATGCGCAAAGTGAATTCGGATTTTGGATCCGACCCTCCATCATGGATTATCTCCCCCTTTCGGACTCAGAATTTCCCTATTTTTCCTTGTAACTCGAAAAACTTTTTCATCTTCATACCTACGCGCCTGATATTTGGTATGTAGCTTCGTTATGATGTGCGGATGCGCATAGTGAATTCGGATTTTTGATCCGACCCTCCATCATGGATTATCTCCCCCTTTCGGACTCAGAATTTCCCTATTTTTCATTGTAACTCGAAAGACTTTCTCACCTTAATACCTACATTTCTGATATTTGATATGTAGCTTCGCTATGATGTGCAAAGTGAATTCCGATTTTTGATCGGACCTTCCATCATGGATTATCTCCCCCTTTCGGACTTAGAATTTCACTATTTTTCCTCGTAGGTCGAAAAACTTTTTCACCTTAATACCTACGCGTCTGATATTTGGTTCGTAGCTTCGTTTTGATGTGCTGATGCGCAAAGTGAATTCGGATTTTTTATCCGACCCTCCATCATGGATTACCTCCCCCTTTCGGACTTAGCATTTGGGGAAAGTGGGTATATTGCGATGGCGCTCCATCGACTTTTTCTAGTTTTTGAATTGTTTATATAGCCGTAAAATTTGGGCAGCTTTCGTGAAACAGACAGTAGATATACTCCATTTTATTGAACATTTATACAATTACCAGACTTACCTCCAGTAATTGTTCAAGTAGTAACTATTATGCAACCAACTCGTTTCTTAAACTACTCATAATGTATTATTGATGCCGAAATAAAGGATATGTTATGTTCTGTTCTGGCATATTAATGTATACCATTGCGCTGACGTTTTCTTTTATACCTTATCTGATTAATATTGCAAATATAGTCTAAGTATTATCATATGAGCAAGGATGTGTTTATAGGTTGGAACCGTTGACACAAATTATATCATTCCAGAATAATTCATAAAGTGCCATATATTCTGAATCGGTTCATGTTCTGTCAAATATAATGGTATTCTCAGGTTGCATGTATCACTCCTTGCATTAGTCTTTACATACTTACTTCATAGAGTAATTGTAGTTGCAAATAAATATTATTTTCATGGTTCATAACTATGTTTGCAATAAACAGTTGTCATTGAAATTACTTTTTTTACTAGAAATTGCCTTCATTTTGCTTAAAAGTGTAAAATTTGACCCAACAATTACATCTAGACCCTTATGATGGCATCCAATTAATCATATTATTACTGAAAACGGCTCGACATACACGAAAACCTATATAAAGACATATTATACATCATTGTATGACAAGTAGGTAAAAAAATGGCGACTGGCGGCCATCTTGGATTTATGCAAATTACGAGATTTGCCCAAGGTTGCCGCTTGGGCAGCAAAGCTAAATTTGCTGTATATATCTGTCGGAGTATGAATCAATAAAAAAAGTTTATAGGAAACACAATGTCTAGGTTCACAAAATGACTACTCGACTACTCCGCTAAGGTAAGAGACCGTCCGTTATGAATAACAATGGTATGGTGGCTCTATAACATTTGATTGGCTTACTGATAAAGCTGTACACAGTAATATAGCTATCTACTGTCTGTTTCACGAAAGCTGCCCAAATTTTTCGGCCATATAAACAATTCAAAAACAATATTTTTTTCGATAATATTAAATTAAAGGAAAATGTAAGAATGAGCCTTCTTTTTATTTCGTGAAATTTGGTCAAATATTGATTTTATTGCGAAAACAAAATGTCCCCATGTTAAATCCCCATAGACATCTTCACGGAGTGAAGATGTCTACGGGGATTTAACATGGAGAAATTTTTTAGAATTTCAGAAATACTGGACCGATTTTTAAAATTTAACGTTTGTTTTCTTAGTTAGATCATTTCTAAGCTATCTAGCTCGGTTTCGGAGTCAATTTCCAAATTTTTTAGTTTTTTGACTCCTCCCACAACTCCTCTACCTTTTTCCCCCATGTTAAATTCCCATAGAAAAATCAATTTTTCGTAATAAAATCAATATTTGACCAAATTTCACGAAATAAAAAGAAGGCTCATTCTTAAATTTTCCTTTAATTTAATATTATCAAAAGAAATCTTGTTCTTGAATTGTTTATATAGCCGTAAAATTTGGGCAGCTTTCGTGAAACAGACAGTAACCCTAATTACCTTTCTTGTGCAACTAATATTTAGAATGGAAACCTATTTCTATATGTGTCAAAGATTGTGTTTTCTGGTTCTGAAATGCATATCCAATTGTTTCCTCTGTTTATAACCATCTATACTATATAACAGAATAAAACACAAACTGCTTGGAATTTGATCGAATAATTGGTGTTATTTTGGTTTGATGTAGGTCATTGTCAGTCCATAAAGATAAATAATCCATATTGAATGTCCGAGATATGTGGCTGTGACTGGAGAAATGGGGCTCAAGGGTTTTGCGACCAATGTAGATCTTGATCAGCCTGTAGTCTGATCAGCATCTGTGCTGTTCGCCATTCCATCAATGAAACACCTGTCATACTTCTAACAAGCAATATAGATCAATAATTCCAGCACAAAAATATTTACACAATTCCCTAACATTTGATTGGTCCGTAGCAAGTCTCTGTCCAGAATTTATATCCCAGTAAACTCCATGCCGAACTACTTTCCATAACCGTCAGGCGCAGTTAAAATAATTCTTAAGAAAACGGAAAATAAACACATTTTCTTGATGAATTTATTTAAAATGCTGGAATTATAAGGAATGAATGGCCTTTTTGTGGAATTTATCGGGGATATAAACTTGGAAAAGTCGCGGGAATACTGGACGAGGCCTTCCGGCCTTCGTCCAGTATTCCCGCAACTTTTCCAAGTTTATACCCCGATAAATTCCACAAAAAGGCCATTCATTCCTATATTATCCAGCTACATGCGTGTGCTATTTGATGAGGAGCTACAACCCCATTTCTCCAGTCACTGCCACATATCATCTCCAGTCACTGCCACATATCATCTCCAGTCACTGCCACATATCATCTCCAGTCACTGCCACATATCATCACTGCCTTTCCATCCAGGACCAGGATGCATTGCTGCAGGAGTTGCACGATGTTCGCTACTTCGACGTGTTTGAGTTCAACGCCGCAAAGAAATACTGGGCCTGCTTCATGTGCAATCACCCGGAGAAAATCAACGAACTGATGCCCGATGGCAACCCCGTTATTGCAGTAAGTGGCTAATTTGTCATAATAATGAGGTTCCCAGGGTGTATTGTTTAGAGAAATTCCACGGATCGGGATTCATCATTGCCCGTATCCCAGGAGACCTGTAGCCTATTTCATCAACATTGCAAAGTATACTTTAGTAGCAAAGTATACTTTGAGGGAGAAATTTTCAATTTTATGATAAATTTATTATTTTTTATTATACTGAATTTATTACATTATCACAGCCAATTTGGCTGTGATAATGTAATACATTCAGTATAATAATTCTGCATACTTTTAATCATGAAATATATGCATTTGTTAGTTCTATATGAAATAATGCATTTCAGGAAAAATAAATGATTACTCCCTCAAAGTATACTTTGCTAGTAAAGTATGCTTTGCAATGTTGATGAAATAGGCTACTGGTATGGCCCTCCAGTACGTCTGTGGCATTCTTGTATGTGAGGATTAAATCTGGTTCTCTTGTATGAGTAATACGATTATTATACCCACTTTTTTGGGAAAAAATGGGTATATTGTTTTCGTCACGAGTGTCCGTCCGTCCGTATGTCCGTACGTCCGTACGTCCGTCACGTTTCTTGTAACTCAAAAAGCTTTTTCTCCGCTTCAATTACCTACGCGCCTGAGTATTTGGTTTATGTAGGCTTCGTTATCATGTGCAGATGCCGCAAATGTGGAATTCGGATTTTCAATCCTACCCGTCCCCCAATCATGGGATTTATCTTCCCCATTTCGGACTCTAGGAACTTTCCCATTTTTTCCATTGTTAACTCGAAAAAATACTTTTTCACCTTCATACCTAACGCGCCTGATATTTTGCTATGTACCATTCGTTATCATGTGTCAGAATGCGCAAAGTGAATTCAGGATTTTTTGATTCCGTCCCTCCATCATGGATTATCTCCCCCCATTTCGGACTCAGAATTTCCCACTTTTTTCCTTGTAATCATCGAAAAATAAAACTTTTTCACCTTCATTACCTACGCGCCCTGATATTTGCTATGTAGCTTCGTTCTATCATGTGCCAAACATGTGCAAAGTGAATTCGGATTTTTGATCCGTACCCTCATCATGGTTTATAAAAACTCACCCCATTTCGGACTCGAATTTCCCATTTTTTCCTTGTTAACTCGACTACTCACCTTCATGCCTACGCGCCTGATATTTGGTATGTAGCTTCGTTATCATGTGCAGATGCGCAAAGTGAATTCGGATTTTTCATCCGACCCTCCATCATGGATTATCTCCCCCTTTCGGACTCAGAATTTCCCTATTTTTCATTGTAAGTCGAAAAACTTTCTCACCTTAATACCTACATTTCTGATATCTCATATGTAGCTTCGTTATGATGCGCAAAGTGAATTCGGATTTTTTATCCGACCTTCCATCATGGATTATCTCCCCCTTTCGGACTTGGAATTTCACTATTTTTCCTCGTAGGTCGAAAAACTTTTTCACCTTAATACCTACGCGTCTGATATTTGGTTCGTAGCTTCGTTTTGATGTGCTAATGCGCAAAGTGAATTCGGATTTTTTATCCGATCCTCCATCATGGATTACCTCCCCCTTTCGGACTTAGCATTTGGGGAAAGTGGGTATATTGCGATGGCGCGCCATCAAAGTTTTCTAGTTCCTATTACTTTTAGAGGAAGGGGCCAAGTGACTGGTATGGTATGGACCTGGCATCTGGTTAATCTAATTTCAGGGCTGAATATATATTCTGTTGATTTTGGGATTTTCTCCACAATGCTGCATGTTACATGCGGGGTTGAATCCATTGGCCCGGCGTTAAATGGCCTTAGTTGTTGATAGGCCGTTATTAACACCAATAAATCAAATCAAATCCACGGTAATTTGGCCGAATGAGATCTTCGTCACGTATTAAAATTTTACAGATAAAATCAACACATGGTTTTGCAACCAGTGTAGATCCAGATCAGCCTGTGCATCCACATAGTCTGATCAGAATCTTCACTGTTTGCGATTCCATCAATGAAACGCCCATCATGCTTCTAACATGCACTATAGATCGTTATCAGGCTATAGAAATGTGCTATTTGATCAGGAGATACACTAGTCACAAATCACATAGGCCCCATTTCTTCCGTCTATGGATGGGCTGTGGCTCAGGGGTAGAATACAGGACTTCAATACTGAAGGTTGTGAGTTCAAAACCTACCACAGGGCATGAAAAATACTTTCATAGTATTTCCATCCCACTGGTCTGTTGGATGAGACTTTAAACGGTGGTCCCGTCCCTGTATGACATTTAAAAGCTGTTGCTGGAATGTTAAACCCCATTCATTTAATTTCTCCAGTCACAGCCGCATATACGGGTCCATATATCGCTAGATACATGTTTTTCAGGGCCAGCTGAAGGAGAAGAAAGGCCGATGGAAGTTTCTGAAGCGATGGAAGACACGATACTTCACGCTGTCTGGCTCCAGCATTACGTACAATAAAAGTGACTTGGTATGTTTTCACATGCTTTTAGTCACCCGTTTTTTTTTTTTTTTTGTAACACCCGCTTGCGGGCAGCGCGCTATAGTCGGCACATTGGCATTCGTCCGTCTACGTGCATACATGCATCCGGGTTAATGTTTTCGGTTAAAGTTGTTAATTATACTATCTAAGCCTTGGCAGGTGTGACATGCGGGCCGAGTCCATCTAGTTTTACAAAGAAAGCGTGTTTTGACAGTGCATGAGAATTGTCTCCATTGGAGACAATTCTCATGCGCTGTCAAACCATGTTTTCATCATGAAAAATTGAAAATAAAAAATAGACATCAGACGGCAATTTCATTCAGCATTGAAAAGGTTAAAATGGGACATATTATGGCATGACATCTTTATAATTGCCCATATTGTCATTCATTAAGCCCACCTATGTGGGCCCTATGCCAATGTGAAGGTCAAATGAGATTTGCATTAAAGTACTTGTATATTTTGTCCACAATTTATAGCGAAAATGATAGAGATGCCAAAGTCGTCCATCTGTCTATATGTCCACCTGTCTGTCACGTTTTCTATTCTGCTACAACTAACTTACATGTATATGAACGATTGGCTTGAAACGTCATGTACATGTTTGTGAGCGGTTGGTTGCGAACATGTGGAGGCTAAATTAACGATGGGTTTCATCCTTTACAGAATCCTGGTTTGGGTTTTTGACTTCCTTGTTACTTGAGAGTTGAATCCGGTTATACCCATTTTAAAAGTCGTAAGATTAGTTCTAATCATATTACTTTTAGGGAGTGGGACTAATGTGCTGTGGTGAGGACCTGGCACCCGGTCAGGTTATTCTAATTCCAGGGCTAAATATATATTTTTATGCCACAGGCATTTTGTGTTTGGACTGTGTGTCGGTGTGTATGTCCGTCTGTCCGTCCGTGTGTCCGGCACATTAAGAAGTTTGCTGAGTTTCGAAATTCTGTTGTAACTTCTGTATCCCTTGAAGGATTACTTAAATATTTCAACACAGTATACCTGTGGACAAATAGTTTCGAAATTCTGTTATAACTTCTATATCCCTTGAAGGATTACTTAAATAGTTCAACACAGTATACATGTGGACAAATACCACACATCCATGCTGCCCTTAATATGACCTTGACCTTTTGACCTTAACAACTTTCAACTTTTTCAAACGTTAATAAGTTCGCCGGAGCTTTTTATTTCTGTCATAACTTCTATATGATATCCCTTAATGGATTTCTTTAATTTCAATACATCATACTTGTGGACAAATGCCACACATCAACATTGCCCTTTAATATTATAACCTGGTCCTTTTGACCTACATAAATGTGCTTGTGAAAACATTTCACTTTGGTTAATTAACTTTGCCACAGTTTCTCCAATCTGCCACCGGGGGCATTCGTGTGCCGACAGGCCACATTTATTGTTTCTGTAAATATTCAGTTCCGATTTCGGGATCAAACCTGTAGCCGATTTCATCAAAATTGAAAAGTATACTTATCTAGCAAAGTATACTTTGAGGGAGTAATCATTTATTTTTCCCGAAATGCATTATTTCATATAGAATTAACCGTTGCATATATTTGGTGATTATATGCAGAATTATTATACTGAATTTATTACATTATCACAGCCAAAATGGCTGTGATAATGTAATAAATTCAGTATAATAAAAGTTAATAAATTTATCCTTAAATTGAAAATTTCTCCCTCAAACCTGGTATCACTGTTATAGTGGTTTTGAAGTATATATTCAGAGCTCCAGTTAAGGTGCGTAATTTGACCAACTTGGGGTGAAATTTTGTTATTTCTTCATCAAAAATGGCAAGTTTGGAGTCCTTTAGAATCGTCTCATTGAGACGATTCTAAAGCACTCCCAACTTGCCATTTTTGATGGAGAAATAAGAAATTTATCTCCAAATTACCCACCTTAACTGGAGCTCTGATATTATATTGTGGGTGTGGTCGTGCTCAAATTAATTCCATCATCTCCTATCCAGAGAAAGGAAACGTTGCCAGTTCGGGAGATACAGAGCGTCAAAGCCGTCAGGAAGGGGATTCGTGACATTCCAAAAGCATTTGAGATTTTCACCGCCGAGCAGACCTACGTGTTCAAGGCTCCGGGTCGCCAGAACATCGAGCCGTGGGTTCAGTGTATTCATCTAGCCGTAGCTCACGCTCAGCATCCGCCCAAGGAGGAGGTGGTGGAGAACGTAATGATACAACGACCCCGGACTAGTGTCAAGGATACAAAATTATAATTCGGGTCGTTTTTAGTTCAGTGATACCTCTCTGAAAACATCTGTCTTTGGGGTTTTTTCCCCGACCTTAAATGACCTTAGCTGTTGATAGGCCGTTAAACACCAACAAACAAAACAAACATCTGTGTTTGGGCGTTTTTCAGTATAACTCCGGGTAGAAATTTGAGTATCACTGTAAAAAGTAATCTGCAGGCTCGTCTGGTCACACAAGATTCACATATCAGTTACAAAATTACATTATCAAAGATAAAAAAAAAATAAAAAAATGTAGTTGTCGGAGCCATTTGCTTACATGTACGTGCAGTAGGAATACAAGTTTGTAGTTTATGTGGCTTGCTAATATTGGATACAAAATGATAATTTGCAAGGTCAGTGGCTTCCAAGTGTGAAAGATGGGAAAACTTTGTGAAATTATTGGCTTGTAAGTATTGCCTGTTGTTTCGTATTTCGTATTTTTTCGCAATAAAAAAACATAGTTTATCAGCACTTTGAATCATTTCCACTGGAAATGATTCTAAAGTGCTGACAAACTATGTAATTATTGCAAGTATCGGAGAAGCTTAATGCTTGGTATTGACGTACTGCTCTTATCAACAATATGTTGTTATCATGTAGTGAATATGTGGCTTGCAAGTACAATGTACATGTATGAGAAAGCACCGTTATATTTTAGTGGTACCGGTAAGTCTTTCAGGTCCTGAAGATATCAAAGGATAATTTCAGTGGTTTGCAATTAACAATTTATAATTTGTCAATCATTTATTATATGAGCCTCTGGATTTACCACTCTTATTGCTTAGCTGTTTTTCTTCAATACTGATTTTGAGGAAATACAATATTTTCCGTAAATGACGTTGAAAGTTGACATTCAGATCAGTAGCCTATTTCATCAACATTGCAAAGTATACTTTAGTAGCAAAGTATACTTTGAGGGAGAAATTTTCAATTTTATGATAAATTTAAATTTATTAATTTTTATTATACTGAATTTATTACATTATCATAGCCATTTTGGTTTGATAATGTAATAAATTCAGTATAATAATTCTGCATAGTTTTAATCATCAAATATATGCAATCGTTAGTTCTGCATGAAATAATGCATTTCGGAAAAATCAATGATTGATCCCTCAAAGTATACTTTGCAATGTTGATGAAATCGGCTACAGAGCTCGTGCAGAATTGAATCATGTACAATTGAATTGTACAATTGAATCATGTACAATTGAATCATGTACAATTGAATTGTACAATTGAATCATGTACAATTGAATCATGTACAATTCAGTTCTGCATGTGGGATGCGTTGCAGTCTAGGGGTTAGAACACATGACTTTCAATGCAGAGGTTTTGGGTTCAAACCTCACTTTCGGCATCAAAAAATACTTTCATAGTATTTCCATCCTACTTGTCTTTCGGACGACACTTGAAATCAAGGTCCTGTCCCTATATGACCTTAGCTGTTGCTGGGACGTTAAACCCATTCACTTTTTCAACTGCGCATGAGCTCTGATTTCTGACATCATTTAAGAAAAATAAGCCTGATTTGCGAAATCAGTATCGGGGGGAAAAATTGGCGATGCGATAAGGGAGATAATACGAGTAGCGAGGCTCGTATTGTGATTTATACGTGTATGTATTCTATGGGATAAACTGAACTGGTCCGCATGTTGACTGATGATAACTAATGAAGCTGTGATCAGTGTAGATCCAGAGCAGCCTGTGCATCCACACAATCTGGTCAGGGTCTACACGGGTGTTAGGTCACTGAAGTGTGTATACTGCTGACGACAATAAATAATCATAAGGCTATTTTTGGCTGTGACTGGAGAAATGAGCCTTATGCCATTTGTGTTGGAAGCATTTTGTGTGTTTTATCAACTGAATGGTTAAATGTCATTTCTCTAGTCGTGTTTGTACCCACTGATGACCCAGCTGACGACAGGTGCACAGGTGGAAGACTCGGACCTGTGACATAAAAAAATGCCCATTAAAAAAATCCCATTACCCCACCCACTTGGTCTCGTATTGTACTGTGCTATAAAGCACAGTACAATACAAGACCAAGTGGGTGGGGTAATGTTGATTTCTTTTTGTGTCACAGGTCCGAGTCCTCCACCTGCTGCTTATGAGTTATTCGGAAGATCAAATGGTTTAGAAATCGGATAGCAAAACAGCTTTTATCAGGAACCTACCTGCACATTGACGTTAACTGATAACACAATCCTGGATCAGACATTAACTCCTATGTATCGCTGTCGATACAGATTTAAAAACTGCTTTTCGGTGACATTTCATTGGTCGAACGATGTCACATGACGCTACCATATGACATCTGTGTAATAATGCTCTATAAACAGATGCATGTTCCTTTCAATGATTTCAGGACTGAATATATATTTTTCTTGATGTAAATATTCCATTCTGATTTTGGAATTTTCTTCGCAATGCAGCAGGTTAGATACGGGATCGAACCCGTTGACCCGGCCTTAAATGACCGTAGCTGTTGATAGGCCGTTAAACATCAATAAATCAAATCAACCATTTCAATGAAAACAACGTTACACTTACAGATTCTTAGCAAATTGTTTTATCTGTAGCTGATTTCACCAAAATTGCAAAGTATACTTACCTAGCAAAGTATACTTTGAGGGAGTAATCATTTATTTTTCCCAAAATGCATTATTTCATATAGAACTAACAACTGCATATATTTGATGATTAAAAGTATGCAGAATTATTATACTGAATTTATTACATTATCACAGCCAAAATAGCTGTGATAATGTAGTAAATTCAGTATAATAAAAAATAATAAATTTATCCTTAAATTGAAAATTTCTCCCTCAAAGTATACTTTGCTAGATAAGTTTACTTTGCATTGTTGGTGAAATATGCCGCTGATCAATAGAATATCAGGCTATCAAGTATTTGATAACCAGTTTATCAGCCGTGGCTCAGAAATTGTAGAAATTCCTCGGCCAGCCTTGGAATTCCTACGCATTTCCTGGCCTTGTCTGCTAAACTTGATTTATTACATGCTACCCAGGGATTTACCATGGTTCTGGTTCTTGAATGAAATATTTCCTCCTAGACATTCGTGAGACGTAATTGACGTCACGTCACGTTTTCACGTCATTTCCGGCGAAGAAACAATTCATACGCTACCAATGCTATAAGCTGGTCTAAGAGCAAATTTCACATTTTTCGAAGAGCATATAATATACAATTTATTTCACTACCATTTTGAAATACCGGATTTATTTCTCAAGACATCTGTAAATCCGACAAAGAAACAATTGCAGAGCGGAGTATCTTTATCTGATTTCCAGATGTCTCGGGGGGAAATAAATCCAGTATTTCAAAATGGTAGTTGAATAAACTCGATATCAAGTCACTATCGCGGTATTATCTGTGTATTGAGTATTCATACATGTGGTAAGATTTGAAGGAAACAATGCAGTGTCTTAGGTATGCAGCTATTTTGGGCATTAATTTGTAAATCATTATGGAATATTTCATATACATTTACATGCCAAAGTAGACTTTGCAGTAAAATAAACTTTGGAATGACGTGTAGACGAAATATTCAGTTAAATTATTTACAAAACTTGCAGGATATTTAGAATAATCTTGTCTCTACGAAACAGGAATACTGGCAACTTTATAAACCTTCCAAGGCACGATTATATAACTTTTGAACACTGTGTATGATCAAGCAATGGTTTTGCTGACAATAAGGAACAATATTTTTGTACCCGAGGTGGGTGGCAGGTGGGAGTAAGTGATGGGTAATTTAACGATCGGGATTCATCCGTACTGGAATCCCGATCAGAGACCTGGTTTGACCCTCAGGTACGTCGTTGGCATTCTTGTATGCGAGAGTCGAATATGGTTATACCTATATATATTTATTTTGATATAAATATTCCGTTTTGATTTTGGGATTTTCCCCCCAATGCAGGATCAAACCCGTTGGCCCTGCCTTAAATGAGCTTAGCTGTTGATACAGATAGGCCGTTAAACACCAATAACTCAATTTGCACCCAAGTTTATATGAGATGGAACCAGAAGCATTTTATTATTATTTATTTGTATTATTAACTGTGTGTAATAAGATGCTAATGTTAGCAATACTATTGTGGAAGATGAATTGCATAATATGCAATAATATGCAATATGTTGTTTTTTGCAAATACACGTATAAACTTGTATGACATGTCGAACGGTGTTGCAGATTAGCATATGTTGCCTGATCTGGGTCTACGCTAATGGTGAAATAAATCTTGACTGTAGATTTGCCTGATCTGGGTCTACACGAATGGTGAAAGAAATCTGACTGTGTAGATTTGCCCGATCTGTGTCTAAACGAATGTGAAAGAAATAAAATCAAATTTTCTCTCAAAACTCCTCAAATACATGTACGGTACTTTCATGTGTCCGGCTCCGGAATTACCTCCCTTATTGTATCGCCGTATTTATTAATTTCGAAAATCACTCATATTTTCCGTAAATGACATTGAAAATTGACACAAAATTCAGAGCGTAAGCGGAATTAAATTCCGCATAAGCTCTGAATTTTGTGTAAATTTTGTATGTGATTTATGTAAAATATTGTATTTTTTTCCAAGTGGATATTGGCGAAACAATATATGCGACAAGGGAGATAATACCAGACGCAGGGTCATATTCATATATCATTCCATTTTGTTTCCAGTAGAATAAGATTTAGTTTTACTGCTTAACATGTGCTAGAATATTGTTAACATGGGCCTCTGGCTGACAAAATGGACCTTGTGTTCGCAAACAATACAGCACCATATCAGCCTGCTTGCAGTATGATCAGCATCTGCACTGCTTGCAGTATGATCAGTGTCTGCACTGCTTGCAGTATGATCAGTGTCTGCACTGCTTGCAGTATGATCAGCGTCTGCACTGCTTGCAGTGTGATCAGCGTCTGCACTGCTTGCAGTATGATCAGTGTCTGCACTGCTTGCAGTGTGATCAGCGTCTGCACTGCTTGCAGTATGATCAGTGTCTGCACTGCTTGCAGTATGATCAGTGTCTGCACTGCTTGCAGTATGATCAGCGTCTGCACTGCTTGCAGTATGACCAGTGTCTGCACTGCTTGCTGTATGATCAGTGTCTGCACTGCTTGCGGTATGATCAGTGTCTGCACTGCTTGCGGTATGATCAGCGTCTGCACTGCTTGCGGTATGATCAGCGTCTGCACTGCTTGCGGTATGATCAGCGTCTGCACTGCTTGCGGTATGATCAGCGTCTGCACTGCTTGCCAGCGTCTGCACTGCTTGCAGTATGATCAGCGTCTGCACTGCTTGCGGTATGATCAGCGTCTGCACTGCTTGCAGTATGATCAGCGTCTGCACTGCTTGCAGTATGATCAGCATCTGCACTGTTTGCTATTTAGCTTGTGATGTCAAGATTTTTTAAAAATCTGCCATAGAATTAATGAACTAGCCCAGACACTATAATGGACAAGTCTATGCCAGTTATTCAGGGGTGATAGGGTTAACGTCCCCTTTGTCAGCCACAAATGTTTAACATTAGAAACAATTGTAGATCCTAATATTGTGTCAGGATCCACAGTAACCATTTTGCTGATGGCAGTAAAATAAAGCCACTTGAGTGACTGAATGGCAAATAGTACAGGCCCTGATCAGACTGTGTGGATGCGCAGGCTGATTTGGGGCTACACTGGTCGCCAGCCAATGTCGTAAGGTACCTTTCTTCAGCCAGCGGCCCAAATATAGGATTTTTTACTATCAATGTGATGTATAATATTTATCATATCGTTACCTCATAATGTATACAATGTACACCATGGCAATAATGTTTCCAATTGTACCTCAACCAGTATGGCCCTGATACACAACATAACATGTGCAGTTTGATCAGGGTCTTCACTGTTCACCATTTAATGAATATAACATTCCTGATGACAAACAATATCGAACTGTATATGACCTTGCTGTTGAAGACATATAACCCCAATCAATCAATCAATCTGTCTATCAATAAGCCTACTTTTGCCATGGTTGTTCACATATCATTATCGTTATTAACCCTTCCAACGCAGTTGACAGAAATTGCCGTCTGCTGTTTTTCATTTTTGCTTTAATTCTTAACAAAAAACTGGTTTTGACAGCACATGAGAATCGTCTGCAGTGGAGACGATTCTCATGTGCTGTCAAAACCAGGTTTTTGTCGAGAAATATTGAAAATAAAACATTTCCAGCAGACGACAACATTTAATTCAGCATATTAAGGGTTAATACTTTTATTGTGTATTCTATCCATAACATGAAATATACAATGTGTAGCTGCTTAGCTTTTTGGAGCTTCAAAGGGAAATCATACGCTTGTTTATCATCATCCATATCACATGTATATATGTGGCTGCATATCGAGAATTGGTGCTTATGGGTTTTGTGACCAGTGTAGATCCAGATCGAACTGTGTAGATGCACTGTTCACCATTGAAACACCTGTCCTGTAACAATCAATGTAAATCACTATCAGGCTACATGAGTGTGTTATTTGATCAGGAACTACACTGGTCACAAATCCCATAAGCCTCATTTCTCTAATCACAGTCGCGTGTGTTTTAATATTGAACTCACCCAACAAAAAATAGACTAAAGTAATTCCCTATCGCATATTCCGAAGGCAATAAGGTACTTGTATGTGAGCCCCCGTCTGAGAAAACGTACCTTACGACATTTGCGAGCAACATAGTCCCAGATCAGCCTGCGCATTCGCGTTGTAATGTATGCATTCGCGCAGTCTGATCAGGGACAATGTTCTTCGCCATTCGCGTTGTAATGTGCTCCGAGTTTGATCAGGGTGACATTCTTCGCCATTCACGTTGTAATGTATGCATTCGCGCAGTTTGATCAGGGACAATGTTCTTCGCCATTCACGTTGTAATGTATGCATTCGCGCAGTTTGATCAGGGACAATGTTCTTCGCCATTCACGTTGTAATGTATGCTTACACTTGATTATTGATTTCATCCCAATTTTTTTATGGGAATGGGCATAAAGACCAGGATCGGCAATTTATATCTACCTCAAAAATATTTTGGGGTGCATATAGTCGCCACCCTGTCTGTCTGTGCGCCTGTCTGTTTGAGATTTGTATTTAAAGATTTTGACTACCTACTATCTCGGTTACCATAAGTTGGATTGGCTTGAAATTTTATACGCTAATTTGTCGTCATTCATATTGATATTCCCATTCTATAGTCCACCCATGCGACCCATGTGCTGAAGGTCAAATTACTGTTTTTGCGTTAAAAGTTGAGGGGTACATCCATCAGTGTTACTGATTTCTTGTTGCAATGGGCATAAAGATCAGGGGACCGTTTCACTAAACTTCATACGACCAAGAAGTGCGTAAGTGCAAAATTGAAATCCACAATAAAATTTGTTCCGACAGCCGATTTTGGAAAATCTTTCGTGAATGTGCTGCATTTAATGACATGAACCCGTAGATATAAAATGGTAGCATTAGAGAAACACGTTAATATGAGAAGCAAATTCATAGAAATCTTCGTACAAACATTTTTATCGTACACAATTGAGTGAAACGACCCAAATAATCGACAATTTTCACAAATGCCATTTTCCTCAGCAGGCTGAGAAAATGGCATTTGTGAAAATTGTCGATCCTTGGGCCTGTTTCACTCAACTTTGTACGATAAAAATGTTTGTACGCATATTTCTATGACTGTTTCTCACTTTAACGTGTAATATGGCTCTACATTGTTTTGTTAACCCCGTCATAAATAGAATCTCAAGTTTTCCCACTATGGTTATTCAAGGTGAAGCAATTGTCATGAATTTTACCGGACAGTAAAGGATTAGAGCTTACGTCCGTTCCTGGGGGTGCTCCAAGTTAATTTGATCGTGTTTCGTTGAGCACAACTGTTATTTCGACTGCTGTGCACAGTTTACAGATTTTGGTATTGATTGTGACCCATTTACATCAAGCTATTTAACGATGCATTTCAGCCTTACCAGAATCAGAATATCTTGTATGTGAGAGTTGAATCCGGTTGCACCCATTATACAAGTAGTAAGATTGATACTAATCCTATTACTTTTAGGGAGTGTGGCTAAGTGACTCAGTAGCCGATTTCACCAACATTGCAAAGTATACCTATCTAGCAAAGTATACCTCTTGAGGGAGAAATTTTCAATTTAAGGAGAAATTTATTAATTTTTATTATACTGAATTTATTACATTCTCACAGCCATTTGGCTGTGATAATGTAATAAATTCAGTATAATAATTCTGCATACTTTTAATCATCAAATATATGCAGTGGTTAGTTCTATATGAAATAATCCATTTCAGGAAAAATAAATGATTACTCCCTCAAAGTATACTTTGCTAGAAAGTATACTTTGCAATTTTGATGAAATCAGCTACTGGTGTAATGAAGACATGGCACTAGGGCAGATTACTCTAATTTCAGGGCTGAATATATTATTTTTTTCTGAAAATATTCAGTTCCGATTTTGATATTTTACTCCTGTCACAGCCCTTACAATGCTATTTTTAATTTTGTTGTCTGCTTTTTATTTCATATTTCTCTGCGCAAAAACATGTTTTGACACCAATGGCAATGATTGTAATGTGTTGTCAGACCATGTTTTCATTGAGAAAGAAGACAAAATCTAAATTAACAACAGACTACAGCTTTCGTTTCATGCATTCTAAGGGTTAATATCAAAAAGGTTTGTTCAAGCTTCGTCATCATGATATAACTTTAATATCGCTTGACGGATTGTTTCAATATTTGGACACTTGATACATGTGATAATTTGGAACACACTCATGCCGCTATTAACATGACCTTTTTGACCTTCAGAAGTGATCGTTTCATTTTTGAATGTCAAAAAGTTTCTTCAACCTTGACATTTTTCGTGTTTTAAGCATGCACTTCTCCGACGGTTTTTGGGATGCTTACTTTACCACATGCCCATGATCATGTTATGATCAATACCTCGGCAGACGCGACACCGCTTCCGTGGCGGAATTCTTGTCCTAAATAAGGTGATCAAAATATATCTATGCAATACATTTATAATTAGCATATTACTTGTTGGAAGCAGGTCTGATGTTTTATTGATGAAATGGCGAACAGTGCAAATCCTGATCAGACTGGATGCACAAGCTGATCTCGATCTACACTGGTCGCAAAACACATCAACCTCATTTCTCCAGTCACAGCTACATTTGTTTTAACCTTCAGACCGCTACTCACAACAATTGTCGTCTGCTGTTGTTTTTATATCTTGTCTTATTTCTCAATAAAAACATGTTTTGACAGCACTTCAGAATCATTTCCATTGGAAATGATTCTGATGTACTGTCAAAGCATGTTGTGAATTATTCTAAAGTGCTGTCAAAGCATGTTTTTAGCCAGGTTTTTTGAAAAAAAATCCAGGCTATTGGATTGGCGAAAGCCGGGCGGGCGGGCGGGCGGTGGGCGGCGGGCGGCGTCTACAATCAATGTTAAGTTTTCGTGTTTAAGTCCATTTCTTTGGTACTGTACCACCTAGGACCACCAAACTTTCACAGCTTCATAATCAAGGGGTGCCCACCACATATCACTATCCAACATGTTACTTTTTTTTTAACTTGACCCATTTTTTCCGCGCAGTCGACTTAGTCATTTTCAATGTTAACTTTTCGCGTTTACAATGTTAAGTTTTCGTGTTTAAGTCCATTTCTTTGGTACTGTATCACCTAGGACCACAAAACTTTCACAGCTTCATAACCAAGGGGTGCCTACCACATACAACTATCAACATGTGACCATTTTTTTACCTTCACCTATTATTTCTACGTAATTGACTTAGCCATTTTCAACGTTAACTTTTTAACGTACGTCTGGTTAAATTTTTTGGTTAAAACTTTTTTGTTATACTATATCTCTGCAACTGCTTCGCCCATTACCTTGAAACTTCACATGGGTGTTTATCATCGTCCATATTTTCACTCTAACCCCCAACCGTGCGGCCCCTGTGCCCAATGTCAAGGTCAAATTACTTTGAATTTTTTTTGTTAAAGTTTTTTCGTGTACTATATCTCTGCAACTGCTTCACCCATTACCTTGAAACTTCACATGGGTGTTTATCATCGTCCATATTTTCATTCTAACCCCCAACCGTGCAGCCCCTGTGATCAATGTCAAGGTCAAATTACTTTGAATTTATTTGTTAAAGTTTTTTCGTGTACTATATCTCTGCAACTGCTTCACCCATTTACCTTGATACTTCACATGGGTGTTTATCATCATTGTCGCACCCGCTTGCGGAAAGCGCGATATCGTCAGCATTTTGGCATACGTCCGTCCGTCCGTACGTACCGATCCAAAGTTTTTTATTGTTTTTTCGTTAAAATTTTTCCATCTACTATATCTATTTTTTTAGTGTCCATGCCTCGCCCCAAGGCGCGACTTGCAGGCCACGGCCATCTAGTCTACAAAAAGTGGGTATAATTATGTTATCCAAGTGTCCATGCTTGGAAAAAACCTGGCCTTCGTGGCTTTGCCTCGTTTCTTGTTGATGATAAAAATGGAAAATAAACAGCAGACGACAAAAACATTAAGATAGCGGTCTAAGGGTTAATATACAATTCCCAATAATTATATTTAACTCTTTGCATGCTGGGAAACATTGGGCTATAAATACATGTAGTTCAAAACTAGCGGACAAGAATTCATCATATTTTATTGTATTTCTCCCGTAAATATCATGAATATGTCTTGGAATTTCATTAGAATTGAGTCCTGAGGACTCAATTGTAATGAAATTTCAAGACATATTTACAGAGAGAAATAAAACATATACATGTACTCCTAATTCGTTTGGCGGATATTTTCGCCGCTAGCATGCAAAGAGTTAACATAGCTAGTATACATTTTTACATAATTGTACATCGATTGTATAATTAAATGTGTTTTTTTTGTGCAATAATACTTTAACAGTTGTATTAATTCAAAACTTACATGTTCTGTAGTTTGTGATCAACATATCAAATAATTTTAATATCGTGGTATCTTGTTAACCTTTTTGACCCCATAGATCATAACTCAAACATTTGTAAACACTGTAGATCTAGAAGAGTCGGCTCATAACGAGCCATCCCATCAAGATCTACAGTATTTGTCAGTGTATTTCAGATTTTAACCCTTAGACCGCTATCTTAATTTTTAGCTCACCTGAGCGAAGCTCATGTGAGCTATTGTTACCGCAATGTGTCCGTCGTCGTCGTCCGTGAACATTTTCAAACGTCTTCTCCTCGGTAACCATTGGGCCTATAGTCACCAAACTTCATGCTCATGGTCCTTAGGTAGGGGGATTACAAAATTGTTAAAATGACGTCATTACGTAATCCAAGATGGCCGCCATCTAAAAATAGCACAAATTCTTCAAAAATCTTCTTCTCAAGAACCGCCAACCGGATTTCGACAAAACTTGGTAGGAATGATCGATGTACAATGCTCTTTCAAAGTTGTTAAAATGGTGACCCCGGGGCCAAAAATGGGTGTGACCCGTGGGGTCAAATTGGGGTCAAATTTTATTTTTGACTGAATATGGTCAAATCATATATCAAATCGAAGGTATCAACGAGGCGAAATCGGATTGTTATGTCATCCAAGATGGCCGCCAAAAGGTCAAAAAGTTGTTCTTTTATTAGAGATTTCAAAATTCTTCTTCATGGTCATGTCTATATCAAATCGAAAGTATCAAAGAGGCGATCACTCTGGTACATTTTTTGTCGAAATTGGATGGTCATGTCATCCAATATGGCCACCGAAAGGTCAAAAGGTCGTTCTTTTATTAGAGATTTCAAAATTCTTCTTCACACGAACCACTTGGCCCATGGTGGTCAAACTTCAGTTATGGTCCATGGGTGAAGCCTATTCAGATTTGTTAAAACGGAGGTCGTCGCTAATCCAAGATGGCCGCTGTCTATAGCACAAATTATTAAAAAAAATATTTCTCATGAACCGCCAACCAGATTTCGACGAAACTTGGTAGGAATGATCGACGTAGAATGATCTTTCAAAGGTGTTAAAATGGTGACCCCAGGGTCAAAAATGGGCGTGGCCCGTGGGGTCAAATTTTATTTTTGACCAAATATGGTCATGTCCTATATCAAATTGAAGGTATTGATGAGGCGATTGCTCTGGTGCAATATTTGTCAGAATCGGATGATTATGTCATCCATGATGGCCTCCAAAAGGTCCATTTATTCAAGATTTTGAACGTCTTTTTCTCAGGAACCACATGGCCGATGCTGGCCAAACTTCATAGTAAGTTAAGATCCTTGGGTGAAGCATTTTCAGATTTGGTAAAATGAGAGTCATCGCTTAATCCAAGATGACCGCCATCTAAAAATAGCACAATTTTTTTAAAACACATGAACTCAATGTCACATTCTCCTCTGGTGTTCATGGAGTCAGGTGAGCGAATTAGGGCCATCATGGCCCTCTTGTTTTTTTGTCTGCTGTTTATTTTCTATTTTCCATTTTTATCATCAAAAACATGCTTTGACAGCACTTAAGAATAATTTATAACATGCGTTGACAGCACTTCAGAATCATTTCCATTGGAAATGATTCTGAAGTGGTGTCAAACCATGTTTTTATTGAGAAATAAGGCAAGCTATAAAAGCAACAGCAGACGACAATTGTTATGTGTAGGGGTCTAAGGGTTAAAGAAGTATTCTTCAAATAAATAAAGAACCAGATATATGATGGGTAATTCAATGAACGGGGTTCATCCTTACCAGAATCCCGATACCTGGTTTGGCCCTCAGATACGTCGTTGACTTCCTTGTATGTGACAGTTGAGGTTATACCCGTTAGACGAGTATACATGCGGGATCGAACCCGTTTGCCCGGCCTTAAATGACCATAGCTGTTGATAGGCCGTTAAACACCAATAAATGAAATAAAACTCATTTGTATACATGGAAAGGTTGTTAAGGAACATGGAATTTCATTTGTGTAAATCAAAAGGTTGTTTATCATGTTTGTATATTGGAAAAGTTATTATAGGAATGAATGAAGTTGAGGATGAGTTTCACTATAGGAATGAATGGCCATTTTGTGGAATTTATCGGGGTATAAACTTGGAAAAGTCGCGGGAATACTGGACGAAGGCCGGAAGGCCTCGTCCAGTATTCCCGCGACTTTTCCAAGTTTATATCCCCGATAAATCCACAAAAAGGCCATTCATTCCTTATAATTCCAGTATTTGAAATAAATTCATCAAGAAAATGTGTTTATTTTCCGTTTTCTTAAGAATTATTTTAACTGCGCCTCACGGTTACGGAAAGTAGTTTGGCGTGGGAGTTTACTGAGATATAAATTTTGGACAGAGACTTGCTACGGACCAATCAAATGTTAGGGAATTGTGTAAATATTTTTGTACTGGAATTATTTCTTCATACAGACAGTAGAACCACTCTAAACCTGACACGCAGGCAGTCCGTGCATCCTTAATTTTATGGGTTTAAATTGTGTATATTTATGGTGATAACGTCTGTTCAAGTTCGCAAAGCACAGCCGCATACCTTGGCATAGTCATATGTCTGATCTATTTTTTTAAGGCGGCTGGCCCACTTATTTGTCATTTTGTGGTATAGTTATTTAGTTACCTGTATAACATAACACCAACAATAATGGCATACCTTCATCTTTATAGTATCGATGAATTTTACACAGAAATATTAATTTTTCTTTGTACATGTATATATATACAACTTCACAAGTATATCCTATGCCTTTGTTACCATTACCTAAAACTATTAACTTTACCTAAAAAATAAATGTACAGTGAAACCTCTCCAAACCGGACACCAATAAAACACCTGTGATGAGTTTCTTGGTCATTTATCGCAGGTGATAAGGTCTGTTTGTGATCGCATAGCACACAACTATGGCTCAGAATGATCAAATGCCTGATTTACAGTGAAACCTCTGTAAGCCGGACACCCTGGGCACCTCCATAGCACACAACTATGGCTCTGAATAATCAAATGCATGATTTACAGTGAAACCTCGCTAAACCGGACACCACCCACTGGGCACCTCCCAGGGTGTCCGCTTTAGAGAGGTTTCACTGTATGTGATTTCTTAATACATTTGCGCTTAACAAAATAGATGATGATGCTACTTAGACTTTTAGTGTGGATATTGGGGAGAGATGAGCTGATTTTCTGAGTGTAATATTGGTTATGTTTGCATATTACTGTACATGTATAACATTTTATAAATTCTATCATATACATTACAATGTGTTTCTTCGTTTACTTCCATCCACAGGCGGTCAGCTTGGTTTTGTTTGTTGGGGTTTAACGGCCTATCAACAGCTAAGGTTATTTAAGGCCAGGTCAATGGGTTTAATAGTAAATCCCATATATTACCTGTACTATGTTCAAGTACATGTACAAATGAGGGGAAAGTCCCAAAATCAGAACTGAATATTTACAATAAAAATCTATATATATCAGAATAATCCTGATCTGGTGTCAGGTCCTCGCCACACCAGAATCACTTAGCCCTCTCCCAAAAGTAGTAGGATCAGTAATAATCTTACTACTTTTATAATGGGCAATAACCCAATTAAACTCCCAGGTAACAAAAGAGACCAAGCCAAACTCGGGTCAGCTGCGTGATAGAATAGTATAATGTTCTGTTTTGGACATGTAGATCGAGTATTGGTGTTTAACAACAGCTAAGGTCATTAAGGCCGGGCCAACGGGTTCGACTGTCCCGTATTTAACCCGTCCATAATGAGGGAAATTCCCAAAATCGGAACAAAATATTTTCAGAAAAATATATATTCAGCCCTTAATACATGTATCCCGACTTGGTGCCAGACTTTGAGGGAGCAATAATTTATTTTTCCCCGAAATGCATTATTTCATACAGAACCAACTACTGCATATATTTGATGATTAAAAGTATGCAGAATTATTATACTGAATTTATTACATTATCACAGCCATTTTGGCTGTGATAATGTAATAAATTCAGTATAATACAAATTAATAAATTTATCATAAAATTGAAAATTTCTCCCTCAAAGTATACTTTGCTAGAAAAGTATACTTTGCAATGTTGATGAAATAGGCTACAAGACCATTCCACATCAGTCATTTAGCTCCAACCCCAAATGCAATATGATCAGCACTAATAATATTACTTTTTAATGGGGTATAGCAGGGTTTAGCTCTCCAGTATCAGAAGGCCGAAAATATACATGAGGGCCAAACCATCGAAGTCGGTATTCCGGTCAGGATGAATCCCGATCATTGAATACCCTTCGCGTGCTCCCGACCAACTACCCACTTCAGGACATGTAGAAAACAAGGCCCTCCACAAAATGCAACTCCGACAAGCTACTTAACTAAACCCACGGACGGACGCAGCAGAGCGTAAAAACATTTGTAGTCATTGTCTACAAATGTATATGGCCTTGCTGTTGAACGAACAAAAATAAACCCCCAATCAATCAATGTTTCAGCCTTGGTTTCGCAACATGTGAAAAACATGGTAATTCTCTCAATGAATATGATTCTCATATGCTGTCAAAACAGGTTTAGCAAAGGTCTAACGGCCAATATAAATTCACAAATTATTTTCACAGTGGAGCAAAAAAGTAAGAATCTCAGTAAAATTATTTTGCTTTATTTCACATCTGTTTCAATGCTGTTCGCATATACATATACAATGTATTCACAAAATACAAAAATACACGAATGTGTGGACTAAATTCCGGACCCGATCTAAAAATAAACCTTTATAATCATGCATTTCAATCTCATGCTCAAAATCAAGAAGTTTGATTGGCCGAGGCTGAGCTGTGCTCAGTCTCGGCCAATCAAACAGCTTGTTTTTAGCACAAATTTTGAGAAAATGTCCTGAAAATGTAACCGGAGTTTTGAACTTGCCAAAGATGATTTGCCAATCGAATCAAACTGCATTTTTTTAAGTTATTGTGACATGTTTTCCAATTGTAGGGCATACACGTCTCTCTCAGCATTACAAAAACATCAAATCTTTGGTGGATGGCGAAATAACTGCGTAGAGACCTTTCTCCCCCCTATCCTTATACATATAAACAATAATTGACTGTAAAGCCATATCCATCACACAATATACTGCAGAGCTAATCTCGGCACAAACCTTAGTCGAGGCAAATAATTTTGCTGCAGAAGTAAGGCGATTTAAGGGTCTGCTAGTGTGCATTTATTTGGCAACTTCAGTTGGTTAATTACTACATATTTGTCTCTTAACCCTTTCACCTCTAAGTAACTGGAATAGAATTTGATATGTTCATTTTGCAACCAAATCCAATGGTCACAAAATGATTTTCAGACTAGTCCATTTATGAAAAGGTTTTTTTTTTGTTCTCAAAAATATGAAAATTACTTGCAAACAGTACAGATCCGGCTCATCTGGACCTACACTGTTTCGTAATACCACTATACACTATACAGGCCTGTGTTTCGTAATACCACTATACAGGCCTGTGTTTCGTAATACCACTATACAGGCCTGTGTTTCGTAATACCACTATACAGGCCTGTGTTTCGTAATACCACTATACAGGCCTGTGGTGTTGAAAGGGTTAACCTGGCAATGATTGAACTCGTACTCGATATTGAGATTATATTCCAGTGTCGGAACGATTGTTGATTATCAAACACAGAATGAATCCTTGGTTCAGAAGCTGTTTTAATTCTGGTACAATGAAACCTCTCTAAACCAGATACCAAGAAAACACCTGTGCTCTTAAGTTTCTTGGTCATTTATCTCCGACAGGTGATAATGTCTGTTCGTGATCGCATAGCACACGACTATGGCTCAGAACGATCAAATACCTGATTTACAGTGAAACCTCTATAAACCAGACACCCTGGGGACTTCCCTGGGTGTCCGGTTTTAGAGAGATTTCACTGTAATAATATCCATTTCACAAGTACATGTATGTTGTATTCCAGTCAGATAGTGACAGTTAACTATTGTCTGCATATCAAAGCATCGACTTGTAGTAACTGTTGTTTTTCCATCTGGCAATCTGGACACAAATTGGTCACATTCCAGCTACATATTGATGGTTACCTAATAATTCCAGCACAAAAATATTTACACAATTCCCTAACATTTGATTGGCCCGTAGCAAGTCTCTGTCCAAGATTTATATACCAGTAAACTCCCACGCTGAACTACTTTCCGTAACCGTGAGGCGCAGTTAAAATAATTCTTAAGAAAACGGAAAATAAACACATTTTCTTGATGAATTTATTTCAAATACTGGAATTATAAGGAATGAATGGCCTTTTTGTGGAATTTATCGGGGATATAAGCTTAGAAAAGTCGTGGGAATACTGGACGAGGCCTTCCGGCCTTCGTCCAGTATTCCCGAGCCTTTTCCAAGTTTATACCCCGATAAATTCCACAAAAAGGCCATTCATTCCTATATTAACCCCGAATTGTTACATATTCTGAAGTTACAACTATCCATTAGTAGTCATGGTTGTGTCCGTGTAGTACGATCCATGAATCATCGACTACTGTCAATCATCGACTACTGTCAATCATCGACTACTGTCAATCATCGATCACCCTCAATATGTTGACACCCGACATTCCCAGGTTCACACGTCTGAAAAACAGATGGTAGAAATAAATCATAGCAATTTGTATGCAGCGAGATGTAAACATGTAAAATACTTGAGGATTCAGATATAAAGAACTGGCGGAACTGGTGACCCTCTATAATATTGTACAGTTTGCTTTAATCTCATAATTCTATCGTTTTTAGTTTTAATCTCATAATTCTGTTGTTTTAATCTCATAATTCTGTTGTTTTAGCTTTAATCTCATAATTCTGTTGTTTTAGCTTTAATCTCATAATTCTGTTGTTTTAGCTTTAATCTCATAATTCTGTTGTTTTAGCTTTAATCTCATAATTCTGTTGTTTTAGCTTTAATCTCATTCTTGTTTTAGCTTTAATCTCTCTGTTGTTTTAGCTTTAATCTATGTCATTTTTAATTTAAGAAGCATCAGTTATGGTCAATGTAAATAAAAATCTAGAGCAAGTGAATGTAAAAAATGAACGATGTTTGATTTTTGTGAAAGTTAAGTTATTGTAAAGCATTTTTAGATCACCGACAAATCACATAAGTCATCGTCTTTGGTGTGTTACATATCATCAAAGTCCGTCCTTTTAATAGGAAAATTAAAGAAAATTGACCGTACAAATGACATCATAGATTACGTTGTGTCGGAAACGTTCAGAAGTCACATGATCCCATACCCTGGTAGTATGTAGTATATGTAACATGGGGAATGTTGTCTCATTGTATGGAATACACACATCAGTACAACAGATACACATCCAAGCATACATGATGAATTCTGAACCTTTCCTGTTGAGAATTACAACTGGCTACATGAGACCTACCCGAGCATTCCATTTCCCTTGGTCTTCACTTGGTAGAGGAAATACAGGATGGCGTGGAACATGTTGTTTCTTCCCTACAAACATAATCCAGGCGCAATAATGAGTTTGTTTGTTTGTTTGTTGCGGTTTAAATGCCTATCAACAGCTAAGGTAATTTAAGGCCAGTTTTTCATACTATAGTAAACGCATGATTTTATTCCTTAAGTTTGTTTGTTTGCTAGGGTTTAATCGCCTATCAACAAATAATTCACAGTGTCTATCTGTGCCCGATTAGCTCAGTCGGTAGAGCGGGCCGAAGCACATATTTTGCACCCTGTGACATTTGGCGCCCAACGAGGGCAGTAACTGATACAACAACTTCGAGATCGTCCCACAGATGATCAGTCCCAAAAAATAATGGAATTCGGTGACAAATTTCAATTAGGCGGGGGGGGGGGGGGGGGAGTATGTCGAGGCTGGTATGTAACTCGCTATGGGGAGGTAGCATGTATTTGTGCCTGGTTAGCTCAGTCGGTACAGCGATGGTACAGTAAAACGGAGGTCTCGTGTTCAAGTCAAAGGCCGGAGCACATTTTTCTCATCATGTGACATTGTGTTTTCCCATTTCCAATCAACAAAACATGTCAATAGCTTTGGATTTTATATTCATGTAAGAATCATAGTCAAGTGCCCGAATGTGGCTACTCATGGTCAATAAAAATACCCAGAATCATGTAATCATTCTTTTGCCACTATAGCATGTCGTTATTACCTTAGGTAAGTTATGGACAGTGTTTTTCACGACCACTTGGAAATGTGGGGGATTGATACTGCTCTGGTAGATCAGTAGGTTGTCCTTCTCCAGATCTGTAAGGTAAACCAACAACTGATTGATTGGTTGATTAAATTATTTAACTCTTTCACCCCTAAGAAACTGGCATGGAATTTGATATGTTAATTTTGCAACCAATCCAATGGTCACAAAATGATTTTCAGACTAGTCCATTCATGAAAAGGGTGTGTTTTTGTTCTGAAAAATATTAAAATCACTTCAAAAAGTGCCGATCCTGATGAGACGGCTCGTTACGAGCCGGCTCATATAGATCTACACTGTTTGCCAATTTAATGTCAATTTAACTGTTTAACATCTATGAACCAACAGAGCAGTGTAATGAGATACATTTGTGAAACCGTCAAAGTAAATATCGAATATATGTACATGTATATTATTTATAAAATGTATCCCATGAGAATATAAACAAAGCACCATCCCTAGACACACATTGTGGCCAAATATTATACAAATCAGTGAAGCAGTTCATGAGTTATTGAAAAATGAAAGGTGTTACTAACGTATGCATGCACATACATGGACTAACGCTATATCCCAATCTTGCCTATGCACATACATGCACTAACGCTATATCCCAATCTTGCCTATGCACATACATGACTACGCTATCCCAGTCTGCCTATGCACATACATGCACTAACGCTATATCCCAGTCTTGCCTATGCACATACATGCACTAACGCTATATCCCAATCTTGCCTATGCACATACATGCACTAACGCTATATCCCATTCTTGCCTATGCACATACAGCACTAACGCTATACCCATCCCCTTGCCCTATGCACATACAGCACTAACGCTATCCCAATCTTGCCATGCACACATGCACTACGTATCCCAATCTTGCCTATGCACATACATGCACTAATCGCTATATCCCATACTGCTTTGCACATACATGCACAACGCTATCCCAATGCCTATATCAGTCCCTGCCTATGCACATACATGACAACGCTATATCCCAGTCTTTGCCCTATCCCATCCCATGCATAACGCATATCCCAATCTTGCTATCACATACATGCACTAACGCTATATATCCCAGTGCTATGCACTATGCACGCTATCCCAGTCTGCTATGCACTAACGCTATATCCAATCTTGCCTAGCACATACATGCACTAACGCTATCCCAATCTTGCCTATGCACATCATGCACTAACGCTATCCCAATCTGCCTATGCACATACTTGACTAGCTATATCCCAAATCTTGCATGCACATACATGCACTAAACGCTATATCCCAATCTTGCCTATGCACATCTTGACTTAAGCTATACCCATCTTGCCATTTACGATAATCATCTGCTATAACGCTATATCCCAATCTGCCTATGCACATACATGCACTAACGCTATAATCCCAATCTTGCCTATGCACATACAGACTAAGCTATCTTACTTGCCTGCACATACATGCACTAACGCATATCCCAATCTTGCCTATTCACATACATGCACTAACGCTATATCCCAATTTGCCTATGCACATACATGCACTATAAATCCCCAATCTTGCCTATGACATACACTAACGCTATATCCCAAACTTGCCTATGCACATACATACTAACGCATATCCCAATCTTGCTATGCAACATATGCACTAACGCTATACCCAATCTTGCCTATGCATACAGCTAATATCCCAATCTTGCCTATATGCACTACATACCCAATCTTGCCTATGCACATACATGCACAACGCTATATCCCAATCTTGCCTATGCACATACATGGACTAACGCTATATCCCTATCTTGCCTATGCCACATACATGCACTAACGCTACCCGCTTATACAATCAAGTGCTTTATGCCACATACAGCTAACGCTACCCGCATATCCCAAGCTGCTATACCCATCTTGCCATGCAATTACATGACTAACGCTATATCCCAATTTGCCTATGCACATACATGCACTACTATCCCAATCTTGCTATGACATACATGTACTAACGCTACCCTCTTCCTATGCACATACATGCACTAACGCTATATCCCATGCTGTGCACATCTGCACACGCTATATCTCTTGGCCTATGCATACAGCACAACGCTATATCCCAATCTTGCCTATGCACATTCATGCACTAACGCTATATCCCAATGCCTATGCACATACTGCACAAACTATATCCCAGCCTATGCACTACAGCACTATATCCCATCCCAAATTTGCCTGCACATACATGCACTACCATATCCCAATCTTGCCTATCACATACATGACTAACGCTATCCAATTTGCCTATGCACATACATGTAAACTATCGCCTATGCACATACATGACTAAACATATCCAATGCCTATGCACATACATGCACTAACGCTATATCCCAGTCTTGCCTATGCACATACATGCACTAACGCTATATCCCAGTCTTGCCTATGCACATAACATACAACGATATTTCCATCTTCCTATGCACATACTGACTAAACTATATAGCTTGCCTATGCACATACATGCACTAACGCTATATCCAGTCTTGCCTATGCACTATGACTAACGCTATATCCCGTCTTGCTACACATATGGACTAACGTATATCCCAATCTTGCCTACATACATGCACTACGCTATCCCAATCTTGCTATGCACATACATTGCACTAACGCTATATCCCAGTCTTGCCTATGCACATACATGCACTAAACGCTATATCCCAATCTTGCCTATGCACATACATGCACTAAACGCTATCCCAATCTTGCTATGCACATACATGACTAACGCTATATCCCAATCTTGCCTATGCACATACATGCATAACGCTATATCCCAATCTTGCTATGCACATCATGGACTAACGCTATATCCCAATCTTGCCTATGCATACATGCACTAACGCTATATCCCATCTTGCCTATCATACTGACTAACCTATATCCCAATCTTGCCTATGCACATACAGCACTAACTTATCCCAATCTTGCCTATGCACATACGGACAAACTTTATTCCCAATCTTGCCATGCACATACATGCATAATATATCCCAATCTTGCCTATGCACATACATGGACTAACGCTATACCCCAATCTTGCTATGCACATACATGCACTAACGCTATATCCCAGTCTTGCCTATGCACATACATGGACTAACGCTATATCCCAATCTTGCCTATGCACATACATGCACTAACGCTATATCCCAGTCTTGCCTATGCACATACATGCACTAACGCTATATCCCAATCTTGCCTATGCACATACATGCACTAACCGTATATCCCAGTCTTGCCTATGCACATATGCACTAACGCTATATCCCAATCATTGCCTATGCACATACATGATAACGCTATATCCCAATCTTGCCTATGCACATACATGCACTAACGCTATATCCCAATCTTGCCTATGCACATACATGCACTAACGCTATATCCCAGTCTTGCCTATGCACATACATGCACTAACGCTATATCCCAATCTTGCCTATGCACATACATGGACTAACGCTATATCCCAATCTTGCCTATGCACATACATGCACTAACGCTATATCCCAGTCTTGCCTATGCACATACATGCACTAAACGCATATCCCATCTTGCCTATGCACATACATGCACTAACGCTATATCCCAATCTTGCCTATGCACATACATGCACTAACGCTATATCCCAATCTTGCCTATCGGCGAGTGAATAATGACAGTGCCGCCGACTTACTGGGCTTATCGGGTGTCTTCATGAAGTGCTGACTAGTGAACGTCTTGCCATCAGGATACTTTATCTCCGTGGGCAGTCGCGAGTCGAGGTATGTACACAACATGTGCATCACCAACTGTAATGTTCAGAGAACTCCAGATAAGATGCGTTTTTACATAAACACACAACTGTTCTTTAATGGTATTAAACGGCCTGTTCACAGGTAAGACGGGCCAACAGGGTCGAATGCTGTATGTCACCTGTACAGATGGTGGAAGTGCCAAAAACAGAACTGAATATTTACATAAAAAATATATATTAGAATAACCGAACCTGGCGCAAGGTCTTCAATACACCAGAAGTATATGCAATTGACAGATTTTCAATGCAACAAGATAGGAAATTCAATATTTATGTACCTGTATGGGTCGACATAGAAAGGATCAGCACAATCGTATATCAACTTTAAGCCTGTACAAGGTGATAGTACCCATGCACTACATAAATCTCACCACTGAATGGAAGCCACAGTAATACACGCATAATTTTATAGAAACAAAATTGCTACCCCGCTCCATACCTCTCGCAAGGGCAGCCATTTAACCCCATCTCTTTAATGTAACACATGGAAGAGTGATTTCTGCAATCGGTTATCCAACGTGTTTGATATGTTAGCGATATAAAACTGTCAAAGCTGTATCAATAAATTATTAATAAAGAACATACACATGCAGAAATTGGTTATTTTAACGTGTCAATGTGTTTATTTGACATTTACATGTATATCTTGTAAATTTGAAAGTTTAATTTCGTTATGTTGAATTTTGAACAACAACTAGAGAAAATATAGCTTCCATGGGAAAATGATTTCCACGTTCTATTATTTTTGGCAATTTACTAGGTCTACATCAATGATTAGTTGTTTAAAGGTATACACTATACACTTTACTAAATTTTGACAAAACGTCAACAGGTTTAGGTATGCACTTGGGTTGCTCACATTTTTGGAATGTGTCAAATTGTAGCCGTAGATAACATATCGGAGGTGAATTATTGTAGCCGATATGTTTATAAATTTAATAGACCCGACACACAGCTGCAGACATACTTGTATCACCAATATTGTAGGGTTTCATTTCAAGTAAATATATTTTAGTGAGAAAAATCACATACATTGTATCATGTGAAAGAATAATATGAAATAATACAAACTTCACTTCCATTGTTTCTGTGTTCACAGTACACTGGCCAAACCTTCCATATTTGGAAGAAAAGTTTCAACACATAGTTAGTAATATAAACTAATTATTGGCTAATACATAATTATTACATAAATATAACTATAACTCATTGCAGAGGTATAATATCATGTTTGTAGAAGGACCAGATGCTCGTTTCACTAAACTTCGCACAACTAAAATGTTTGTAAGTGCAAATTTAGGATCGTCAGGAAATTTAAATTGATGGATTTACATGTATTGAGCATAGGCAGCCTATGCTCAATAAATGTAAATCCAATAATTGTTTACAAGAAAACATTGTTAATGTGCAATATACAGACTATCATAATTTTGCACTTACAAATATTTTAGTCGTACGAAGTTAAGTGAAACGGGCCCCTGGCCTCTATATATACCCTATAACTTGTATTAAAGTGGGTATAACAACATCAACAGTGCTGCACTATGCGCCGGAGCAAAACGTTTCATGTCGAAACAGGCATCAGATTCCTGACGAATTCCCATTCAGCTACATGCTGAAAATAACTGCATAAACACATTTTCGTCTAGAAAACGGCGCAAGCACAATGTGTTTATGCGATAGCTCCAAGTACAGCTGAGTGGCATCTCTCGACCGGAAACATTTACGCCGTGGCCTCTATACATACCCGGGCATCTGTGGGTAGGTGTTCACCCCAGGGCTTGCCGTACTGACCCCCACTGCCCCCGCTGCCCCAGGAAAACTCGCTGATACACCCATCACTGCCGAGCTCTGCAAACAAATTGTGACCGAGTGACTGACAGGGGTGGGAACAGTTCTAAATACCATATCCTGATAATGGGTAATTTAGCCCTTTTCAGGATATGGCATTTGAAACTGTTTAGCCGCTAAACAAACATGTTTTTGCATCCATAAATGCGTAAAAGTGTGCTCCCATGTTGAAATATGAATATTATTCTGCAGTTATCAGGAACGTCAAACCCTGATTTCAGGATATGCACTGTTTGCCATTCCATCAACTAAACATGCTTCTAGTAAGCAATATAGATCACTATCAGGCTGCATAAGTGTGCTATTCCATTGGTAGCTCAGTTGCCACAAGTCCCAGAAATCCCCATTTCTCCAGTCACAGCCATATATCATTCTGCCACCGAGATGTTTGTAAATCTGATAAAGAAACAAACCGTTACCTTTGATCCTCTTGACAAGATATTCCTGGTTGGACGAAAAGTCCAGATACGGCACCATCACATTCAGGGTCGGCACATACGGACCTTTCGTCAGGGCAAGTTGCTTCAGCGTGGACACACCCACCTCTACAATGGTGATAACAGGGTGTGATATAACATCAGATATATGGCTGCCTGGCCGAGAAAATACGGGCATTTTGTCAGGGCTAGTTGCTTCAACGTGGACACACCCACCTCTACAACAATGGTGATAGCAGAAAGTGATATAGCATCAGATATATAGAATACCAGGCTAGTGTCTTTTCATATTAAAGCAAGCAAGGCTAGGAAACGCGCAGGAATTACTCGCTCGCTGAGGAATTCCTACCGTTTCCGAGCTGAGCCTGATAAACTTGATATCAATAAGACACTAGGCTAGTGTTCTATTTATGAGGTAATGTTTTATGCTAGGGGATGATCAAATATAAAATAGTATTCGTTGAAAAGAATGCTTGTTTCCGTTGCGTCATTACACCGATGTCATTTGGTAACGTCATGTGATGCCATTCGACCAATGAAACGTCAATTTAAATTTGCTGCAACCCGGATATTCGCATCCGGTCAATGTCCGATACAACATTCCTTTATCAGTCGGTACGTACTGGACTAATACCAAGCTCGATACCTGACAAATGTGGGCCACTGGCCGAGAAAAATATCTTTAATACGGCACTTGCAAAAGTTGTAGGGTTGAAATCTAATTGGCTTGTTGATGGTAGGCTGGCTACTTCAGTGACAGAATGGCCAGGTAATATGATGGTTGCAAATTTGGCCGTGACTAAAGAAATGGGACTCATTGCATTTGTGACCTGTGTAGCTCCTGTCAGATGATATAGCACACTCCTGTAGACTGATAACAGTCCATAGTGCCAGCAAGACGGTGTTTCGTTGATGGGATGGAGAACAGTGCAGATCCTGATCAGACTGTGCGGATGCACAGGCTGATCTGGATCTACACTGGTGGCAAAACGGCATAAGTCGTATTTCTCCAATCACAGCAACCGATGTCACAAGGCCTCCTCTCTTACAAGTTAACAGCATGGGTAATATTGCCAAAATATAATTAGCATTTAACAAACTGGCATCTCTGTGAGTTAAGATTGTTTGTCAGTTAAGAATTGAACTTTATTTTGTTGCTGTTCATCGGGAGATAAAGACACCAGACTGGTTTTCCCTATATATAGCGTGGAATAGCTACATACCCCCGATTTCTGTGTCCTCGCAGCCAATTTTCCTCAGCCCTGAGTTAATGTTATCTATCTCGCTCGCTAATCTTGCAAGTACTGTCTGTCCGAGCCACTGGAAAATATAATTTATAACTGATAACTATGTAACTATGTAACTCTGTAACCGGTTGGAGTCAATGGATACAATTCTTTTTATTGAAAATAAATATATTATTTTATTTATTTCTCCATAAAAATATATATTGTTACCACTCATCTGAACCGTCTTGTCGAGACGGTTCAGATGAGTGGTAACAACATATACTTTCGAGAAGAAATAACGAAAATTGTGAAAAAATAATAAAAATAGTTTCATACTACAGTCTGTAATTTTATCCTGCCCCAAAATGGAAACAACCAATTTTCCTCTTTCTGGCTTTAATGTTATCTACATGTATCTCAATTGCCAGTCTTGTAAGTACTGTTTGCCCTAGTCACTGGAAAATAGGAATTATAATCGATAATAATTATTATAATTGAAATAGTATAATTGATTTAGCCAATTTCCTCCGTTATGTTATTCATCCCAATTGCACGTTTTGTATATATGTTTGTTCCAGCCATCGGTATGCAGGATTTTAACTGACTTGGTCTAAGAAACTAACATTTCTAGAAGAGTTCATCACAGCCTCGCATTTTATGAAATATGATTTTAACATCAGTCTATATTTTACCTTCCGTAGTCGCTCTATCCACATGTATAGGTGGTCGTCAGTCACCCCGAGTGGCCCCCACACCTACAACATGAGCCAGACACCTGTCTGAGTATGAGCATATGAGCATGTACTTAAATCTCAGTTGAAATCAATAAGTTAGAGTTCAGGAGATAGTGTATAAGCTATGAAGCTTTGTTCTGAATCTCACAATTTGCAGCAAAAACTCCACTTGAATGTGTTGTGTTTATCTGACAGCTGAATGTGTTGTATCTGACAGCTGAATGTGTTGTGTTTATCTGACGTGTTTATCTGACAGCTGAATGTGTTGTGTTTATCCGACAGCTGAATGTGTTGTGTTTATCTAACAGCTGAATGTGTTGTGTTTATCCGACAGCTGAATGTGTTGTGTTTATCTGACAGCTGAATGTGTTGACAGCTGAATGTGTTGTGTTTATCCGACAGCTGAATGTGTTGTGTTTATCCGACAGCTGAATGTGTTGTGTTTATCTGACAGCTGAATGTGTTGTGTGTTTATCCGACAGCTGAATGTGTTGTGTTTATCTGACAGCTGAATGTGTTGTGTTTATCCGACAGCTGAATGTGTTGTGTTTATGTTGTGTTTATCCGACAGCTGAATGTGAATTTCATTCAGGAACTCCGTAGCAAATATATCATTATTAGCTTAAACAATATGTTGACACAAATACATATATGGAGTACAACTCACGAAGGCTGCAAATTGTGAGATTCAGAACAAAGCTCCATAGCTTATAGACTATCCATGTATTTGGATACAGTTTGCTTTGGGAAACCCCTATTTTATAGGGGTTTCCCAAAGCAAATGGTGTCCTAATATCGAGGGTTATTACGGTAGAAATAGGTTCAAAACTCCTCATCACCACTTTCATCTGAGGGATACAAGAAGTAGAACTAAAACCAAAACTCCTCATCACCATGGCAACCTACCTCCTTGCCCGTATCATTATCGTCCATGCATCCGTAGTAGCCCCAGACTTCCATCGGAGAAATACAAGAAGTAGACCTACAACCAAAACTCCTCAACACCATGACAACGTACCTCCTCGCCCATATTGTCAGCGTCATCCGTGCGCGACTTGTGTGACTGGGGAGATCGGCTGGCCAGCTGGTACTGGTTTTTCCGCAGGATATGGCTGTAGTCAAGGCTCGGTCGCCCGTAACTCCAGAACGACGGGCTGCCGAATGACAGATCCGGCGAACCTATAACAAAGTGCCACGGAGTTAGGTGTGTCACCCATGAAAGGCTATATGGGCAACTTGCACCTGGGTGATCATTCACAGTACATATATATCTGATAAAGTATGTCAAATTCATCTGAACCTGCGAAGGTGAACTGTTAATGGTCGACAAGTATCAACATTTGACAAGGGGTACTTACTTTAACCGTTTCACCCCTAAGTAACTGGAATGGATTTTGACATTAAGAAAATTTTGCAACCAATCCAATCATCACCAAATGATTTCTACTAGTCCATTCATGTTTTTGTTCTCGAATGTATGAAAATTCTTGCAAAAAGTGCAGATCCTGATGAGACGGTTTGTTTGTTGGGGTTTAACAGCCTATCAACAGCTATGGTCATTTAATGCCGGGTCAATGGGTTTAGTACTAAATCCCATATATTACCAGTACAAGTACATGTTCAAGTACATGTGTAAATGGGGGAAATGAGATGGCTCCATCGGGATCTACACAATTTGCCAACACCACTATACAGGCCTGTGGTGTTGAAAGGGTTAACGTAATAGTATGTGGGGCACATGTGCTACAAAGCAGCAAGCATAGACACACAGTGTACTGTAGCCAACTAAATATCTAAATACAGCATGGGATTAAAATAAATAGATAAAACAAATGCTAAACACAAAACATGACCAATTATCGAATGGGATGGTCAGTTCATATTTGATTATCAAATGGTCCAAAGTCCATAACAAGAAACGAGGCAAAGCCACGAAGGCCAGGTTTTTTCAAAGCATAGACACTTGGATAACATAATTATACCCACTTTTTGTAGACTAGATGGCCCGTGGCCTGCATGTCGCACCTTGGGGCGAGGCATGGACACTAAAAAAATAGATATAGTAGATGGAAAAACTTTAACCAAAAAACTTTAACCGGACACACAGACGTACGGACGGACGGATGTATGCCAAAATGCCGACGATATCACGCTTTTCGCAAGCAGGCGCGACAATGATGATAAACACCCATGTGAAGTATCAAGGTAATGGGTGAAGCAGTTGCAGAGATATAGTACACAAAAAAACTTTAACAAAAAAATTCAAAGTAATTTGACCTTCACATTGGGCACAGGGGCCGCACGGTTGGGGGGTAGAATGAAAATATGGATGATGATAAACACCCATGTGAAGTTTCAAGGTAATGGGCGAAGCAGTTGCAGAGATATAGTATAACGAAAAACTTTTAACCAAAAAACTTTAACCAGACGTACGTTAAAAAGTTAACGTTGAAAATGGCTAAGTCAATTACGTAGAAATAATAGGTGAAGGTAAAAAAAATGGTCAAATGTTGGATAGTTGTATGTAAGCTGTGAAAGTTTGGTGGTCCTAGGTGGTACAGTACCAAAGAAATGGACTTAAAACACGAAAACTTAACATTGTAAACGCAAAAACTTAACATTGAAAATGGCTAAGTCGACTGCGCGGAAAAAAATGGTCAAGTTCAAAAAAAGGTAACATGTTGGATAGTGATATGTGGTGGGCACCCCTTGGTTATGAAGCTGCGAAAGTTTGGTGGTCCTAGGTGGTACAGTACCAAAGAAATGGACTCAAACACGAAAACTTAACATTGATTGTGGACGCCGCCCGCCGCCCGCCCGCCGCCCGCCGCCCGCCGCCCGCCTGGCTTTCGCCAATCCAATAGCCTGGATTTTTTTCTCAAAAAACCTGGCTAATAATCAATAAATATTGAATAGGGTCATCAGTTCACAATCAATTATTAAAATCTAGCACCGCTGAAAGTAAATGTCTTGATTTTGAAAATGAGAATGGAGCACATGTTCAGACAATTTTAATTTTGTCATATTGTCTAATGGCGCTGTGGTATTGAACTTTAATACCGGTAACCCATTTCATTCTATTATAAATGATACGATAAATTTTGTTGAAAAAAAATCCATTTATTTGGTTTATTTCTCCATAAAGATATACGTTGTTACCACTCATTTGAACCGTCTCGACGAGACGGTTCAATAAATTTTGTTGAAAAAAAAATCCATTTATTTGGTTTATTTCTCCATAAAGATATACGTTATTACCACTCATTTGAACCGTCTCGTCGAGACGGTTCAAATGAGTGGTAACAACATATACTTTCGCGATGAAATAATGAAAATGGGTCTTATCTCTAATGGGTTAAACATTTGTGTCTACAGCAGGCACGTGACTTACTGAGTGAGGCCCTGTAATCCTTCTCCTCCTGTTCCCTCAGATACTGGGACAGTGAATTGATGTCCGTCATTCTGTCTGACGGCGCTGTTGAAGTGAAGTTATTGATTTGATTTATTGGTGTTCAATGGCCTATCAACAAATGGTGAAATGAAGATTTGTCAGCTACCGAGTATGCAATGGCTTACCCGTCACATCAAGCCTGGCCTATTGCAGTGAAGGGTCATGCATTTGTCTGCAGCATGATGAAGAATTTATATAGAAATATGAATAATTCCATGAAAAGAAACAAACTCTCCAACTGTTTTCCCCAATGTTAAATTAAGTAAGAGAAATCTATCCCATATTCCGTGATATTGAGCCAATTATTAGCAAGTGGGGTTCATAGTTTAGTGGATTCATCATAGCATGATTGAGTATCACCAGATTAACTAACATTGAAATAATCAAGAAATTCTATAGAGGAAGAAATTTACCCCACGTTATGTTTTGAAATGCATTTACTGAAAACTGAATGATGCATGCAATGACACGTTGTACCTGTTGCATGAAGTATGATTATGGAGGGCTTACATCAATTTAATGAGGTCTAATACAGTTCATACAGACAGCAAATGTTCTAGCGTGCATGCGTTCTCATTTAACAACTGGAACATGTAGGTGGGAGATGGTACGTGAGTGAACCACATTTATGTCCTCGCATAAACGTGTTTATCGTACAAAGTTAGTGAAATGGTCTCTAAACAATTTGCTTGTCATCAATCGGTGCGTTACTTGTAGGGGATCTACTTACATGGAGATCTGAATGAAGATGACAGAGACAACCGTGACCTTATGTCACTGCCGTCCAGAGACTGTATGGAGGCCCCGGGTGAGTAGGGAAGACTCTGGGAGAGCGAGAGATTGGGCGACAGAGATGTGTTCGCTCCCAGGTAACTTGTGTTCTACAATACAATACAGGATCAGTCAGAGCTCCAGTTTTGTCAAGAGTATTGTACCCACTGATTTCAAATTAAATGCGTATTTTATTTTTTACAAATAGATTATTGATTTTATTCATTATTAAATAGGGAACAAATGATCAAAACAAATTTAAACATTCACTTATTTCAGTGTATTATTACTTATTCACTTATTTATACTGTAATAAAGTTGAAAATTTACATAGTTGAGCTGCAAAAAGCAAATTGCAGCTCAACTATGTACATTTTCAACTTTATTTACGCTACTCAATTTTAAAATCAAAGCGTATTTTCTCATAGCTGTGACTATTTTGTATTCCCATTCTTGATAATCAATGCGTTTCAGCTAAAATAAGAGAGTAAAATACGCCAATACGCCCCTTATCTGGAGCTTTGATCAGTTTTAACGTGGAACAGGGATGTGTAGTAAAAACAAGAGCTCTCCAGGTACAGCATAGACAACGATAGAAGCAGACTTTATTTGTGACTGCGACTGGAGAAGTGGGGATTTGTGACCAGTGTAGTTCCTGATCAAATAGCACACTCCTGGAATCTGAAACGATCTATACTGTTTGACAGTCCATCAATGATATATAGCTAATCCCCTCGCCGGCAGCCTTGATAATATATTTTTTTTAAATTAACGCATTTACAAAGCGTTACAAACAAGGTGAACACAAGTCCTCAGTGACCTTGACCTTGGGCGGTCGGACGTGGGTTGTATGCAAAACAAAGTACCATCCCTAGACACACATTGTGGCCAAATATTATCAAAATCGGTGAAGCAATTGAAAAATGAAACTAACGTATGTACATACATGGACTAACGCTAATACTTTTACATTTCCACTCACCCTATCATTTACGGAATATATCGTACATTTTGTAAATAGTGTTCGTCTCAAATGACGTCACAGCCACAACTAGACTCACCCTATCAAATGACGTATATGCCGGTGAAGCCTGGAACGACCCATTGGGACTGGCGTATGTGTACGAGCCGGAGAATGAGCCCAGGTTGGTGGGGGTCACGTGCCCGAGGCTACCCCAGGGACTACCGGAGGGGGAGTAGGCCGTCTGACCACCCAGGGTGCTCGAGAACACCAGACTCTGGTCACTAGAGGACAACACGGACTTCGTGGGCGATAACTGGAAACCTGGGTCTGTAACACAGATGACAGGAATAAGTGAATGGTTTAACATCCAAGCAAAAGCTATGGTCAAATAGAGTCGGGACCACCATTTAGTCTCATCCGTCAGACCAGTGGGATGGAAATACTACCTATGTAAGCATTTTTCACGCCTAGGGTGCAGTATTGAAGTCCAATGTCATATACTCAATAATTGTAAATCCATCAATTGAAATTTCAACACGATTCTAAATTTGCACTTAAGGCCATTTTAGTCGTACAAAGTTCAGGCCCCAGAATTTCTTCAAATTTCAATCTATGGATCCTGAATTTCGTCTACGTAGTTCAGATACTCAGTAACAGTATATTACATTTCTACAATAGTTTAAGACTGTATAATATAATTTTTGGCAGCAAAAATACAAGCTTGTATTTACCATTCCACAGAAAAATTGTAAATATAACCTACACGATCCATAGCTGCATGAGAGTGCTACTGTCTGTTTCACGTTAACCTGCCCAACTTTTACACCTATTTAAACACCCTAAAACTCTTATTTTTTGGCATAAAATCATTTTTCAGCAAAATTTAGCAATGAGCCATCTTTTTATTTTTTGAATTTCGATCCTATAATGAAGTAATAGCCATAAATCAAGAATTGAATGCAGGGTTGCAATGTTAAAATGTCACGTGCGATCAGATTTTCAACATTTTTCTAGCATCGAACTGCTTGCTGGATTTCATCATTATGAACAAGACACTAACCTTGTAGTTATGAGAGCAAATCTTGCCAGGTTGAAAAATAAAGGAATCGAGCCTCCATTTCTCTGTGTTCGTACAAGAATTACAGAAGAAAATGCCGAGAATTTGGTCAAAATACAACATGATGTCATCATCATCTGCTACAGCTTTCGTATCTATTGACAACGCCAAGCTGAGGTTGGCACGCTGTTCCTACCACACAAAATTAATTGCACATATCCTCGCACATCGACACCGGTGTAAATCTACATTCTCTAATGGTATGACTTGTGAACACCATACATACGTCATTTCCGGCGGAAGTATATAGTCACTTCCTGTGAGCCAGTTTCTTTGCCGGACGAATTTCCGGCGGACACCTTGGTTTACTAAATGCTAATTGGTTGGTGAAGGTCACGAGTTTAATCGAATCAAGTTCGTTAGCATTCACAATTTACAATACATTAGGACGTATTAGCAATAGTATCAGATTGACTTGGAACCTTATGGATGAATGATATTCGCTAAATATATGAAGATTAAATGATTAATTGATATATTTTAATGCAAATTGTTTAAATTATATTCCAGAAAATGATGTTAATAAACAAAGTTATTAAGAATTTGTGTTCAGTTCGCAAAAATAGTTGTTGTTGTTGTTGACCGGAAGTGATTATTGCATAGCAGTTTCTTGTTTTATTGTCGACAACTAAAAATCGGTGAAATTAATTTATAATGCAAAAGCCCATCCATGACTGTTTATTCGAAATAACTTTGTTATTAGACGGATTTTCTTGAAATAAAAAGTAGGCTCATTTCTAAAAAATAGTTTTACATTGTTTTATATAAAAAAAAAAGCAGTTTGGAGTGTTTTTATAGCAATAAATCTTGGGCAGCATTTCGTGGAACAGACAATAGTTGGTCTGAAGGTGGGCTTGCCAAATTAACTCTTTGCCTGCTAGCGGTGAAAACAAATTAGGAGAATATGTTTTATTTCTCTCTGTAAATATGTCTTGAAATTTCGTTAGAATCGAGTCCTCAGGACTCAATTCTAATGAAATTCCAAGACATATTCATGATATTTACGGGGAGAAATACAAGAAAATATGATGAACTTTTGTCCGCTAGTTTTGAACTATTTATAGCCCACAAGTTTCCCAGCATGCAGAGTTAATGACACACCAATTACTTCTGACACAACAGAAATATGATCAGTGAGTTTGCGAACAGTGTAGCTCCAGATCACATAGCGCATATTGTGCAGTCTGATCTGGATCTACATTATTCGCCGTTAAATTGGGCAAACAGTATTGATGGCCCTAACAAATTTGGCCACAGTGCGCCATAATACCTGCATCCTTTACCCCGAGTAGATTTTTCTGACACTGTGTAATCTCCACGTTCGTGCTGAACAGGTAGGTGGATACGTATCGGAACACGTCGCTCATTACATTTAGCAGGAACACAACCATTAATGTAAACTCTGAAACAGAATGTTGATCCAACCAATGACAAGTCTGATCATTTGATTTGAAGATCTGCAAACTTACACTGACCTTGAAACAAATTTCATTTTCACAGTAAATTCTAAAACAGAATGCTGACCTCATTGATCATGAGATCAACATTTTGTTACAGAATTTACTCTGAAAATGAAATGTTTGGTCATTCGATTTGAAAGTCTGTAAAATTATGTACATCGATAGTTTTTATACATCGACTCATGGAATTTACAGAGCAAGTGTTAATTTGGCTATGGAAAACATATTAAAATTGTATTTCAAATATTGAAATTGTTCAGCTATTTCGACCCTTAAATTCAGACCCTAGTGAAAACCCGGACTTGTATCAGGGTCTCCTTTGCTGATGGTGGTAATCATACACGAGTGACCAAATGGCAAACAGCACAGCCCCAGATCAGACTGTGCGGCTGTGCAGGCTGATCTGGAGCTATACTGGATGCATAAACTGTAAGGTAATTTTCTAGGCAGCACCCATATGTGGGTTAGACTGGAGACATGGGGCCTATGTAATATACGACTAGTACAGATCCAGATCTGCACTGTTCGCCATTCAATCAATGAAACACCCGCCATGCTTCTGACAAGCAACACAGATCATTACCACCTACATGAGTGTGCTATTTGATCAGGAGCTACACTGGTCACAAATCCCATAAGCCCCATTTCTCCAGTCACAGCCACAAAATGTACATGTATTCTCAGAATGTAATTGAATGACAAATAAAACATACCTGCATACCACAGGCTGATCAGGTGCTATGCTGGCTGCATACATTGCAAAAAACTTTTCTCAGATGCGCGCCCATATACATATATTCATTTCTACATATATTCTCAGAATGATCAACAATAACTGGCATCGTTAAACGAAGCTAATCCCCTTGCTGACAGCCTTGATAATAATAATAATAATAAAAAAAGTCATCAGTGACCTTGACCTTGGGCAGTCGGAGGTAGGTCATATGCAAAACAAAGAACCATCCGTAGATATACATTGTGGCCAAATATTATCAAAATCGGTGAAGCGGTTCATAAGTTATTGGAAAATGAAAGGTGTTACTAACGCACGTACATACATGGACTAACGCTATATCCCCTCTTGCCCATCGGCGAGGGGATAATGAAACATACATCATAACATGTACCTGCATATCACAAGTCTGGGGCTACACTGGCCGTATATACCGCAAGCTGACCTTGCGGTATATACGGCCAGTGTAGCCCCAGACTTGTGATATGCAGTTAGGTGGATCAGTATATTCCATGAATGTAACTAAACAATGCATAAAAAATGTATCCATCGTTTAGTTACAGTCATGGAATATATTATATAACAAGAGTGCCGCAAGTCACAAGATACACCCGTCGAATATGGGCCAGACAGTGAAGATGCAGAAGTGTGAAGCTGTCATCAAGGCAAGAAAGATTAATGAGAATTTGAAAAGTCTATAGCATTATTTATTCATCTCGTTGTGCTAAACATGTATACTAATTTAGGCAGAGATAGAAAAGTAGAGTGTAAAGTAGAAATGATAGGGAATTGGATACAATAATGTAGAAAAAATGGCTATAAAGTTAAAAAGGTGATATTTTTGTTAACAAATATTTTTTCGGCATAAAAACACCAAGGTGCACATCTTCAATATGTGTAGAGTGTAGAAGACGTGTGTATAGTTTCAGAACGATCAACTGAACGGTTTCGGAGGAGTTGTGTACACAAACTCTGTACCGTATATAGAATTGTATAGAAAAATGTAGAAAAAATGGCTAAGTTAAAAAGGTGATATTTTTGTTAAAAAATATTTTTTCGGCATAAAAAAATGAAGGTGCACATCTTCAATATGTGTAGAAGACGTGTGTATAGTTTCAGATCGATCGACTGAACAGTTTCGGAGGGAGTTGTGTACACGAACTATGCATTTTTTCTGTCAGCCGCCCGCTCAGCGGTAAAACAGAATACATACCGTTTTTTAAAAACGGCCGTATAACAATTATCATAAAACATACCTGCATACCACAGGAGAGAGTGATGAATATCCAAGTAGCACCCTATAGGATGGAAGCTCCTGTAACAGAACAAAGGACGGCATTGCTACATGTATAAACCAAAGCTCCAGATAAGGTGCGTATTGGCGTATTTTACACACTTATTTTAGCAGAATACGCATTGATTATCAACAGTGGGAGTGCATTGATTTTCAAATTGAGTAATGAAATAGTGTAATAAAGTTGAAAATTTACTTAGTTGAGCTGCAAAAAGCAGTGTTTGATTTTTTTGCAGCTCAAATAAGTGAATTTTTTAATTTATTTGAATTTTTATCATTTCTTCCCTGGAGCAATGTAAACTATATCCTCTCTAATGGCATACAAAGTAAACATAGATAAGACCTTTCAAGTAACCTTGACCTTGAGTGTAGGAATATGGAATACACATATATAGGCACTATTGTTATCACTGGTGGCAATAGGTGTGTTCGTCGACTTGATATCAACATACCTGACAATCATGATATTCCATCTCATGCAGATTGGCAATGTGATAGAAACAACATACATGTATCAAGACTGTCATCACATAAATGCCTCTGGCGGCAGATTGGAGAAACTCTAGCAAATTTCTTAACCGGACAGACATAAAAGTCACATGGACGGAGGGACACACAGTCCAAACACTATATGCCCAGAGCTCCAGTTAAGGTGCGTAATTTTACCAACTTGGGGTGACATTTTGTTATTTCTTCATACAAAATGGCAAGTTGGGAGTCCTTTAGAATCGTCTCATTGAGACGATTCTAAAGCACTCCCAACTTGCCATTTTTGATGGAGAAATAAGAAATATACCTCCAAATTACGCACCTTAACTGGAGCTCTGTATATGCCTCGAGACAGGGGGCATAATAAAAATAACCTACATTTCACAGTACATAAGTAGAGCGAGTGCGAGGTTAATGGAAGCCCAGGTGAGCGACTGTTTGGCATCTTTCCAGGAGACACGTTTCCTCCAGGTTCGACCCACGATGGGACTGCACGTGGCTGCCTGTGGCACAGGGGACGGGCTCTCTGTTTGCCCCATCTCTCACCTGTAATGTAAGTTGATTGGAATATAATCAAACTGAAAAAGGCGGGAAACAAAAATTGTCGTCTGCTGTTTTCAAATTTGTTATAATATATCATATACAAAAAAAACATGTTTTGACAGCATATGAGAACCGTCTCCACTGGAAATGATTCTCATGCTGTTAAAACATGATTTGTATTATAAACATTGAAAATAAGAGAACAGCAGATGATAAAAGTCAGAGTTGTGGATGCCTGTGGTACAGAAGAGGGACTCTCCGTCTGCCCGATCTCTCACCTGTAATGGAAGTTGACTGGGATATCCTTAAAGTGATAAAGGCAGGAAACAACGAGACATTATCATGATTATATTAGTGGCATACTGGACTGTAACTGAAGAAACTCTTACAAACTTTTCGACTTAACAAAATGGCTAAATGTTTCAGCGACATTGAAGGTGATAAAGGTCAAGGTCATGTTTATGGTGGTGCGAGTGTGTGACAAATGTTCATGTGATTCAAGTGTCCAAGTATTGAAGCAATCCTTCGATTAGTATTGAAGATATGACATGTTGGAGAAACTCTTACAAACTTTTCAATGAAAATGTACACGGACGGACGTACAGTCGGACATACGTACGGAACCTTAAGAGCAACGCAATGTGCCACCATTGCTATCACACAGGGGGCATAAAAAAGCAATGACAATTTTCTTCATTCCTTTTCCAATTGTAATTAGTGTCTAAAGAATATGTACTATACTCAACTGGTAGGAGTTTTCTGCAGTTCATACTTCGCAATTTCTTGATTACTAATATATAAACCAACTAGAAAATGTGTTCATAAAACAAGGATGACCCACATACCGCTTTGATAATAAATGAGGCAAAAATCCGAGTCCACGACCCCGGGGTTGAATCAAAATAAACTTTGTGCAGCTTCCCATCACAAGGAAGCTAGCTATATAACAACTTTCAGGTATGTAGCACTAGCTATTGTGGTTTAAAAGTTTTACGGACGGAAGGATGTGACGGGATATCTGCAGGATATCGATAATTCTCAAATGATCATATGAACTTGCCACTACAATATTGACGTTAAAGCCTTCAACACATTATTTCATTTGTTACGATACGAGGTTGTGTCCGACCAAGGAAAAGGAGCTGTAATTCATTACTATTTGCAATAATATGTTCTATGTTAATTTAGCAAGATAACAATAACTCTCAAATGAACATGTGCACTTTCCGCCAAAATATTCACATTAGCGTTAATAAAATCCCAGAATGTGTTATGATACGAGGTCGTGTCCAACCAAAGTTAGAAGGTTTAACCACGCTAAAGTATCCGATATTCATGCGCGGTGTAGTCAAAAGTAGTACGTTAAAAAAATAAGCCAGATTTGTTATGCCATAGACACTATTTGCATGCAGAAACCAGTCAATTGATGCACTAATCTACTTCACAGGCATGTTAATGTATCATTTACATCAGTTTCAAGCATATGCTTTGGGATTGTTTTGTAAGTCGGAGCATGTTTGTCATGTGAGGCGGTTTCAATTCCAACCACTGACTTTTTGCGCCACCACCAGGATGGTCACGGGAGATTGAATTTATCTTTCTTAAAAATAATTAAACCATATTTTAATTGCTTTTTTTTTGCCAGTATACTGGTATACCCTAAATACCGAGGCTTACCACCAGTGGATCATATTTTTATTCATAAGTACATGTACATACAATCAAATACAATTGATGATCCCGGTATTTAGCCGGTACCCATTTACAACTGGGTGGACTGAAGCAGTGTGGACAAAGTGTCTTGCTCAAGGACACAACGCACGCCTCCGGTGAGGCTCGAAACCCACGATCGTAAGATCAGCAGTCAGACCTCAGACCTCTCGACCACGCGCTCCACACATTAGTGAATATCCAGAGCAGAATGGGTGCAAGTTATGAGAATCAGATCTGATTCGCCACTCTGCAGGGGAATGCTATGGGAGGAACTGTAACTCTGGAACGTACGGTACGGGAGGGTCAGAGTTACCAGGGCCATAGCCAGAGGTAAAAATCTACTGAGGTAAATCTTATGAAACGTGTATCCAGTGGGAGTGCGTAGCGCGACCCGCATCGTAAAAAACTTTCACGGTTCGCCTCAACATGGCTACAGCCCTGGTTACAGGCTGCAACTATACCGATGAAAGCCAAACCACGCTGAATGAGGCAACGCCAAAAAAAAACACCGGAAACTATGTGTATCATCCGTGGTGTACGTTGTGGATGGTCCAATCAATTACACCTGTGGCCATCATACACATCTCTATCGGGAGTTTTTGACATTATTTCACACAATTACAAGCAACGATACGACTTCCTGTGGTCAAATATGCTCGTGTGATCTCCCTTGTCCAGTTTGAGCATGGATGTTGAAAGTGGCTGAAACACAAATTCACCAAATGTTGAAGTAATTTGAAGTTGTTACAAGCAAAAACATTAAATTAACAAGTTTACAATAGACATTGATCAAAATATGATGACACTATTACTCTATATGAGCGAAATGAATTAAAATACCGGGATTTTATTTTGAGCTTTCCGCCATGCAAGGGAGGCGACTCTGGCCAGGTGTTCGAATGTGAGATTGTCTCGATAATTTAGTCCATATTAAAGATTTATAGGTGGGATACCACCATTGATTTTTCACAGGTAGACATACCACAAACTCATGCATTAATACATTACTGATCAATAGATGTTTTAAGGTCACAGACCACATAAATTGCTGGCAAATCTGGAAAATTCTGATCCTCCCGGATTAAGAGTATCCATCATATGCACTGGTGTGGGACAAGGATATTTCACCCGAGTGTCAGAATATGTCGTCGGAAACGAGGCTTTGCCGAGTTTGTGACGACATATTCTGATCACGAGGATGGAATATCCTTGTCCCACACTAGTGAATATGATGGATACTTTTTCTCACCACTTTATATAACATATTTGCGAATCTTCAAATATTTATCTGACCCAGAATAAGACTCAACTTTTTATTCTCTGAATTTATGCGACTTTTGATACGTCCAACGGGTTTGTCATATCAACAAATGGGTTAAAACAAAGTTTTCAAACACGAATTGGACGCTAGTGTCAGTTCAGTGGATCGTTTACAAATTATTATCAAATTAAGTAATCTTCAATGCCATCACCATTCAGCCCTGACAACGCCAACAGGTACGTCGCACATTGCTGACGTCATCAAACTTAAAACGACGTTATAATGCTATGACGTGATAATAAACACGTCAACAACCATTGAAAAACATAAACATCAAACATTTTAAGTATTGTATGGTGTAATTGTAAGACACATATTAGCCATACTATTGCACTATTAGACAATGTTTCGTTGCTAGATGTGAGACAAGCGTGTGTAGGGTGAGACAAGGAAATCTCACATGGGCGTGACTATGCGAATATCCTTGTCTCGGACACCTGTAGCATAATGATATTTCACCAACATTGCAAAGTATACTTTTCTAGCAAAGTATACTTTGAGGGAGAAATTTTCAATTTAAGGATATATTTATTAATTTTTATTATACTGAATTTATTACATTATCACAGCCATTATGGCTGTGATAATGTAATAAATTCAGTATACTAATTCTGCATACTTTTAATCATCAAATATATGCACTATATGAAATAATGCATTTCGGGAAAAATAAATGATTACTCCCTCAAAGTGTACTTTGCTAGAAAAGTATACTTTGCAATGTTGATGAAATAGGCTACTGGTGAGCGAGAATGATATATCTCAGCGTGGTCTTCTTTGTGATATCTTCACGCTAGGCATCGATGACTGCCATTTAGCCATGCACGTTTTGAGGAAGGGTTTGATAGTAGTTGGTAAGTTGTTGGAAATTTATACTTGTCAAGTATGATCTTAATTTTATTGAACCAGCAGATAATTTCATTGTTAGTTGTCTGACCGTGATTTCATATTCGACGGTATCACTATCTCTGAAGATTTTTCCAAAGAGTGTTAACATGTTCTTATGGATGATTGGAGAGATGCCCAATCATGCTAATACTGCTGACTTTGATACAATACTCTCACCATATACTTCAGTAGATCACATAGGAAGGTTATTATGGTTTTTGAAGTCAGACGAATATGGATCATGTTTTTAAAGATGTTTTCAATGGGCATTACGTCATCAGCAAATGTATTTTCAACGTCTCATCAAAGTTTTTGTTTTCAAGTTTATCGGCCAGCTATTGAAAGTGGGTGGTATTCGGTTAAAATATATAGTAAAACTAGCAATATGTTGTGTGTTCTAACCTAGAAGACCTGTTGCAAAAGTTCTCCGGAATACAAAAAAAATAGTCCCGGGTGTTTTGAGGTCACAGGTTAATTCATTACTACCCAGTTTCAGTTGAGGACATGTTCATGATGTTGGGGGTAATTTTAACACCAATTTTCAGCATAGTTGTAGCATTTAAAAGAAAACACTTAACCTGTTGGTCACATGATATAAACAGAGTTTCTGTGGCCAAATAATGTAAACACTATTGTGAGACATGGCGAGGTTGACTTATTTTTCTTAGGAGTAAGCGAACCTATTGTTTAATTCATGCATAACCAGTGCAGGTCGATTGTATGTCATGTGCATGTATGTCCTGCAGCATTCATATGCATAGTGAAAGTAGGAGAGACTGTGGGATTCGGTTGTACGTTATGGAGCAAAACTATTTGGTGTTTTCTAACCTGAAACCGTGCCAATAGCCAATACACTAGCTCACAGGCGCTTGGAGAATGGCATCACAATTCAGTGGTGCGCTGCAATTAACCGATTTAAATGACTTTATTACGCCTTCTCAGGTAACCTTGTGTCGGGAGACTTCACACATAGATCATAGTTAGTACAGAGTTGTTGTACGATAGTAGAGAAACTTTATAATTCTAGTTAACCGTTCCTAAAGTACTTCACCAACCGCAAGTCATTGTCACAGGGGCTTGATTTGTAAAGGTTGGACTACACTATTGGGGAACATATGGTCACATGTTTGTGGCACCCTATTGATTTGTCCTACGTATATAACCTAATCATTTACCTCAAATTTGTCTATTCTCTGCGACTTCCATGACATTCAGGAACCAATTCTTACTACTTCTCAAAAGTATATGTTGTGACACTCATTTGAACCATCACTGTTCCAATGAGTGGTAACAACATATACTTCTGTGCATAATTAAGAAGATTATTTTTATTTTTTGTGCGAATAATTGTGTAGGCTCGGCATGTAATGGGTTAAGATGTTTTGTAGGAATGTGTTAAGCCAGTGAAGATCGAGAGAAAGCCTGGCAAAGTTGGGAAGATCAGGATTGAAGATGATGGCACGTACTTCAATATTTCAGAGGTAAAATTTACAAGAAAAAGATAGAGCTCCACCTCCGTCAAGTGGGCTGTTGGTTGGGAGCATGTGAAGGGTGCATATTTAACGATGGGTTTCATCCTGAAAGGAATCACAATATCCCTGGTTGACCCCCAATTGCATTTTTGTCTTTCTGGTATGTGAGAGTTGATTCTGGTTATACATGTACCCATTATAAAAGTAATACGATTAGTACTACTTTTGGGAAGTTTGGCTAAGTGACTCTGGTGTGGTGAGGACCTGGCAGGTTCTAATTTCATGGCTGAATATATATTTTATCTAAATATTCAGTTCTGATTTTGGGATTTACCCCCCATCACAACAGCTAACATATGGGATTTGACCCTGTTAACCCAGCCTAAAATGACAGTAACTGTTGACAGGCCGTTAAAGTCCATTAAATAAAATCCATGTCTGTCCGTACATACAATCTGCATGCCTGCCTGCCTTCCAATTTACATTTTCAAAACCCCTAACAATTATAATATTCCTATATCATAGAGTGCATTCCTACAGGTCTGTATATGACCTTGGTGTTTAACTGAACTAAAGACCAAATAAATCAATTAAACACAATCAAGCAAATCACCAATCATTTAATATATTTACATTGTGAAACCCAAATCAAAGAGTCGATCAATCAATCAACCAATCTACCTGTTTTTACATTCTCGAAACCTAATCAAATCCTCCATACAGGTGTATTCTGTATATAACCTTGATGTTGAATGGATATAAATATCAATGAATGAACAAATGCATTAATCAATCGGGCTATTTACATTCTCAATGAATGAACGAATAAATCAATCAACCAATCGGTCAATCAATTAATTAATAAATGAATCAGTCACTCAATCAACCAACCTATTTACATTATCAACAGCAATCAATCAATCTATATTGTGTTTACAATCTCATGGTTCCAGGAAGGCCAGGAGAGTAAGTTAGAGAAGGCACGTATCAGCCTGAACGACTGTCTGGCGTGTAGCGGGTGTATCACATCGGCCGAGAGCGTTCTCATCACACAGCAGAGCCAGGAGGAGTTGTATCGGGTTCTGCGAGAAAACCTACGCTTGCAACAGGTATAGTTCCTCTTTAACAAAATAGTTAGTTAGTTATCTTATATTTAAGAGTGGGAATTGGCTCAAAGAACCTTCCATACCCAAGCTTTCAACGAAATACAGTACATATCAAAAACAATATTTTCCGTATCGCATCGCAAATTGACAAAATGTTCATAGCAAATTCCCGAATTTGCTATGAAAATTTTGTCAACTTACATTATTTACAGAAAATATCACAGTTTCTGTAAATATTTTCCAAGAAAAATCGTACATCTTCTTGGGTACACAATCACATGGCTTGTCTCCTATATCTCCAGGATGGAGACACTGAGCCCCAGAAGACGGTGGTTGTGTCGGTGTCGCCCCAGGCGCGAGCCTCACTGGCTGCCAAGTACGGACTGTCTGTCCCGGTCGCCGCACGGAAACTCGCAGGATTCTTCAAGAAGTTAGGTAACATTTAGCAGCAATAATTCGTCTCCGATATGTTGATATATGAAAATGCGAAATGTCAGTATTTTATCCGAAAAGAAAACTCACGTATTTTTGCTGTGTAACAAGACGAAAGAAAAAATGAATAATACTTTTGGTGGCAAGAGATTTTAATTTAATATTAATGTTCCTGTATTTTCAGGGGTGCACTACGTGTTTGATACGACGTTCGCGAGGAATTTCTCCCTGATTGAGAGTTGCCGGGAGTTTGTGAAGCGTTACCGTGACTCCGAGACAAACAAAGCTGTCCTGCCTATGTTGGCATCTGCCTGCCCAGGTACGTTGAAGGTTGATTTTAGGCTTAACCCTTACAATGCTGAATTAAATGTTGTCGTCTGCTGTTTTCTTTATGCCCCCTGTCTCTGTAGAACCGGAGGCATATTGTGTTTGGACTATGTGTCCGTGAGTCCGTCCGTGTGTTCGGCACGTTAAGAAGTTCACCAGAGTTTCTCAATTCTGTCATATATATATATATATCACTTCTATATTCCTTCAAGGATTACTTAAATATTTCAACACAGCATACTTGTGGAAAAATGCCACACATCCATGCTGCCCTTAATATTGCGTTGACCTTTTGACCTTCACAACTTTGAACTTTTTCGCACATTAAGAATTTCGCCAGGGTTTTTCACATCTGTCATTACTTCTATATTCCTTGAAGGATTACTTAAACATTGCAACACAGCATACTTGTGGACAATTGCCACACATCCATGCTGCCCTGAATATGACCTTGACCTTTTGACCTTCACAACTTTGAATATTTTCAGACATTAAGTTTGTCAGAGTTTCTCAATTCTGTCATAAATTATATATCACTTGAAGGATTACTTTAATATTTCAATACATCATACTTGTGCACAAATGCCACGCATCCATGATGCCCTTAATATGACCTTGACCTTTTGACCTTCACAACTTTGAACATTTTCAGACATTAAGTTCGCCAGAGTTTCTCAATTCTGTCATAAGTTCTATATCCTTTGAAGCATTACTTTAATATTTCAATACATCATACTTGTGCACAAATGCCACAAATCCATGCTGCCCTTAATATGACCTTGACCTTTTGACCTTCACAACTTTGAACATTCTCAGACATTAAGTTCGCCAGTTTCTCAATTCTGTCATAAGTTCTATATTCCTTGAAGGATTACTTTAATATTTCAATACATCTTTCTTGTGCACAAATGCCATTAATACATGCTGCCCTTAATATGACCTTAACCTTCTAACCTGCACAACTTAAAGACAAACTATAAAACAGCAGCAGACGGCAATTTCTGTTTCCCACATTCTAACCCAGCAAACACACGTCGGATCTAGGTCGGATCAAGGTCGCGACGTCGGTGACTCAAATCCAACGTCAGCCTGACGTCGAAACGACGTCGGATTACGACGTCGTACTGACGTTGTTTGCTAGTCGTAGTTCGTCGCGACACAAACACAACGTCTGGTTGACGTCGGAATCACGACGTCGGATCAACGTCCGTTTCCGATGTCGAATAGACGTCTGGTCCAGGTCGCGATTGGTATACACTAAAGAGTGACTCACTGTCAGCAGATCTATCTCTACGTTAGCCTATAGATACGCCAATGGAAGAGCAGCTGATCTGATTTCCACACCAACTTAATTCAGTTTAACCTTTATTTGCGACATGTTTAGGCCTAACTAATTAATCATTTTATATCCTAGACGATTCATTTTGCGTATGTATTTAGGTTGGGCTGGGCGTACGTGCAATTTCATTAACGTCGCAGAATTCTAGGTCAAGATTCTCGTGCGCGCTCAGAGTGTTGACAACTGACATGCTTTATTAGCGTCCATGTCAAATTCCACTGGACCTGGTTCCCGCGTTACTGCATAGCGGTAGCCACAGATACAGTAATACGCTGGAAAAAAGCCGACCTGACTCATTCGGAACTATCTCGGATCTTTTCGCCAAAGCGGAGGTCTGGTTAATCTATAATCCCCGATGTGCTCCAATTGTGTTTAGGTTATCCCGCCATTTCCGTTTTCTCTTTGTGATTTTAATTTGAAATTGGGGAAAGGTCGACGTAATCTTGAAGAAATTAACTTTCTTATGTAAGTATATTGATGCATGCGTGTCAGGTAACATGTTTTCAATAACATTTTTAATACAAACATACATGACAACGCCGTGATCAGTTGATTCACGTTTCAATTCGTGAAATTATTTCGCCCCGTCTCACTTCGCACATTCCTATTCATGTGTTGTTAATATATTGTCGCTATTCACCATTTACAAACTGCATGCATTATCATATAATTGTGCCTTTAATGGAGATATATGCGGTCGCGTTTTCTCAAAACTTGTAGGACAGCTATAGTAATTATAGATTTTGTCATCGTTATATACTGTCTTTGTGAAACTATTCGCCTTAGATATTGGCGCATATACTCAAAGTTTATTCGAATTGTACATCACACTGTACATGTACGGAGCCACCCAGGGGACGTAGAATTCTTGTTTTTTGTTAATTTGTTCCCACGAAATAACAATTCGTTCCCTCAATTTAGCAATTCGTTCCCATGAATTAACAATTTGTTCCCTCAATTTAACAATTCGTAACGAATTGTTAATTCGTGGGAACGAATTGTTCATTCCCTCAAATTAACAATTCGTTCCCTCGAATTAACAATTCGTTCCCACGATATAACAATTTGTTCCCACGAATTAACAATTCGTTCCCGTGGGAACGAATTGTTATTTCGTGGGAACGAATTGTTAAATTGAGGGAACGCATTGTTATTTCGTGGGAACGAATTAATATAAAAAAAATTCTACGTCCCCTGCGGGGCTCCGTAAAAAGGAAGTATGCTGATTTATACACATATTTCTTGTTGGTGAAATTACTTTCTTACATGAGTGGCTATTTATAGAACGAATTTACAAGTTTCATAGGAAACTAGATTTGAAGCTGTAACGCTCATCGAACATGTATTCTGTAGTGGTCTACAACATATACATTAGGCCATACAAATAAGGACTTTGGCAGTCACGGGGTGTGCAGAATGTGCAGCGGGAGAATGTTTTTTTTTTAAATATAAATAAATTTGTTTGTGTTTGAGATGTTCGTGTGTGATTTTATTTCAAGTTGCCAGATGCATATTTGTGTGATTTTATTCATGCATATATGCATCTGGCAACTTGAAAAAAATCAGAGACGAACATCTCAAACAAAAGGAAAATGTTATATAAAGTTACGATAAACTCCTTAGATGTGAAAAATCACAAGATTTTTGTCAGACATGATTGGATTTAACATATTTTTCATGGTAGTGTTTTTTATTGATCATGTGGCAAAAATATAGTACGTACACTTTTATTCTCCATGACGATAAAATGCTAGATTCGCAGGGATTATTCAGACGCGGCGATATCTGAGAACCAAAGTACTTTTGATGGCCTAACGTATACTAGTGTATTATTATTATTAACCATTTCAACCCTGGTTATCCTACATTGTCTTTGTACTATTTCATTTATGACAAAAGACAATTAATTCTAGATGAATAATAGTGGCAAATGCGGCAGATCCTGATGAGACGACGAGCCGTCTCATCTGGCTATACATTGTTTGCACATGTTGGCTTTATGGAGGTATACATCATGTAAGGGCTAATACTTAAAGATATGCAAACATTTGTATGCTTTTATAATTGTGTTGTTTTATGTATATTTCAGACAACGCTAAGACATAGACATACGAGAGCAACACAGAAATGGAAGAGATTGAAGCCGATCGCTCTTCCCAACGAGCCAATCTTATTGAACAATGAATGTTTGAAATCACGCTGGCATCCTTGGATACACTGAAACACAGTACGGCCATGGAAATACGTAAAGCGCAGAACGAGATGAAGAAACGATTGAAACGATTGAGACGATACAGAGACAGGCAGAGAGAAATTGTGAAAAGTAAACCGGATTCTAATAAGGATCCTTTCGAAGAACTGCTGAAGCGACGAATGAAGCACGATGCTAAGATGAAAAAGAATCAGAAACAAGCTCGCCCCAAGACATCGCCGGCGACGCTTCAGGATACGTACAATTCACGCATTCGTAGATCTGACGCGGACTCGGAACCCGAGGTGGAAGTGGACGATACGTTTATGGTTGACCATCGATGCACCAGTGGGGGCATTCGTATCCGTGGACACAGTTCCAGTTCTCCATGAAAAGATTACTTGACATGTCATTAGAATTGTCTCGTGAGACAATTCTAATGAAATGCCTAGGTATGTTTTTATCGCGAAATGATCGAATATTCAGCAATTTCCATCCACATGATTGTCGTCTGCAGCAGGATAAGGTTTAAAGTGAACTAAGTCCCTGCTATATGATTCCATCGAGTAACGAATCGCACCATAAATTTATTGCAAAAATATATGTGAAAGTATAATAAAATACATTTGCCAGCCAAAATATGTGTTTATTACTGACCAGGTACCAAACCAGGATATTGATTACTTGATCCAGAGTGACATTGCATGTCAGAACGAGACGTTGGATAAAGGTCGTTTTCCGACGTCGGATAGACGTCGGATCATGTTCGAAAATGAAAGTTTTTTAGACGTCGGATTACGACGTCCGTTCGACGTCGGATTCCGACGTCCATTCGACGTCGGATTCCGATGTCCGTTCGACGTCGGATTATGATGTCTAAAAAACTTTCATTTTCGAACATGATCTGACGTCTATCCGACGTCTATCTGACGTCGTGTGCCCACTGGGAAGGGTTAAGCAAATACCAGATTTTTATGTCCCTGGTCTCGGTAGACCTTGGAGGCATATAGTGCCAAGCTTGGAGGCATATAGTGTTTTCACTGTGTATCTGTGTGTGTCCATGTGTGCGTCTGTGGGTCCGGTTACCCCACCCACTTCTGCACATGATCTACTGTTTTAAACAGTACTAGTATGTCATGTGTAGAAGTGGGTGGGGTAACATGTTGAATACACCATTATCCAAGTCGTTGACTACCTGCTGTATTCGCCAGGCTGGATATGCTACGCAGAGAAGACCCACGGGTCGTACATCCTGCCGTACATAAGCACAGCCAAGTCGCCGCAGCAGGTGATGGGGTCGCTAGTCAAGGATTACTACGCGAGGACACTGAGTAAACCAGCGGGGTCTGTGTACCATGTGACCGTGATGCCGTGCTTCGACAAGAAGTTGGAGGCGTCGAGGTCGGACTTCTACAGCGATGTGTACAGCACGAGGGACGTAGACTGTGTCATTACAGCAGGTAACGTTTGGTTTATAGGCCTGTAGTGGTGAATAAAATAATGCCAATGCGGGTGCTCTGGAGACCGTCCCCCAGAATTTTTTTTCAACCTAGACCCTGAAAATGGTGTTTGCTGTGTTCGAAAACGTGGTTTGACAACACTTTAGAATCATTTCCTTTGATTATAAAGCGCTGTCAAACGATGTTTTCATTGAGAATGAAGAAAAAATATAAAACAGCAGACGACAATATTTATGTCGTGCATTCTAAGGGTTAAACATATTTTATTTGCATATTGTTACAATTTGATTAACATGGTTACTATTAAAGATACAATAGTATACAAATGGGACTGGATTCCAAGCAAGCTCATTTAACCCTTACAATGCTGAATTAAAAATTTTCGTCTGCTGGTTATATTTTATTTTCAATTTTGGTTTTGATAACACTTTATAATCATTTCCAGCAGACGACAATTTACGTTTCCTGCATTCTAAGGGTTAAATCCTCACTCACTACCGTGAGGTAACATTGAAAATGACTATAACTGCAGCCTGTTGTCAAACGAATACCCCGGCTGGCTGCCAAAGAAAGTGCATACATTTTCTAAAAAACAGCCAATCAAGAGTTACCATTCTTACAGATGGCCAATGGTATTCACAGCTAAAAGGCACATATGTCAAAAGTTAAGGTCAAATGATTCGTTTTTCCCCAAATTAACTGACTTTCCTCAGCATGTAGGCTGTGGCTCAGGGATAGAATACAGGACTTCAATCTTCAATAGTGAAGGTTGGGAGTTCAAAACCTACCGTAGGGCATGAAAAATACTTTCATAGTGCATTGTGTTTCCATGCCACTGCTCTGTCTGATGAGACTAAACTGTGGTCCCGTCCCTATGTGACCCTAGCTGTTGCTTGGACATTAAACTGCATTCATTTCATTTTCCTCAGCAGGTGTATATTGCCACCTTCAGTCTGACCGTATTTATTCTAAGTAGCCCCCTCTCTAATAGTAGCTCCATCCCACCCCTTCCATATTTGCATTATAAATATGTTATTTTCACATACAAAAGCCATTTAAAACATTGTTTTAAATGGCTTTTGTGTGTGAAAAAATAACATATTTTGATTCTATTTTCCACGTTTTGATCCCCACACATTGCATAGCCCCGGGGGCGTTTATTAGAATAAATACGATACTCATTACCAGTCACACTGCTGGTTTCAGGAGAAGTCGACCTGATGTTACAGAAGGAACATCTCTCACTGTCTGACGTGGAGGAGGCATCGACAGATTCATTGTAAGTGAAACACAATGGCATACCAGTACAGGTACCAAGCTATTTACGCAAAATTGAAAGCACATTCTCCCATATTTTTAAGCTGTTTAGCCCACTGCATTCGGAATAGACCTTTATGGGTATGAAATTTAAACAAACAAATGGATGACTGTGGTGTGGTGAGGACCTGGCACCAGATCAGGTTATTCTTTTTATATTTTTTATGTAATATTCAGCTCTGATTTTGGGATTTTCCACCCGTTAACACGGCTTAAAAAGACCATTGAATAAATAAATAAACATTATTTGTCTTATTTCTCGATGAAAGTATATGTTGCGACCACTCATATGAACCGACAAAACGGTTCAAATGATGGTCCTGATGTGTACTTATGAGCACATAAAAAGGAAATATTAAGAAATTTCCACAAACAAAAGGCTTATCCTCAACATAAAATGTTTTAAAAAAATAACATGTCACCAGATCAGGATGCTGTCATTCAATTCTGAAAGGTTTTATTGTAATTTGTTAAGTGCTACCACATACAGTTGCGTTCCTATCATATATGTGGCTGTGACTGCAGAAATGGGGCTTATGGGTTTTGCAACCAGTGTAGATCCAGATCAGCCTGTGCATCCGCACAGGATCTGCACTGTTCGCATTTCCATCAATGAAGCACCCGTCAACTAATATAGATATTTATCAGGGTACAGGAGTGTGCTATTTGACCTGCAGCTACACTGGTCACAAATCCCCATAATACCCATTTCTCCAGTCACAGCCATATTGACCCTGCTGTCGACCTGACATAAAACCCCAATCGATCTATCAAATGTCAGTCACATCACATTGAATAATGTCTATGTTTCAGACTGTCCCACACTAACTGTGATACAGTCGGCCATGTGGGCGGAGGGTCGGGGGGTTACCTAGAACATGTGGCCAGATATGCCGCCCACGAACTGTGGGGCTGCAATGTAGATCGACTGGAATATAAAACTCTGAGGTGAGTGAATCTCTTTGTTATTTTACAATCATTTGAATTGTTAGTTTTATATCTGTTTCAACCATCAGTGTAGGAAATACTATGAGATCATGATATGCCATTTTTCATATCATATGAGACTGCTATATTTTTTCCTGAGAGCTTTATTTAGGTTGAGGGTTGATATATGGAAAGACGTGAAACATGTCATGTCGTAAACATTTTATACACTGCCGCGCGTCTACCTTTAGTAGCGAGGGTGGGAGGGGGTATTCTCAAGTCAGATAGTCTCTGTGCATGTGTCGGTTTGTCCATCACAAGACTTCACGTAGCAGGTAAATGTCTTATATCTGTTTCCCTTCACATTGATATTACACACAGGCCTTACTCTGATTTGACAAATGCATTACCCTCTGACCATCACTAGTCGCAACATATATGTTCGTCTCGTGGTGTGAAATTCCCATATTTCACTCGTGCCTAACGGAAATATGTGAAATATGGACATTTCACACCACTCGATGAACATATATGTCATATTCGTTGCAAAAATATGAATATCCTCTATATATTGCACACGTATATTCATCTACTGGTTCTATGTCATGCTATGATAAACCCTTGACAGTCCGACACACTTCCCTCTGCCATGGTCAAGGTCACTCACTGACTTGATGTATTCACAAAACTTATCATGAGAATAAATTTCCCTGTAAATTTTCTACACTGGTCGCAAACTCAATAACTTTCGGTCCTAGTGACTCTTATGATAAGCTAAACACAGTCAATCACTTCCTTTTATTATCATTTTTCATCTCAATACTTTCAGAAACCAAGATTTCCAAGAGGTTACCATCACAACCGAAGGCAAACCGTCCCTGAAATTTGCGCTAGCCTATGGCTTCCGTAACATTCAAAATATCGTTCAGAAAATCAAACGGAAAAAATGCCCGTACGATTTTGTCGAAATAATGGCGTGTCCAGCCGGGTGCACAAATGGAGGTGGTCAACTCAAACCAGAAGGCGATGAAACAGCAAAAGAAAGACTGGCAACTGTGAACAAACTATATAGTTCCGTATCAACAACTAGTCCACTTTCTAATGGTGATATCGAGACTTTGTATAAAGAATGGTTAGGTGGGGCAGATAGCGAGAAGGCGAGAGAGATGCTACACACACAATACCACGAGGTGGAGAAGATGACAAATGCTCTGATGATTAACTGGTAGTGTTTATAAGAAATGTTTATTTAAGGTGGTTGTGGCCCCATTTAAAGTCTATGGAAATCTAATAGGAAATCACACCATATGCTGTAGTTACAATATAATAAGCAAACTTTGGTGTTTTACATGTATAATTTGGTTTCTACACACCTGTGTAGAGACATAAATATACATGTGCTACATCAAAATTGGTCTATTATTTGTATATTACAGGTGTGTGTGCATTTTCATTGTTTACCAGTAACTGCATTATAATGCCGATTATTTCAATATGGAAATAAATCGCTATTATTTTGGCAGACCTGTTTTTTGTTTACGTTCATTTCCTGGTTCAAAAAGGTCGCCAAGGTTCAGTACAGGACTGCATGGGAAGTTGGGAACACCTCGGTTTATATCGTTATGCACAATGGAAAAGGTGTTTCACGTGATATCCATGCGGCCCTGACATGATAGCACGTGACAAGGTCACACATGCGCAGTAGATATTAAATTTGGAATAATGCTGTTTTTATCATTGCACAATAGGTTAAAACGTATCACGTGATCATACCACGACCTCTTTCTAACCTTTACTTCATCGGAGATTTTACATGGGACCACAAGAAGGATACACCTACCTTAAAGAAAGTAATTAGCTGGTAATTAAATAAATACATGCTATTTTGATTCATGCGATATTTTTTCCTCTTTTAAACCGAGTTTCACCAAATCTTGTATGGTCGTATCTGTATGATAATACTGCTGCTTCCAAAAACAGATTTAATACATTTGATACATGTGAGCATTTAGAACACACTCATGCCACCATTAATATGACCTTCACCTTTTTAATCTTCACATGGTTGCGGAAACACATAGCCATTTTTGTACGTAAAAAAGTTTGTACAAGTTTCTTCATCATGATATAACTTTAATATTAATTGACAGATTGCTTCAATATTTGGACACTTGATACATGTGAGCATTTGGAACACACCCATGCCACCATTAACAGCTATTGACAGTTTTGACCTTCACATGGTTGTGAAAACACTTACTCCTAGCCATTTTTATACGTCAAAATGTTTATACAAGTTTTTTCATCATGATATAACTTTAATATCACTTGATGGATTGCTTCAATATTTGGACACTTGATATATTTGGAACACACTCATGCTTCCATTAACATAACCTTGATATTTTTTCTTGTTTAAGCATGCGCTTCTCTGATGGTTTTTGTGATATTTAATTTAGCACATGCCGATGATCATGTTACGGTCAAATGCCTCGGCAGGCGTGACACCGCTTCTCCGTGGCAGAATTCTTGTTTAGTATGTTGGCATCGGCTTTTAAAAAATAAATGCTAAAATCTGAAATTCAAATTTAATTTTTATTCCACATTGCCGCAAAATCTGGTCAGCGGACCCGTAAACAAAGTAATTTGGAAAAAAAAATCAACAACAATTGATACATAATTTATATATTACACTCACATAGCTGGCAGCCATAACCATCAACCTTGTAACCATAGAAACCACAATCAAGCTGACATGGAGAATTATCACAGACATTCCCCGCAGTCGTCATCTTTGTAGTTGTTGTTGTTGATGATGATGATGATGGAGCTTTTGTCACGGTTGGTGTTTCTGTTGTTGTTGTCGGGATTGTTGTTTTCATGACAACTGTAGTTGGTATGCTTGTTTCCATGACAACTGTAGTGGGTACAGTTGTAGATGTTTTCATAACAACCGTAGTGGGTTTAGCTGTAGATGTTTTCATGTCAACCATAGTGGGTACAGTTGTAGACATAGTTGCTGTTTCTGTGGCAGTTGTAGAGGGGTCAGTTACTGTTGTTGCATCTGTTGTTTGCGACCTTGTACTGACAGCATGTGGCACAATATTGGTATGCGGGGTTTCATAGCTTGTGCCTGGTGTAGACATGGTCGTGTCTACTTGTGTGTTTGTCGTTGGTTCTGTGCTCGGTGACTGTGTCGAGGTTCCATCTGTGACTGTTGTAAAATCTGTTGTTGTCGCAGTTGTTGTGGTTGACATCTGTGTAGATTGTGGAGTAGTTGATGTTGTAGATGTGGTTGTCGTGGGATACGCATCTGTATGTTTATAAACAGAAAATAATATGGGAGATGGCCAAGACAAGTTGTGCTTTTGGTCAATCTTACATGCTGTCGATCGCAACTGGTGAAATGTATCTGCATTTGATGTTCATAATTTATGAAAACATTTGCATTTTTGGACATAATGATACATGTACCTGCATTACCGACAGAAAATTTGGGTTATAGGTCAAGTTGCGAACAAAAATAAATTTAATTGCTCTTTAAAAATAATTCATGCTCACCTTCAAACATTTATTGCATTTTCAAACAGATATGTATGATGCTGTAAGACAATTGGCCTGTAGTTATTGACTTACTGAAAACAAAATTTGAGGGACTTTACATGAGGCACGCCATGTGATTTTGTACCTGTGCGAACATGTGCGATTTTTCATGAAATATATTGACAGAAAATGTGATATTTTCTGTAAATTACGTTGAAAAATGAAAATAAATTCGCAGGAAAATTCCGCATTTGCTGTGAAAATTTCATCAACTTTCGAAGTCATTTAAATGTAAATAATTTTCCTGAAAAATCGCACACGTTCTATTGTTTTAAGGTACAAAATCGCATGGCATTTTAGTAACAGTCTGGCACCACATTCTTGTCATCACCACATCAAAAGTCAATTTTTCACCAAAGTTTATCACCTTGTTTATATTGATGATGTAGCTCAAACAAGTTCATAAATGACTGGTCATATGTGGTACATACCAAACTGGCAGATGTACGAGTATTTCGTTGGCCATAAGTGGCAGTATGCATCATGCCACTTTCCATCATCGGTGTATCTCATGTAGACACAGTCGTATAACTGGTGGAATACGGCAGAGGCCTGGTGGGACCCCCAGTTGGCATAATGTTGTAGAGGCTGCCCTGTGAAATGTACAGAGATTATTATAATATGAGCTATGCGATTTTGTATCTAAGATAATGTGTGATTTAAGCCTTTTGAAACATACTTTCCATTAATAGTGACTACAGAGAACCCTTAAGGATTAATGTTACTGGGTTGCTGGGCCAAGTTTGTCGGTGTAGCAAGGGTGCCTGACTATGGATCAGGACACTGTCTTTAAGCGCTGATATTTTGTCGAGCCAGCTTGGTGAAATCGAGACAGTCGTCTCAATGACATGTGGGCGTAGATGAGTGTCCTTCTTCTGAAAATATTGAAAACCATAGGGGCTTGTCGTGATAAACATGTATACCAAATTGGATACGATTTACCAAGTAGAACTCCAGTTCTATACAAAGTGCCCATACAAAGTGAATAATAATACGTCAAAAAAATTATATTTGTTTCCCAGGGTATACATACCACTAGCCCACACCCAGTGTAATTCACGTATCTTGTTAGTCAGCCCAATCCAGATGCCTTAATGTCCATAATTGTACGACTTCTACTACCTGCGTGTACATACCACTAGCCCACACCCAGTGTAATTCACGTATCTTGTCGGTCAGCCCAATCCAGATGCCTTTATGTCCATAGTTGTACGACTTCAGAGATGAGTAGATGAACTCCTGGGTTGCCGCGTCGTTGATAACCACCATTGTGGCTCCTTTCTGTACGCACGCATACCTGGATTGACAAGAGATGTCAGATGGAAATGGAATTACCAGAGACATTTGCGTAAATCCTTGAAATTACTCATCAGTCATTGTGTAAAATGATACGGTCATACTACACAATGATGTGGTCATAGTGTAATTGCACCCTTAGCATAGATAGTATGCCGATGTGATATTTTCGTCCTTTTTTCTGTATTTTCCTTTATCCCCTTCCCACATTATGATAATATTTGGCCACAATGTGTGTCTATGGATGATACTTCGCATACATACGACCCACGTCTTAACACCCAAGGTCAAGGTCAATGAAGATTTACGTTGACCTTGTTTTAAGGCAAATGCAAATTGTTTGTATATACATGAAACACCTTTCTAAACAATGTCAAAACAATTCAAATGCGCCATGGTTTGAAGATTATGTAATTATGTTACATAATCTTCAGACCCGGGTGCATTTGACTTGTATGAAACACCTTTCTAAACAATGTACACAACAGTTCAAATGAGCCCGAGTCTGAAGATTATGTAATTATGTTACATAATCTTCAGACCCGGGCGCGTTTGAATTGTTTTGTACATTGTTTAGAAAGGTGTTTCATGTATATACAAACAATAATTGACCATCAAAGACACGCTAGAATCACCTGTGACACAAGGTCAACGTCACCTAGGACTTTTATTTTATTATCAGGGTTTCTTAGCGAGGGGATTAGCTTCCGAATAACGATGCCCTTGTTAGGTTCGTTACATTCTCATTGGATGCGCCTTTAATGATCATCGTGCTTCTGTTTACGGATGTATGTCAATATATTTTGATAAATGACTAAAATTATAAATGTCAAGTTTGTTTCAGTAAATTGTGACACCTGGTTTAATTCAGTATCTGTAAGTAGTCGTGTGATAATTGCAGCAGATCAGATGATACTGTCATAATTTGCGTTTTCAAAAGGATGCAGAATCAATCTGGTATGCTCAAACGTGGGGTGAGTGGGTTTCAGTGGATTTTCAGATGTTTTCAGCGACAACCATTCTCATGCCTGTCACAAATCCCATAAGCCCCATTTCTCCAGTCACATCATATTTTACATCAGTATCATAAGTAAAGGTGGAAATATATTTATTACATACAATGTGCACTCGTAGTGTAGTAACACAGTGTAATAAAAATCATATTACACTTGTGTAATAAATATGCAAATTAGCTCATTACATAAAACAGGTTTGGTGATCAGTACATCTTCAATGTATGTTCTTATGCAATTATTTGCTTGTGCAATAAATAGAATCTAACATGTGTGCTGATTTAATATGGTATTTATTAAACTTGTTGACTACTTTCATAAGAAACTCGGCATAACCTCGTTTCTTATGAAATCAGTATACTTGTTAATAAATATCATATTAAATCATCACACATGTAAGATCCTCTATGTACCTTGCAATCACATCATATTTTACATCAGTATAAGTAAGGCTGGAAATAGTACAATGCACAATGTACCTTGCATCGTCCCAGTACTTTTCAGTGTCCATGATAAAGTTGTAGCATTTGTCTCGGAATATTTTCACCTTTCCCTCCTGGTAAGAATGGGGCGGGCAGCGATCACGGACATCGGGAGTAATCGTTGGTTCCGTGGGGAACAGGAATCCATCTGTAATCTCTGTAAATGTAACTAGACTTGTCATGAAAAACATAATTTATCTTGTAACTCAGGGGCGTAGCCAGGTTCTTGCTGGGGGGGGGGGGGATAGGAGCGGGGTGCGAATTTTGAATGAAGTTCCCGCAATAACATGGATTTCTACATTCAATTTCCTCGATTATAGAATGCAGCCGGTTAAATACGGAATCAGACCCGTTGGCCCGGCCTTAAATTACCTTAGCTGTTGATAGGCTGTTAAACACCAATAAATCAAATCAATGGAATTTGGTAAAATAAAATGTTAGATTTGGTTAAAATACGTCATTCGCAAAAAGTGAATACCCACATATTGAATATCGGAGATATCACCCGAGATAGTGCATATATGTCTGTTCATAATTATAAATTCCGGAAACTTGTCTTAGAGTTAACACATGTCTTATTTACAAGTGGAACATCTCTGAAGTGGATTAGTTGGTGGCAGGTGACAACATGCGATGGGTAATTTAACGATCGGGATTCTTCCTTACCAGAATTCCGACTGGAGACCTGGTTTTGCTCTCCAATATACATCTTTGGCATTCTTGTATGTGAACGTTGAATCTGGTTATACCTCTTGTATGAGCAATATGATTACGCCTAATCCTATTTTTTTAAGGGAATGGGCTAAGTGGTTTTGGTGTGGTATAGGCCTGGCACCATGTCTAATTTCAGGGCTGAATATATTTTTTCTCGATGTAAATATCCTGTTTTGATTTTGGGATTTTCCGCCCAATGTAGCAGGTTAAATACGGGATCGAAACCGTTGGCCCGGCCTTCAATGACCTTACCGGTTGATAGGCTGTTAAACACCAATAAGCAAAACAAACAAACTAGGGCACAGGGTGTCCGGTTTAGAGAGGTATCTCTGTATTATAATTATGAAGAGAATATCTTACCAATCACTATAGCCGAGAATATCACACACAGACAGATGTAGCCTGACACGGAAAACGCCATCACAGCTGTTTGAACAATTCGGTCGTGGAATCTCTGTGGCGTGATTTGGTGGTTTAATCAGCTATAGTCATTGACAAAACTCGTCTGACCGTTTTATCAGCACATATGCTACTCGTAATTGTATCACCACAGAGCCCCAAAATCGTGGCGTGATTTGGTGGTTTAATGAGTTATACTCATTAACAAAACTTGTCCGACAGTTTTATGAAATATGCTAATTGTATCACCACAGAGCCCCAGCATTGTGGCGTGATATGGTGGTTTAATCAGCTTTATCCCGTCAATACAGTGCGTATATGCCGTGAAACACGGTGCCGTGAAAGATTATTGATATCCTGTCACTCAATACGATTTGGAGATGCGGCTGGGGTTATTTTTTGCATTTTAAAGCTATTAGTAATGTTGACGGGATAAATAGAATAGTAGGTTAGTGCCATGAATGGGAAAATATCTGGCGCGGCACGGAAACGGGATGTGCTCGGCAGAGCCTCGCCCATCCCGTTTCCTAAGCCTTGCCAGATATTTTTTGCCATTCACGGCACTAACCTACTATTCTCTATATACTCATTGACAAAACTTGTCTGACCGTTTTATCAGCACATATGCTACTAGTAATTGTATCACCACAGAGCCTCAGAATTGTGGCGTGATTTGGTGGTTTAATCAGTTATAGTCATTGACAAAACTCGTCTGACCGTTTTATCAGCACATATGCTGCCAGTAATTGTATCACCAAAGAGCCCCATAATTGTGGCGTTATTTTGTGGTTTAATCAGCTATACTCATTGACAAAACGTGTGTGACATGTATCAGAATATGCTAACTATCCACCCTAGTTGATATCACATAATGTTAAAGGCACTATACTATGCCTCAGATGATGTCTCCGATATACAAGATGTGCTTTTCCACTTTATTCTGTGGTGGTTGGTTGGAAGCATGCGATGGATATGTTAACAATCGGGATACATTCGGAATCCCGACCGTAGACCTGGTTTGGCCCTCAGGTAAGTCTTTGGCATTCTTGTATGTGACAGTTGAATCTGGTTATGCAACTTATACGAGTAGTACGATTATTCCTAATCCTATTACTTTTATTACTTTTAGGGAAAGGGGCCAAGTGAATTTGGGTTATTCTACTTTCAGGGCTGAATATATGAAGTAAATATTCCGTTTTTTGGGTCCCCCCCCCCCCCCTACGGGGCGCCATGCAGGACAGGTTAATTATGTGTACAAAATTGAGTTTTGTAACACTAAAAATCACAAAATTCAATTCTGTGTCACAAAATTCAATTCTGTGTCACAAAATTCAATTCTGTGTCATTCATTCATGTTATAAAGGATTCAATTTTGTAAGACAGAATTGAGTTTTGTGAAGAAAATTCAGTTTTGTGGGACAGAATTCATTTTTGTCCACAAAAATTAGTTTGCGTAGGATAGTCTATGTCATCTCTACGTTGATTGGTTGAGATCGGTCTTAGTCCATTTTACTAGATGGTGGAGTACACTTGCAGGTTTAAATATTTCAATGCGAAAATATAACCCAATATATCAATATTATACTTCTTTATGGACAGTTATTTTGGTTATATTATGATTACAAATGAGTGGTCACGCCATATAAGCATATATACTTTGAAGGAGAAATAAGAAACATATTCAAATTTTCCCTCAATTATTTAAACAGGGTCAAACATAAAGTAGCCGGGACATAGCTAGACCTGAGAGCATGCCCATATATAGAGAATACCAGGCTAGTGTATTTTGATATCAAGTTTATCAGGCAAGGCTAGGAAACGCGCAGGAATTCCGAGGCTTGCCGAGGAATTCCTACCGTTTCCGAGTCGAGCCTGATAAACTTGATATTAAAATACACTAGCCTGGTATTCTATTTATCAGGTAACGTTTTATGCTCGAAAATGACATTAGATGACGTCGTATTCTAACAGTAGATCTAACCTTGTGAAAAACAAATGGTATTGGATCTGTGTCTACTAGTTGCGAAGTTACGTGTTCGCAAACTATGTGTCTACATGCATTATTTACAGTATACACCATCTTAGTATCCATGGTATCTACACAAATACTACAAATGGTTTCCTCAAATGGCCCAATACACATTCATGTTTATAAACACAGACAGCAGTCAGAACACAGGCCACAGCGCGTGTATTATTGATTTAACTGGGGCAGGTGTACCTTGCGATACACAATACATGACGTCAGTACTCGCGGGAGATCTACATGTACATGAATTATGTGTACAATTATAACGCAAATGAGTTTAAATACGAATGTGTTTGCCAACGTTTGACTGTTTGGAGATAGTTGAAGCAAAATGGCAGAATGAGAAATGAATCATCGGCAGAATGAGAAATGAATCATCGACATTGAATGTGTAGATCGGCGACCGTGACCCATTTCTCCAGTGCAGTTTCTGACCACACATGCGTGTGCAGAATTGACAGAATTGAATTTTGTGACACAGAATTGTTCTGTGGCACAGAATTGAAGTGAATTTTGTGACACAGAATTGAATTTTGTGGCACAAAAATGAATTTTGTTGACAAAATTGAGCCATGTCCCACTTGGCGCCCCGTACCCTCCCCCCCTCTACCACAAATGTGGAATCAAACCCGTTGGCCTGGCCTTAAATGACCTTAGCTGTTTATAGGCCGTTAAATACCAATCAAATCAAATCTCCAATCAGTCGCATTGACTGTGCAACAGCACTTTTGTCCAGTGTGTGTCAGTATTTTCTTATCTTGTAGGTTCCGCCTTTCATATCCTGACCGCTTGACCTCATCGTGTCTATACCTGATCACGATACAAACGTGGCTGTGACTGGATAAATGAGGTTTATGGGATTTACGACCAGTGTAGCTCCTGATCAAATAACACAGTTCTACGGCATGGTAAGGACCTTTTCTGTTTGTTAGAAACATGCCTGCTGTTCCACCGACTGATTCGCGAACAGCGTAGATCTTGATCAGACTGTGCGAATGCACAGGCTAATCAGGATCTACACTGATCGCAAATGCAATAAGCCCCATTTCCACCGACTGATTGGCGAATGCACATGCTGATCAGGATCTACACTGATCGCAAATGCAATAAGCCCCATTTCTGCAGTCACAGCAACATTGCATGGTCAGGATGAAACGAGAAAGAACCTTACCATGTTCATAGGAATACTTATTATCTCCTCATGGATATGCAAGTGGGGACATAGCGTTAGTCCATGTATGTACGTGCGTGCGTACGTTAATAACACCTTTCATGAGTTATTGAAAAATGAAAGGTGTTACTAACGTACACACTAACAAATTCCAAATGTCAGTGCTGGCAACATCTCCATTTTGGATAAACAACCAGATTAATGATGTCATAACATCTACATGTTAAAAACATTGTTTTGATGTGACACAACTTTCTTCTATCCCAATAATTTTGATATATAATGGGCGAGTAACTGGTTGGGAGCATGCAAAGGGTAATTTAATGAATGTGTTTCATCCTTACTGGAATCCTGATATACCTGGTTTGGCCCTCATGTACATTTTTGGCTTTCTTGTTCCTTTGAACTGAATCTTGTTTTACCCATATTATAGATTAATACTAATCCTATTACTTTTAGGGAGTTGGGCTAAGTGCCTCTGGTGTGGTGAGGACCTGGTAGCAGATCAGGTTATTCAATTTCAGGGCTGAATATGTATTGTTATGTAAATATTAATTTATGATTGTGGGATTTTTCTCCATCGGTACAGGTGAAGTATGGGAATCGACCCATCTACATGTGCCAAGATTTGTTGTAGGTTCTCTACTAGATGAAGTAGTATTGAAGTACAGTCAGCTCCTATTACACCGGCACAATCCCTCGGTACCACATATGCCATTGTAACAAATATGTAATTATGTACTGTCTCTGACTGTTGTCGTTGTTTCTCTGAACTAAGTTGTTGTTCGGTCTGTGGCTGATGTTGGTGTAGACAGTGGTGTACTTCCCACTGTTGTCGTTGTATATGTAGTTGTCGTGGGATACAAACCTGAAAATTATATATAGTTGTGGTCATTATACAGGTACATACAGGAAGGTCATTGTGCAAATCTCTACCCTTAGGTATAAAGGTGTATGATCACGTGGTACTAACAACAACAACAACAACAACAACAACAAGTACTGAAACTTCCAGAATCCATCCGATTCAAAGTACGTATGCTTTTATATTGTCCTCATTACGTAACGGATTTTGATGAAATATGGCGCATCAAACGCGTCTTGTTAAGCTGCATTTGGTCATAGACATGTATTCGATGTCTATGATTTGGTGGTCTCTGTACTTTGGCCCAAACTTCTGTCGTTTTTGCGAAGAATCAATTGCAGCTCATGAAGATGCGTTTGCTGCGCCATATTTCATAAAAATCCGTTTCATATTAAGGAAAATATAAAATAATACTTACTTTGAAGTGGGCGAGATTTCAACACTTTCAGCCACTGCTGTTATTATTAGTACCACGTGAGCATACACCTTGGATATAAGATACTATGAATCAATTTGTATTAATCCTTAGACCGCTATCTTAATTTTTTTGTCGTCTGCTGTTTATTTTCTATTTTCCATTTTTATCATCAAAAACATGCTTTGACAGCACTTTAGAACAATTTACAACATGCTTTGACAGCACTTCAGAATCATTTCCACTGGAAGTGCTGTCAAACCATGTTTTTATTGAGAAATAAGGCAAGATATAAAAGCAACAGCAGACGACAATTGTTGTGAGTAGCAGTCTAAGGGTTAATATAGTTCTATAAATTTATTTTCAATCCGTCTTTATTTTGCAAATAACAAAAATACAGACTGGACATGAAGTTGCTACAGCTTTAACATGGAGTATCTTGGGTACTAAATAACATGGCGTGTGTAGTATAAAACTATTATGAATAGTAGTTTCAACACGAACTGTAGCCAATTTCACCAACATTGCAAAGTATACTTATCTAACAAAGTATACTTTGAGGGAGAAATCATTTATTTTTCCCGAAATGCATTATTTCATATAGAACTAACGACTGCATATATTTGATGATTAAAAGTATGAAGATTTATTATATTGAATTTATTACATTATCACTGCCAAAATGGCTGTGATAATGTAATAAATTCAGTATAATAAAAATTAATAAATTTGTCCTTAAATTGAAATTTTCTCCCTCAAAGTATACTTTGCTAGATAAGTATACTTGGCTATGTTGGTGAAATAGGCTACTGACATCGTTAAATGAAGCTAATCCCCTCGCTGACAGCCTTAATAAAATAAAACCAAGTCCTCAGTGACCTTGACCTTGGGCGATCGGACGTGGGTCATACGCAAAACAAAGTAGCATCCTTATACACATATTGTGGCCAAATATTATCATAATCGGTGAAGCGGTTCATGAGTTACTGAAACAAAGTTTGCCTTACAAAACAGGTGAACATAAGTCCTCAGTGGCCTTAGGTGATCGGACATGGGTCGTATGCAAAACAAAGCACCATCCCATGACACATCCCTGGCCAAATATTATCAAAATCGGTGACACGGTTCGCGAGTTATTTAAAAATGAAAGGTGTTGCCAACATACGTATGCACATATGTACATGGACTAACGCTATATCCCCTCATTCCTGAGGAGGATGAAGTTAGTTGTGAGGAGGAAGTTAGCAGTGAGCAGTAACAGCAGACACACCAGATTTTCCTTAAATATCAATAAAACAACTTTTTTTATTTCTTTAAATGATAGCATCTGACAATATGAAATGAATGCTGAAAACCGCATGAAAAAATACCAAATATTTCAAGTTACCACGTTTTGAAATTTGTAATTAGCTGTAATATGCGCTTTACACTATGACGGCATCAATGATCAATTATTTTTAAAATTATTTATATTAACTCTAATTTTTTCTGATAGATGGAATAAATAATGCATTATCAAATAAAAGGAAAAACATGTAAACAAAAATATTTTTATTTTCACTAATTCTTTTTTTATTGTAATTTTTAGAATAGAGTTGGAAAAAAATTGCATAAATTAGCGTAAAATGTACAAATATAGAAACTTGCATAACTTTTGTTCAGAATAACATTTTTGGATGGGGTTTTCTACATGTGGTTTGAGTTGCAATTATCTACCAGTTTACAAAACATATTTTGAAATGTATTTTAACTATTTACTTCACCTTTAAATAATGTTAAATTCCGTATTTAATTTTTTGGTAATTTTTCAACGTCATTTACAGAAAATATCACAGTATCAGTACATATATTTCATAAAAATTGCACATGTTCTTAGGTACAAAATTACATGTCGTGTCTCATATTTGGTAGGTGTATTGCATTGTATTTTGGAGTAGATCATCTATAAACAGATCAAGTTCATGACATTTAAGGAATACATTTCTGTACGAGTTGCTGTTGTATGTTATACATGTATGTTCCATAGTAAAGACCACATATAGGTACGTACCAAACTGGCAGATGTACGTGTATTTGGTGGGTGGCGTGTTGCAGAACGTATCGTGCCACTTGCCGCCATCGGTGTAGCTCATGTAGACACAGTCGTAGAGTTGGTCGTGCATACCGAAGCCCTGGCCGGATCCCCAGTTGCTGTATTGGTGTAGAGGCCTGGTTGTAGACACGGCTTATAAATAGCTTACCGAACTTGGACAATTACGAGTAGTTTCCCTTAGAACAATTTTCAAGGCATCATTAGCATTATAATATTGGCAGAATTTGTCCACAGGTGGCAGACTCGGACCTATGACACCAAAAAAATGCCCATTACAAAAAAATAATTACCCCACCCACTTGTTCTCATACAGTACTATATTCTATAATGGAAGATAGTACTGTATGAGACCAAGTGGGTGGGGTAATGAATTTTTTTGTAATGAGCATTTTTTTGGGTGTCACTCTGTATGAGACCAAGTGGGTGGGGTAATGAATGTTTTGTAATGTGCATTTATTTTGGTGTCACAGGTCCGAGCCTTCCACCTGTGAAGTTGTCGGGTTGACATCACGATAGTTTACAAAGCAATGCGTGAAACTGACACATTCCGCAAATTCTAATGTCGATGATGCCTCCGTATGTGTTATAAAGGAGGTTACTAATGATTTTCAAAGTATGGTAACCTATTTGTGGTACTGACTGGAGAAATGGCATTTATGGGTTTTGCAACCAATGTAGATCCAGATCAGCATGTGCATCCGCACAATCGCGAGCTCATCTTCTATGAATGCTATATTTGATACAATTTGCAACTACTTTTTTATTTCAAATACATTTTTTTTCTCCATTTTTTTTGGCTCACCCACTGGGTCATATATGTTAAATACAAAACTACAATTAAATGATCATTTATCTATCACTCTTTTGCTCACGTTTCATCTGCATCTGGATCATTTAATAACATAGAAACAAAATTGCTACCTCAATAAAACTGTGATTATTATCTTTGCGACAAAGATCATCGTTAGCCAATAAAACTCACTGATTTTCAGCACGAGTCTCGAGTGAGTCTATGCTCAGAAAGTTTCATATTCCTAACCACTGGTTGACGTACCATTAGCCCAGACCCAGCGTAACTCTTGATCGATGTCGTTAAGCCCGATCCAGCTGCCGTTGTGTCCATGGTTGAACGACTTCAGCGTCGAATAAATAAACTCCCGAGTTTCCGCGTCATTGATGACCACCATAGTGCCTCCTTTGTGCATACACGAATCACTGGAGATACATACAACACGGTTGAATTGGCCATGGAGTTACATTGTATTATATGTTATTGTCATTGATGACCACCATAGTGCCTCCTTTGTGCATACACGAATCGCTGGAGATATATACAACAAGGTTGAATTGGGCATGGAGATACAATGTATTATATGTTATTATACCCCGCAACGAGTCAGGTTGTCCGTGCGTGCGTGCGTGCGTGCGTGCGTCCGTCCGTCACTAAACTTAACATGAGAGAAATATTGTTACAACTTATTTTTCCTTCATCCAAAATGCTTAATATTTCACACATGCATTCCTGTAAGGCTCTACTATCATACTGTGCCAAATCCACGACCGTCCAACCCCCACTGATCCCAAGGTCAAGGTCAAATACTTAGTCTCTTTACAAAACTTAACATCAGAGAAATATGTTATAACTTCTATTTCCTTCATCTAAAATGCTTCATATTTCACACATGCATTCCTGTAATGCTCTACTATCATGCTGTGCCAAATCCACGACCGTCCAACCCCCGCTGATCCCAAGGTCAAGGTCAAGTACTTAGTCTCTTTACAAAACTTAACATCGGAGAAATATTGTTATAACTTCTATTTCTTTAAGCCAAAATGCTTAATGTTTCACACATGCATTCCTGTAAGACTCTACTACCATGCTGTGCCAAATCCACGACCGTCCAATCCCCGCTGATCCCAAGGTCAAGGTCAAATACTTAGTCTATTTACAAAACTTAACATCAGAGAAATATGTTATAACTTCTATTTCTTTCATCGAAAAGTCTTAATATTTCATGCATGCATTCCTCTAAGGCTCTACTATCATGCTGTGATACATCCCCGCTGATCCCGAGGTCAAGGTCACATACTTAGTCTCTTTACAAACTTAACATCAGAGAAATCGGTTATAACTTCTATTTCCTTGCTCGGATCTGCTTCACATTTCACACACGCATTGCTCCAAACATTCACGTTCGTACCACCCCCGCTAAGCCCAGAGTCAAAGTCACAAGCCCAAACACTTGGATTTTTTTTTTACATATTTAGGGGTACCTGGGCCCACGCGAGGGTATTCCGTAAGCCTCGATTACTGACCAATCTAGTTGTCATTGGCAAAATAAACATTCATTCACCATTACCCCACATATTGATTGCCAGTATTATACATTTTATGTCAGACCTAAACTTCCACACAGATAGCAGGGGTGATAACCGTGTTTCCTTAAACTGTTAACGGACATTACTATTTATTCTCTGTTTTTAATTTTTGATATTCAATAATGTGTCGAAAATATTATTTCATCAGGTGACACATTTAATTAGTATAAATAATTAAAAAATATCATGCCTCATTTGCATATGAAAATAGACTGATACCACCGTGCGTCACTATCAGTAAAATAACTATTACTAAATGATTATATCTGTATAGCGGGCACTTGTAATTGTTAGAACTGGTGGAATAGTGACACAATTATACACTTATTTAATTCCTATGAAGAACATATTGTGCCTACTGAGTGGGAATGTACCTTTAAAATGACTAGAAATGTCGGCAGACGAATGCCTCCGCACTGGTAGCCAAAGATAGCACATACATTTTCTGAGAAACAGCCACTCAAGAGTTACCATTCTTGCAGATGACAAATGGTATTCACAGCTTCTAGGCACATATGTCCAAAGTTAAGGTCAAATGAATCAAATGTGTGTTCATTTGTTTTCCAAAGTAACTAACTTTCCTCAGCAGGTGTATATTGCCACCTTCAGTCCGACATACTCATTACAAGTCACACTGCTGGTTTCAGTAGAAGTAGACCTGATGTTACAGAAGGAACATCTCTCGCTGTGTGACGTGGAGGAGGCATCGACAGAGTCTTTGTAATTGAAACACAATGGCATCTATCTATGCACCATTGAAAGCACATTCTCACATATGTTTAAGCTGCTTAGCCCATTACATTCGGAATACACCTTTATGTGTATGAAATTTAAAAACATAATTTAGGTGACTGTGGTGTGTGGTGAGGGCCTGGCACCAGATCAGGTTATTCTAATTTCATGGCTGAATATATATATGTTATGTTCCCTGTGTCTCGGTGGAGCCAGAGGCATATATTGCTTGGACTGTGTCCATGTGTCCGTCCGCCCGTACGTCTGCCGGCACATTGAGAAGTTCGCTGGAGTTTCTCAATTCTGTCATACATGTAACTTATATATCCTTTGAACGATTACTTCCACATTTCAACTCAGCATGCCTATGGACAAATGCCACACATCCATGCTGCCATTAATATGACCTTGACCTTTTGACCTACACAGCTTTGAACTTTTTCACATACTAAGACGTTCGCCGGAGTTTCTAAATTCTGTCATAACTTCCATATCCCTGGATAGATTACTTCAATATTTCAATACATCATACTTGTGGACAAATGCCACACATCCATGCTGCCCTTAATATGACCTTTACCTTTTTACCTTCACAATTTTGAACTTTTTCACACATTAAGATGTTCGCCAGAGTTTCTCATTTCCTGTCATAGAAGTTTTATATCCCTTGATGGATTACTTTAATATTTCAATACATCATACTTTTGGACAAATGCCACACACACACACATTGCCCTTAATATGGCCTTGACCTTTTTACCTTCATGAATGTGTTTGTGAATACTTATCACTTTGGTTAATTAACTTTGCCACAGTTTCTCCAATCTGCCACCGTGGGTTAGACAGGCCCCATTTCTTGTTTACATACATATCCAGCTCTGATTTTGGGATTTTCCACCCATTAACACGGCCTTAAAAGACATTAGCTGTTGACTTGCCGTTAAGCACCATTAAATAAATATGTTGTATTATCCCCTCGTCGAGATGCAAGAGGGGATATAGTATTAGTCCATGTACGTATGTACGTTAGTAACACCTTTAATTTTTCAATAACTCATGAACCACTTTACAGATTTTGATAATATTTGGCCACAATGTTCACCTTGTTTGTAAGGCAAAAATGTTAATTTTTTTTTTTGTTATCATGATTGCCAGCAAGGGGATTACTAGTAGCTTAGTGATAACGATGTCCTTGTTTTTCTTATTTCTCAATGAAAGTATATGTTGTGACCACTCATATGAAACGACAAACCGGTTCAAATGATGGCCATGATATATACTTCTGAGCACATACAAAGAAAATATTTAGAATTTTCCACTATTAACAAAAGGCTTATACTCAGCATAAAATGGTTTAAAAAAATAACATGTCACCAGATCAGGATGCTGTCATTCAATTCTGAAAGGTTTTATTGTAATTTGTTGAATGCTACCAATACAGTTTCGTTCCTATCAATTATGTGGCTGTGACTGGAGAATTGCAACCAGTGTAGATCCAGATCAGCCTGTGCATCCGCACAGGATCTGAACTGTTCGCATTTCCATCAATGAAGCACCCGTCAACTAATATAGATATTTATCAGGGTACAGGAGTGTGCTATTTGACCTGCAGCTACACTGGTTTTGCATCCAGTGTAGATCCAGATCAGCCTGTGCATCCGCACAGTCTGATCAGGATCTGCACTGTTCGCATTTCCATCAATGAAGCACCCGTCAAGTAATATAGATATTTATCAGGCTACCGGATTGTGCTATTTGACCTGCAGCTACACAAGTCATAAATCCCATAATCCCCATTTCTCCAGTCACAGCCATATTGACCCTGCTGTCGACCTGACATAAACCCCAATTGATCTATCAAATGTCGGTTACATCACATTGAATAATGTCTATGTTTCAGACTGTCCCACACTGACTGTGATATAATCGGCCATGTGGGCGGAGGGTCGGGGGGTTACCTAGAACATATAGCCAGATATGCCGCCCACGAACTGTGGGGCTGCAATGTAGATCGACTGGAATATAAAACTCTGAGGTGAGTGAATCTCTTGGTTATTTTACAATCATTTGAATTGTTAGTTTCATATCTGTTTCAACCATCAGTGTAGGAAATACTATGAGATCATGATATGCCATTTTTCATATCATATGAGACTGCTATATTTTTTCCTGAGAGCTTTATTTAGGTTGAGGGTTGATATATGGGAAGACATGAAACATGTCATGTTGTAAACATTTTATACACTGCCGCGCGTCTACCTTTAGTAGCGAGGGGGGGAGGGGGTATTTTCAATCAGATAGTCTCTGTGTATGTGTCTGTTTGTCCATCACAAGACTTCACGTAGCAGGTAAATGTCTTATATCTGTTTCCCTTCACATTGATATTACACACAGGCCTTACTCTGATTTGACAAATGCATTACCCTCTGACCATCACTAGTCGCAACATATATGTTCGTCTCGTGGTGTGAACTTCCCATATTTAACTCGTGCCTAACGGAAATATGTGAAATATGGACATTTCACACCACTCGATGAACATATATGTCATATTCGTTGCAAAAATATGAATATCCTCTATATATTGCACACGTATATTCATCTTCTGGTTCTATGTCATGCTATGATAAACCCTTGACAGTCCGACACACTTCCCGCTGCCATGGTCAAGGTCACTCACTGACTTGGTGTATTCACAAAACTTATCATGAGAATAAATTTCCCTGTAAATTTTCTACACTGGTCGCAAACTCAATAACTTTCGGTCCTAGTGACTCTTATGATAAGCTAAACACAGTCAATCACTTCCTTTTATTATCATTTTTCATCTCAATACTTTCAGAAACCAAGATTTCCAAGAGGTTACCATTACAACCGAAAGCAAACCGTCCCTGAAATTCGCGCTAGCCTATGGCTTCCGTAACATTCAAAATATCGTTCAGAAAATCAAACGGAAAAAATGCCCGTACGATTTTGTCGAAATAATGGCGTGTCCAGCCGGGTGCACAAATGGAGGTGGTCAACTCAAACCAGAAGGCGATGAAACAGCAAAAGAAAGACTGGCAACTGTGAACAAACTATATAGTTCCGTATCAACAACTAGTCCACTTTCTAACGGTGATATCGAGACTTTGTATAAAGAATGGTTAGGTGGGGCAGATAGCGAGAAGGCGAGAGAGATGCTACACACACAATACCACGAGGTGGAGAAGATGACAAATGCTCTGATGATTAACTTGTAGTGTTTATAAGAAATGTTTATTTAAGGTGGTTGTGGCCCCATTTAAAGTCTATGGAAATCTAATATGAAATCACACCATATGCTGTAGTTACAATATAATAAGCAAACTTTGGTGTTTTACATGTATAATTTGGTTTCTACACACCTGTGTAGAGACATAAATATACATGTGCTACATCAAAATTGGTCTATTATTTGTATATTACAGGTGTGTGTGCATTTTCATTGTTTACCAGTATCTGCATTATAATGACTTACTGATCACATTCATATGGTTTATTTATGTCGGTCGGTATTGTTTTATGAGTAGGTTTTTTTTTATTAGATTTCCATTGACTTTGCATGGGACCACAAGCTGGGTACTCCTACCTTAAAGAGGGTAATTGGCTGGTAATTTAATAAATACATGATATTTTGATTCATGCGATATTTTTTTGTTTCCTCTAACCGATTTCCCCCAAATCTGGTATGGTCTTATCTGTATCGTAATACAGCTGCTTTCAAAAAGAGATTTGATACATTTGATACATGTGAGCATTTAGAACACACTCATGCCACCATTAACATGACCTTCACCTTTTGACCTTCACATGGTTGCAGAAACACTTAGCCATTTTTGTATGTTGAAAAGCTTGTACAAATTTCTTCATCATGATATAACTTTAATATTACATGATGGATTGCTACAATATTTGGATACTTGATACATGTAACCATTTGGAACACACTTATGTCCCATGAACATGACCTTCACATTTTTTACCTTCACATGGTTATGGAAATGCTTAGCCATCTTTTGACATCAAAATATTTGTACAAGTTTCTTCATCAAGATATACCGTAACTTTATATTACTTGACGGATTGCTTCAATATTTGGACACTTGATATATTTGGAACACACTCATGCTTCCATTAACATAACCTTGATCTTTTTTCTTATTTAAGCATGCGCTTCTCTGATGGTTTTTGTGATATTTAATTTAGCACATGCCGATGATCATGTTGCGGTCAAATGCCTCGGCAGGCGAGACACCGCTTCTCCGTGGCGGAATTCTTGTTTAGTATGTTGGCATCGGCTTTTAAAAAATAAGTGCTAAAATCTGAAATTCAAATTTAATTTTTATTCCACATTGCCGCAAAATCTGGTCAGCAGACCCGTAAACCCAAGTAATTTGGAAAAGAAAATCAACAACAATTGATACATAATTTATATATTACACTCACATAGCTGGCAGCCATAACCATCAACCTTGTAACCACAATCAAGCTGACATGGAGAATTATCACAGACATGTCCCGCAGTCGTCATCTTTGTAGTTGTTGTTGTTGTTGATGATGATGATGATGATGGAGCTTTTGTCACGGTTGATGTTTCTGTTGTTGTTGTCGGGATTGTTGTTTCCATGACAACTGTAGTTGGTATGCTTGTTTCCATGACAACTGTAGTGGGTACAGTTGTAGATGTTTTCATAACAACCATAGTGGGTACGTTGTAGACGTTTCCATGTCAACCATAGTGGGTACGGTTGTAGACGTTTCCATGTCAACCTTAGTGGGTACGGTTTTAGACGTTTCCATGGCAACCATAGTGGGTACAGTTGTAGACATAGTTGCTGTTTCCGTGGCAGTTGTAGAGGGGTCAGTTACTGTTGTTGCATCTGTTGTTTGCGACCTTGTACTGACAGCACGTGGCACAATATTGGTATGCGGGGTTTCATAGCTTGTGCCTGGTGTAGACATGGTCGTGTCTACTTGTGTGTTTGGTGTAGACATGGTCGTGTGTACTTGTGTGTTTGTCGTTGGTTCTGTGCTCGGTGACTGTGTCGAGGTTCCATCTGTGACTGTTGTAAAATCTGTTGTTGTCGCAGTTGTTGTGGTTGACATCCGTGGAGTAGTTGTTGTTGTAGATGTGGTTGTCGTGGGATACGCATCTGTATGTTTATAAACAGAAAATAATATGGGAGATGGCCAAGACAAGTTGTGCTTTTGGTCAATCTTACATGCAGTCAATCGCAACTGGCGAAATGTATCTGCATTTGATGTTCATAATTTATGAAAACCTTTGCATTTTTGGACATAATGATACATGTACCTGCATTACCCACAGAAAATTTGGGTTATAGGCCAAGTTGCGAACAAAAATAAATTTAATTGCTCTTTAAAAATATTTCATGCTCACCTTCAAACATTTATTGCATTTCCAAACAGATATATATAATGCTGTAAGACAATTGGCCCATAGTCGCAAATCAGTGCTTCATGTTTTTTTCTATAAAATATTTGTACTGCTTCTAGGAAGCATTTTATTATTAGACTCCATGAAAACAATATTTGAAGGACCATATATGAGACAAGCTATGCGATTTTGTACCTATGCGAACATGTGCGATTTTTCATGAAATATATTTACGGAAAATGTGATATTTTCTGCAAATGATGTCGAAAGATGACGAAACTTTCAATTGGAATTCAATTCCGCATTTGCGGTGAAAATTTCATCAACTTACAACGTCATTTACACATGGCACATGTTCTAAGGTACAAAATCACATGGCTTGTCTCATATAGTAACCGTCTGGCACCACATCATTGTCATCACCACATGAAAAGTCCAATTTTCACCAAAGTTTATCAACATGTATATATTGATGATGCAGTTCAAACAAATTCATAAATGACTGGTCATATGTGGTACGTACCGAAATCGCAGATGTATGAGAATTTGTTTGGCCATGTGTGGCAGTACATATCGTGCCACTTTCCGCCATCGGTGTATCTCATGTAGACACAGTCGTACAGCCCGTGGAATGCGCCCGAGCCTTGGTGGGACCCCTAGTTGGCATAATGTTGTAGAGGCTCACCTGTATAACGTACAAATATTACTTTATTCCACTCCTGACAGTTTATGTGCAAGGATATTCCTGTGAATGATAGAGGATATTTCATCATATAGTTTAAATACCTGGCAGCAAGAAAATTGTACAGATTCTGCTATTCAAATATAAAATTCTGCTATTCAAATATGAAAATGTCACTAAAAGTTTACAAATTCTGCCATTCAAATATATGTACATGTATTTACACGGGAATATGCTCCACATAATAAACTGTCAGTATACAGAAGGTGTATTTCACTACATAGCATCTGCACAATAGGCAAACATAAAAATACAGTTGTATGGAATGAATCATGCGTGCAACTTCACTAAGCTGCACATGAGAATTTATCTGCTAACAAGCTTTATTTAAGGAATAAAACCATGGGCTTTTGCGTTTACTGTAGTACGGAAAATAATTTGGTCTGTTTAAAGTGCGTGTAGTCCGAAGGTCTGGTATTCTCTATTTATAAACTTTGCTGAAGATCACTGAAGTAAGAACAACTTTCAAATATCAAAAGCATTAAAATATGGAGATTCTACTCTCTGAGTATACATACCACTAGCCCACACCCAGTGTAATTCAATGTGCTTGTCGGTCAGCCCAATCCAGATGCCTTTATGTCCATAGTTGTACGACTTCTACTCCCTGAGTATACATACCACTAGCCCACACCCAGTGTAATTCACGGTGCTTGTCAGTCAGCCCAATCCAGATGCCTTTATGTCCATAGTTGTATGACTTCAGAGACGAGTAGATGAACTCCTGGGTTGCCGAGTCGTTGATGATCACCATGGTGGCTCCTTTGTGTACGCACGCATACCTGGATTTACAAGAGGTATCAAATGGGTATAGAATTCGAAATTTATCACAGTCATAAATTGTATAAAAGGTTATGATTAATATGCAATTGTTAACGTAATATCGTATGTATCAACTTCTGAATTTGGTGCTAACTACTTTTATTGGTGAAAAAGGTATTTCCTTTCCGATACTCTGCAACGGATTTCTATTTTAAATTATCAGATGAACCATTAGCTATGATAAAATAAAGTTGTTCATTTAGATCACAATCTTAGGTGTGAAATACAAGCTCATTTGGGCAACTGTTCATTTGTGGCTGTGATGGGAGAAATTTGGCTTATGAGTTTTGCAACCAGTGTAGATCCAGATCAGCAGTTAATCAGGATATGCACTGTTCACCATTCCCAATGAAACACTCATCATGCTTCTACCAAGCAATATAGATTGTATCAGGCCACACGAGTATGCTATTTAAAGCTGCATGCACACTCAGTAGGCACAAACTATAAGAATTAAATACGTGTATAATTTGTGTCGGTATTCCACCAGTTCTAACAATTAGGAGTGTCCACTATAAAGATACAATGTATATTCATTTAGTAATATTAATTTATTTACTGATAGGGACTCACGGTGGTATGAGGCTATTTTCATATGCAAATGAGACATGGTCGACAGATTATGAAGTATGATAAATGCACATAAAAAATAAATACAGAGAATAAATAGTAATGTCCGTTAACATTTTAAGGAAACACGGTTATCGCCCCTGATACCAGTGTGGAAATTTACGTCCGATGTAAAATGTATAATAATGCCAATCAATACGTGGGGTAATGTTGAGTGAATGTTTATCTTGCCAGAATATGTCCTAGGTGATGTTTCTGATATATAATGAGCATGTTGTGCCTACTGTGTGGGCATGTACCTTTAATCAGGAGCTACAGTGGTCACAAATCCCATAAGCCCCATTTCTCGAGGCACAGCCACAGTTTACATCAGTATCATAAGTAAGGGTAGATATACATTTATTTCATAAAATGGGCACTCACAGTGTAATAACACAGTGTAATACAAATCATATTACACGAGTGTAATAAATATGCAAATTAGCTCATTACATAAAACAGGTTAGGTGATCAGTACATCTTCAATGTATGTGCTTATGCAATTATTTGCTTGTGCAATAAATCGAATCTAACATTTGTTATAGGAATGAATGTCCTTTTTGTGGAATTTATCGGGGTATAAACTTGGAAAAGTCGCGGGAATACTGGACGAAGGCCGGAAGGCCTCGTCCAAGTAATTCCCGCGACTTTTCCAAGTTTATATCCCCGATAAATTCAACAAAAAGGCCATTCATTTCTTATAATTCCAGCATTTGAAATAAATTCATCAAGAAAATGTGTTTATTTTCCGTTTTCTTAAGAATTATTTTAACTGCGCCTCACGGTTACGGAAAGTAGTTCGGCATGGGAGTTTATTGGGATATAAATTTTGGACAGAGACTAGCTACGGGCCAATCAAATGTTAGGGAATTGTGTAAATATTTTTGTGCTGGAATTATGATGATTTAATATGGCATTCATTAAACTCATTGACTAATTTCATAAGAAAGTCGGCATAGCCTCGTTTCTTATGAAATCAGTAAACTCGTTTAATAAGTATCGTATTAAATCATCACTCATGTAAGATCCTCTATGTACCTTGCCATCACATCCTATTTTACATCAGTATAAGTAAGGGTGGATATATAATGTACCTTGCATCATCCCAGTACTTTTCAGTGTCCATGATAAAGTTGTAGCATTTATCTCGGAATATTTTCACCTTTCCCTGCTGGTAAGAACGGGGTGGGCAGCGATCACGTACATCTGGAGTAATCGTTGGTTCCGTGGGGAACAGGAATCCACCTGTATTCTCTGTAAAAAAAAAGAATTTATCTTGTAACTCAGGGGCGTAGCCAGGTTCTTGGGGGGGGGGGGGGGGGGTGGGGGGGGGGGGGGGGATAGGGGCGGGGTGCGAATTTTGGATGAAGTTCCCGCAATAAAATGGATTTCTACATTCAATTTCCTCGATTATAGAATGCAGCAGGTTAAATACGGGATTGGACACGTTGGCCCGGCCTTAGCTGTTGATAGGCTGTTAAACACCAATAAATCAAATCAATATAATTTGGTCAAATAACAGGTTAGATTTGGTTAAAATACATCATTCGCAGATTAAAAAGTGAATACCCACATATTGAATATCAGAGATATCACCCGAGATAGTGCATATATGTCTGTTCATAATTGTAAATTCCGGAAACTTGTCTTAAAGAGTTAACACATGTCTTATTTACAAGTGGAACATCTCTAAAGTGGATTCGTTTGTGGCAGGTGAGAGCATGCGATTGGTAATTTAACGATCGGGATTCTTCCTTACCAGAATTTCGACTGGATACCTGGTTTTGCTCTCCAATATTATACGTCTTTGGCATTCTTGTATGTGAACGTTGAATCTGGTTATACCCATTATATGAGCAATATGATTACGCCTAATACTATTACTTTTAGGGGAAGGGGCTAAGTGGTTTTGGTGTGGTATAGGCCTGGCACCATGTCTAATTTCAGGGCTGAATATATTTTTTCTCGATGTAAATATCCTGTTTTGATTTTACGATTTGTGATTTTCCACCCAATGCAGCAGGTTAAATACGGGATCGAAACCGTTGGCCCGGCCTTCAATGACCTTACCTGTTGATAGACTGTTAAACACCAATAAACAAAACAAACAAACTAGGGCACAGGGTGTCCGGTTTATAGAGGTATCTCTGTATTATAATTATGAAGAGAATGTCTTACCAATCACTATAGCCGAGAATATCACACACAGGCAGATGTAGCCCGACACGGAAAACGTCATCACAGCTGTTTGAACCATTCGGTCGTGGAATCTCTGTGGCGTGATTTGGTGGTTTAATCAGCTATAGTCATTGACAAAACTCGTCTGACCGTTTTATCAGCACATATGCTACTCGTAATTGTATCCTCACAGAGCCCCAGAATTGTGGCGTGATTTGGTGGTTTAATGAGTTATACTCATTGACAAAACTTGTCCGACAGTTTTATCGGAATATGCTAATTGTATCATCACAGAGCCCCAGAATTGTGGCGTGATTTGGTGGTTTAATGAGTTATACTCATTGACAAAACTTGTCCGACAGTTTTATTGGAATATGCTAATTGTATCATCACAGAGCCCCAGAATTGTGGCGTGATTTGGTGGTTTAATGAGTTATACTCATTGACAAAACTCGTTCAACAGTTTTATCGGAATATGCTAATTGTATCACCACAGAGTCCCAAAATTGTGGCGTGATATGGTGGTTTAATCAGTTATACTTATTGACAAAACTTGTCTGACAGATGTATCAGAATATGCTAATTCTATCCACCCTAGTTGATATCACATAATGTTAAAGGCACTATACGATGTCTCAGATGATGTCTCCGATATACAAGATGTGCTTTTCCACTTCATTCTGTGGTGGTTGGTTGGGAGCATGCGATGGATATGTTAACAATCGGGATACATTCTTATCGGAATCCCAACCGTAGACCTGGTTTGGCCCTCATGTACGTCTTTGGCATTCTTGTATGTGAGAGTTGAATCTGGTTATGCCACTTATATGAGTAGTATGATTATTCCTAATCCTATTACTTGCAGGGAAAGGGGCCAAGTGAATTTGGTATAGTATGGACCTGGCACCATGTCGGGTTATTCTACTTTCAGGGCTGAATACATAATTTATTAAGTAAATATTCCGTTTTTTGGGACAATGCAGCAGGTTAAATATGAGATTAAACCTGTTGTCCTGGCCTTAAATGACCTTAGCTGCTTATATGCCGTTAAATACCAATCAAATCAATTGACATTGACTATGCAACGGCACTTTTCTCCACCAGTGTAATCTGCACAATGGTGTCAGAATTTTCATATCTTTTAGGTTCCGCATAAATGGGGAGTATGGGATTTACGACCAGTCTAGCTCCTGATCAAATAACACAGTTCTACGGCATGGTAAGGACCTTTTCTGTTTGTTAGAAACAGGCCTGCTGTTCCACCGACTGATTGGCAAACAGCGTAGATCTTGATCAGACTGCGAATGCACAGGCTTAACAGGATATACACTGATCGCAAATGCTATAGGCCCCATTTCTGCAGTCACAACAACATAGCATGGTCAGGATGAAACGAGAAAGGACCTTACATGTTCATAGGAATACTTATTATCTCCTCATGGATATGCAAGAGGGGACATATAGTTAATGTATGTACGTGCGTGCGTATGTTAATAACACCTTTCATGAGTTATTGAAAAATGAAAGGTGTTACTAACGTACACACCAACAAATTTCAATTGCCAGTGCTGGCAACATCTCCATTTTGAATAAACAACCAGATTAATGATGTCATAACATCAACATGTTATAACATTGTTTTGATGTGACAAATCATTCTTTTATCCCCATCAGTTTGATATATAACTGGCGAGTAACTGATTGGGAGCATGTAAAGGGTAATTTAATAATGGTGTTTCATCCTTACTGGAATCCCGATATCCCTGATTTGGCCCTCAGGTACAATTTTGGCTTTCTTGTTACTTGGGAACTGAATCTGGTTTTACCCATAATACATATATTAATACTAATCCTATTACTTTTAGGGAGTTGGGCTAAGTGCCTCTGGTGTGGTGAGGACCTGGTAGCAGATCAGGTTATTCAATTTCAGGGCTGAATATGTATTGTTATGTAAATATTAATTTATGATTGTGGGATTTTCCCCCATCGGTACAGGTGAAGTATGGGAATCCAGGGGCGGATCCAGCATTTGGGGAACGGCGGGTTTGTCTAGTTGCGAAGGTAACTCTTGCAATCTACTCCCGTTACTCTTGCAATCTACTCCCGTACCGTCCAGCTAGCTACGGACGGTACGGGAGTAATTGCAAGAGTTACCGGTCGAAACTAGGGAGTTGTCCTATTTTCTAGCTCTTCGAAATGCATTTTCCTGTGTTTTACGGCATTTAAAATCAGACTCCCAACTGGTGGTAAATTGTGATATATGTAAACTCCGTGGCTGAACGGGTGGTGGGGTGGGGCGGTTGCAACCCGGAACCCCTCCTCCAGATCCACCCCTGGAATCGACCCCATCTTCATGTGCCAATATTTGTGGTCGGTTCTCTGCTAGATGATGTATTATTGAAGTACAGTCAGCTCTCATTACAACGGCGCACTCCCTCGGTACCACATAATTATGCCATTGTAACACATATGTCATTATGTACTGTCTATGACTGTTGTCGTTGTTTCTCTAAACTAAGTTGTTGTTTGGTCTGTGGTTGATGTTGTTGTAAACAGTGGTGTACTTCCCAATTGTTGTTGTATATGTGGTTGTCGTGTGATATAAACCTGAAAATTAAGCATAGCTGTGGTCATTATACAGGTACATACAGGAAGGTCATTGTGCAAATCTCGACCTTTAGATATAAGATACTATGAATCAATTTGTATTAATATAGTTCTATACATTTATTTTCAATCCGTCTTTATTTTTCAAATAACAAAAATACAGACTGGACATGAAGTTGCTAAAGTTTTATCACAGAGTCTTCTTGGGTACAAAATAACATCGCATGTGTAATATAAAACTATTATGAATATTTGTTTCAACAAGATCTGGCATCGTTAAACGAAGCTAATCCCCTCGCTGGCAGCGTTAATAAAACAAAAACAAGTCCTGAGTGACATTGGGCCGTCGGACGTGGGTCGTATGCAAAACAAAGTAGCATCCCTAAACACACATTGTGGCCAAATATTATCAAAATCGGTGAAGCGGTTCATGAGTTACTGAAAAATAAATTTGCCTTACAAACAAGGTGAACATAAGTCCTCAGTGGCCTTGGGTGGTCGGACGCGGGTCGTATGCAAAACAAAGCACCATCCATAGACACACATTGTGGCCAAATATTATCAAAATCGGTAAAGTGGTTCAGGAGTTAATGGAAAATGAAAGGTGTTACTAACATACACATACGTACATGGACTAACGCTATATCCCCTCTTGCCTATCGGCGAGGGGATAATGAGGAGGAGGAAATTAGCAGTGAGCAATAACAGCAGACACACCATGTGAACAATATTTACAAAATTTAAGATATTTTCCTTAAAGATCAATAAAACAACTTTTGTATTACTTTAAATGATAGCATTTGATAATATGAAATGAATGCTGAAAACCGCATGCAAAAATAGCAAATTAGCTGAAATATGCGCTTTCCACTATGACGGCATCAATGATGAATTATTTTTAAAATTATTTATATTATCTCTCGTTTATTTTTTTTCTGATACAGTACATGGAATTAATAATGTATTATCAAATAAAAGGAAAAAATGTAAAAACAGTATTTTTACTTCTTTTAATTCTTTTTTTATTGTAATTTTTAGAAACTTTTGTTTAGATTAAAAAATTTGAATGGGGTTTTCAGCATGTGGTTTGAATTGCCATTATCTACCAGTTTACAAAACATATTTTGAATTTATTTTTTCTATTTACTTTCTCTTTAAATAACGTTACATTCCGCATTGATTTTTTTGTCATTTTTCGACGTAATTTACAGAAAATATCACAGTATCAGTAAATATATTTCAGAAAAAATTGCTCATGTTATTGGGTACAAAATCACATGTCGTGTCTCATATTTGGTAGGTCTATAGTATTGTACATGTATTTTGGAGTAGATCATCTATAAACAGATCAAGTTCTTGGAGTTTAAGGAATATATTTCTGTACGCGTTACTGTGCTATGTTATACATGTATGTTCCATAGTAAAGGCCGCATGTAGGTACGTACCAAACTGGCATATGTACGTGTATTTGGTGGTTGTGTATTGCAGAACGTATCGTGCCACTTGCCGCCATCGGTGTAGCTCATGTAGACACAGTCGTAGAGTTGGTCGTGTATATCAGAGCCCTGGCCGGATCCCCAGTTGCTGTATTGATGTAGAGGCTTGCCTGGTTGTAGACACGACTTATAAATAGCTTACCGAACTTGGATAATTATGAGTAGCTTCCCTTAGAAAGAGTTTCGGGGCATCATCATGATCACTGACGTCAGAATATTGGCAGAATTTGACCTGTGAATTTTTCGGGTTGACGTCACGATATGGAATGTGAAACTGACAAATTATGCAAATTCTAACGTCGATGATGCATGTATGTGTTATAAAGGAGGTTACTAATGATTTTCAAAGTATGCTAACCTGTTTGTGGTAGTGACTGGAGAAATTGGTGTTATGGATTTTGCTACCAATCTAGATCCAGATCAGCATGTGCATCAGCACAATCGCGAGCTCATCTTCTATGAATGCTGTACTGTATTTAATAAAATTTGCAACAATACTTTTTTATTTCAAATATGTTTTTTTATGTTTCCATTTTTTTTGGCTCACCCAGTGGGTCATACATGTATATGTTAAGAAAACCAATACAAAACTACAATTAAATAAAACAGCTAGGATAAAACTGTGATTATTACCTTTGCCACAAAGATCATCGTTAACCAATCAAACTCACTGATTTTGAGCATGAGCTCGAGACTGGAGTCCATGCTCAGAAAGTTTCATAGTCCTAACCACTGGTTGACATACCATTAGCCCAGACCCAGTGTAACTCCTGATCGATGTCATTGAGCCCGATCCAGCTGCCGTTGAATCTATGGTTGAACAATTTCAACGTCGAGTAAATAAACTCCTGCGTTTCCGCGTCGTCGATGACCATCATAGTACCTCATTTATGCATACACGAATCGCTAGAGATACAACAAGGTCATATTTGGGCATGGAGTTACATTTTACTATATGTTATTGCAGTCTCCGCGAAAATCGTCGGTCCGTCGGACATGTCCGTTAAAATTTCCGCCGGTCCGACTGTAAACCGAAAGTCGCCGGACCGAATGTTCGACTATATATTTTATTTTACTTTTTCTATTCTAAGCTTCAATGAAATCACCTTCCTTTGGTATGCGCTTCTTGTGCGAGCTAGCTTTTCTTATATGACTGATATACTTAAAAAAGCTGTTACATATCCCATAAAATCAATTTTATTTTTATAACTAGATGGCCGCGGCCTGCATGTCGCGCCTTGTGGCGAGGCATGGACACTAAAAAAAAAGATATAGTATATCGAAAAACTTTAACCAAAAAACTTAACCAAACACTTTAACCAAAAAACTTAACCAAAAACTTCATAGTAATTTGACCTTAACATTGGGCACAGGGGCCGCACGGGAGGGGGGTAGAATGAAAATATAGATGATGATAAACACCCATGTGAAGTTTCAAGGTAATGGGCAAAGCAGTTGCAGAGATATAGTATAACGAAAAACTTTAACCAAAAAACATAACAAAAAAACTTAACCAAAAACTTTAACCAAAGAACTCAACCAAAAACTTTAACCAAAAAACTTAACCAAACAACTTAAACAAAAACTTTAACCGGACACACGCCAAAGTGCCGACTATATCGCGCTTTCCACAAGCGGGCGTGACAAAAACTTAACCAAAAACTTTAACCAAAAAACTTAACCAAAAACTTCAAAGTAATTTGACCTTGACATTGGGCACAGGGGCCGCACGGAAGGGGGGTAGAATGAAAATATAGATGATGATAAACACCCATGTGAAGTTTCAAGGTAATGGGCAAAGCAGTTGCAGAGATATAGTATAACGAAAAACTTTAACCAAAAAACTTAACCAAAAACTTTAACCAAAAAACTTAACCAAAAACTTCAAAGTAAATTTACCTTGACATTGGGCACAGGGGCCGCACGGGAGGGGGGTAGAATGAAAGTATAGATGATGATAAACACCCATAGAAGTTTCAAGGTAATGGGCAAAGCAGTTGCAGAGATATAGTATAACGAAAAACTTTAACCAAAAAACTTAACCAAAAAACTTAACCAAAAACTTTAACCAAAGAACTTAACCAAAAACTTCAAAGTAATTTGACCTTGACATTGGGCACAGGGGCCGCACGGGAGGGGGTAGAATGAAAATATAGATGATGATAAACACCCATAGAAGTTTCAAGGTAATGGGCAAAGCAGTTGCAGAGATATAGTATAACGAAAAACTTTAACCAAAAAACTTAACCAAAAAACTTAACCAAAAACTTCAAAGTAATTTGACCTTGACATTGGGCACAGGGGCCGCACGGAAGGGGGGTAGAATGAAAATATAGATGATGATAAACACCCATGTGAAGTCTCAAGGTAATGGGCAAAGCAGTTGCAGATATATAGTATAACGAAAAACTTTAACCAAAAAACTTAACCAAAAAACTTAACCAAAAACTTTAACCAAAGAACTCAACCAAAAACTTTAACCAAAAAACTTAACCAAACAACTTAACCAAAAACTTTAACCGGACACACGCCAAAGTGCCGACTATATCGTGCTTTAAGCAAGCGGGCGAGACAAAAACTTAACCAAAAAAAACTTTAACCAAAAAACTTAACCAAAAACTACAAAGTAATTTTACCTTGACATTCGGCACAGGGGCCGCACGGAAGGGGGGTAGAATGAAAATATAGATGATGATAAACACCCATGTGAAGTTTCAAGGTAATGGGCAAAGCAGTTGCAGATATATAGTATAACGAAAAACTTTAACCAAAAAACTTAACCAAAAACTTTAACCAAAAAACTTAACCAAAAACTTCAAAGTAATTTGACCTTGACATTCGGCACAGGGGCCGCACGGAAGGGGGGTAGAATGAAAATATAGATGATGATAAACACCCATTGTGAAGTTTCAAGGTAATGGGCAAAGCAGTTGCAGATATATAGTATAACGAAAAACTTTAACCAAAAAAACTTAACCAAAAACTTTAGCCAAATAACTTAACCAAAACTTCAAAGTAATTTTACCTTGACATTCGGCACAGGGCCGCACGGGAGGGGGGGGGGGGGGGGGGGGGGGGGGGGGGGGTGTAGAATGAAAATATAGATGATGATAAACACCCATGTGAAGTTTCAAGGTAATGGGCAAAGCAGTTGCAGAGATATAGTAAAACAAAAAACTTTAACCAAAAAACTTAACCAAAAGACTTAACCAAAAACAAAAACTTTAACCAAAGAACTTAACCAAAAACTTCAAAGTAATTTGACCTTGACATTGGGCACAGGCCGCACGGGAGGGGTACAATGAAAATATAGATGATGATAAACACCCATAGAAGTTTCAAGGTAATGGGCAAAAGCAGTTGCAGAGATATAGTATAACGAAAAACTTTAACCAAAAAAACTTAACCAAAAAACTTAACCAAAAACTTCAAAGTAATTTGGACCTTGACATTGGCACAGGGGCCGCACGGAAGGGGGGTGGGGTAGAATGAAAATATAGATGATGATAAACACCCATGTGAATGTTTCAAGGTAATGGGCAAAGCAGTTGCAGATATATAGTATAACGAAAAAACTTTAAACCAAAACACTTAACCAAAAAACTTAACCAAAACTTCAAAGTAATTTGACCTTGACATTTGGGCACAGGGGCCGCACGGAAGGGGTGGGGGGCAGCATGAAAATATAGATGATGATAAACACCCATGTGAAGTCTCAAGGTAATGGGCAAAGCAGTTGCAGATATATAGTATAAACGAAAAACTTTAACCAAAAAACTTAACCAAAAAACTTAACAAAAACTTTAACCAAAGAACTCAACCAAAAACTTTAACCAAAAAACTTAACCAAACAACTTAACCAAAAACTTTAACCGGACACACGCCAAAGTGCCGACATATCGTGCTTTAAGCAAGCGGGCGCGACAAAAACTTAACAAAAAAAACTTTAACCAAAAAACTTAACCAAAAATACTACAAAGTATTTTACCTTGACATTCGGCACAGGGGCCGCACGGAAGGGGGGTGGTAGAATGAAAATATATGATGATGAAACACCCATGTGAAGTTTCAAGGTATGATGGGCAAAGCAGTTGCAGATATATAGTATAACGAAAAACTTTAACCAAAAAACTTAACCAAAAACTTTAACCAAAAAACTTAACCAAAAACTTCAAAGTAATTTGACCTTGACATTCGGCACAGGGGCCGCACGGAAGGGGGGTAGAATGAAAATATAGATGATGATAAACACCCATGTGAAGTTTCAAGGTAATGGGCAAAGCAGTTGCAGATATATAGTATAACGAAAAACTTTAACCAAAAAAACTTAACCAAAAACTTTAGCCAAATAACTTAACCAAAAACTTCAAAGTAATTTTACCTTGACATTCGGCACAGGGGCCGCACGGGAGAGGGGGGGGGGGGGGGGGGGGGGGGGGGGGGGGGGGGGGGTAGAAGAAAATATAGATGTGATAAACACCCATGTGAAGTTTCAAGGTAATGGGCAAAGCAGTTGCAGAGATATAGTAAAACAAAAAACTTTAACCAAAAAACTTAACCAAAAGACTTAACCAAAAACTTTAACCAAAGAACTTAACCAAAAACTTCAAAGTAATTTGACCTTGACATTGGGCACAGGGCCGCACGGGGAGGGGGTACAATGAAAATATAGATGATGATAAACACCCATAGAAGTTTCAAGGTAATGGGCAAAGCAGTTGCAGAGATATAGTATAACGAAAAACTTTAACCAAAAAACTTAACCAAAAAACTTAACCAAAAACTTCAAAGTAATTTGACCTTGACATTGGGCACAGGGGCCGCACGGAAGGGGGGTAGAATGAAAATATAGATGATGATAAACACCCATGTGAAGTTTCAAGGTAATGGGCAAAGCAGTTGCAGATATATAGTATAACGAAAAACTTTAACCAAAAAACTTTAACCAAAAAACTTAACCAAAAACTTTAACCAACAAAAAAACTTAACCAAACACTTCAAAGTAATTTGACCTTGACATTCAGCACAGGGCCGCACGGAAGGGGGTAGAATGAAAATATAGATGATGATAAACACCCATGTGAAGTTTCAAGGTAATGGGCAAAGCTGTTGCAGATATATAGTATAACGAAAAACTTTAACCAAAAAACTTAACCAAAAACTTTAGCCAAATAACTTAACCAAAAACTTCAAAGTAATTTTACCTTGACATTCGGCACAGGGGCCGCACGGGAGGGGGGGTAGAATGAAAATATAGATGATGATAAACACCCATGTGAAGTTTCAAGGTAATGGCAAAGCAGTTTGCAGAGATATAGTAAAACAAAAAAACTTTAACCAAAAAACTTAACCAAAAGACTTAACCAAAAAACTTTAACCAAAGACTTAACCAAAAAACTTCAAAGTAATTTGACCTTGACATTGGGCACAGGGGGCCGCACGGGAGGGGGTGGGTGAATGAAAATATAGATGATGATAAACACCCATAGAAGTTTCAAGTAATGGGCAAAGCAGTTGCAGAGATATAGTATAAACGAAAAACTTTAACAAAAAATAAAAAACTTAACAAAAAACTTAACCAAAAACTTCAAAGTAATTTGACCTTGACATTGGGCACAGGGGCCGCACGGAAGGGGGTTAGAATGAAAATATAGATGATGATAAACACGGCCCATGTGAAGTTTCAAGGTAATGGGCAAAGCAGTTGCAGAGATATAGTATAACGAAAAACTTTAACGAAAAACTTAACCAAAAGACTTAACCAAAAACTTTAACCAAGAAGAACTTAACCAAAAACAAAAACTTCAAAGTAAATTGACCTTGACATTGGACACAGGGCCGCACGGGATGAGGGGGGTAGAATGAAAATATAGATGATGACAAACACCCATAGAAGTTTCAAGTAATGGGCAAAGCAGTTGCAGAGATAGTATAAACGAAAAAACTTTAACCAAAAAACTTAACCAAAAAAAATAAACTTAACCAAAAACTTCAAAGTAATTTGACCTTGACATTGGCACAGGGCCGCGGACGGGGGAGAGTGAATGTAGATGATGATAAACACCCATGTGAAGTTTCAAGGTAATGGGCAAAGCAGTTGCAGAGATATAGTATAACGAAAAACTTTAACGAAAAACAATTTAACCACAAAACTTAACCAAAAAACAAAAATTAACCAAAATCTTTAACCAAAAAACTTAACCAAAAACTTCAAAGTAATTTGACCTTGACATTGGGCACAGCGGCAGCACGGGAGGTGGGTAGAATGAAAATATAGATGATGATAAACACCCATGTGAAGTTTCAAGGTAATGGGCAAAGCAGTTGCAGAGATATAGTATAACGAAAAACTTTAACCAAAAAACTTAACCAAAAACCTTAACCAAAAACTTTAACCAAAACACTTAACCAAAAAACATAACCAAAAACTTTAACCAAAGAAAAACTTAACCAAAAACTTAAAAATTAAAAGTAATTTGACCTTGACATTGGGCACAGGGGCCGCACAGGAGGGGGTAGAATGAAAATATAGATGATGATAAACACCCATATGAAGTTTCAAGGTAATGGGCAAAGCAGTTGCAGAGATGTAATATAACGAAAAACTTTAACTAAAAAACTAAGCAAAAAATTTAACCAAAAACTTTAACCAAAAAATTTAACCAAAAACTTCAAAGTAATTTGACCTTGACATTGGGCACAGGGTCCGCACGGGAGGGGGGTAGAATGAAAATATAGATGATGATAAACACCCATGTGAAGTTTCAAGGTAATGGGCAAAGCAGTTGCAGAAATATAGTATAACGAAAAACTTTAACCAAAAATTTTAACCAAAAAACTTAACCAAAAAACTGAATCAAAAACTTTAACCAAAGAATTTAACTAAAAACTTTAACCAAAACACTTAACCAAAGAACTGAACCAAAAAAACTTAACCAAAAATTTTAACCAAAGAACTTAACCAAAAACTTTAACCAAAAAACTTAACCAAAAAACTTAACCAAACAACTTAACCAAAAACTTTAACCGGACACACGTACGTACGTACGCCAAACGGCCGACTATATCGCGCTTTCCGCAAGCGGGCGCGACAATAAGAGAATCCCCTCGCTGGCAGCCTTGATAATAAAAAAACCTTAACATTTTTACCTTACAAACAAGGTCAACATAAGACCTCAGTGACATTGACCTTGGGCGATTGGACGTGGGTCACTGGCAAAACCAAGCACCATCCCTAGACACACATTGTGGCCAAATGGTATTAAATCGATGAAGCAGTTCATAAGTTATTCAAAAATGAAAGGCGTTTCTATAGCATGCACACATGTACGTACCCACGCATGTATGTACGTAGGTACGTATATGGACTAACACTATCTCCACTCTTGCCTATCGGCGAGGGGATAACTTGGCAATTTATGGATGGATTTTCATAATCTACCTTTTTGTTTTATTAGATCATTTCCAGTCACCACTGCTATGTTTCAGAGCCAATTTTCTATACATTTAGTTATCGTCGCGTCTGCATTATAGCAAATCCCAAGGTCAAGGTCAAGGTCACATACTTGGTGCATTCACAAAACTTAACATTTGAGTAAATTATTTATAATTTTAACGTTTCTTATAATTTCTCTTTCCTTTCACCATATTTCTTCATATTTCACACATACATTCATCTAATGATCCTCTTCCATGTTCTGATAAATCCATTATATTCCTCCCCCAGCTAATTCCAAAGCTAATTCCAAGGTCAAGGTCACTCAACGTTCGGGTAAATATCTTATAACGTCTGTATCCTTTCATGAAACTTCTCGATTTTTCGCACATGCATTTCTCTGATGGTCCTCTATCATGTTGTGAAACATCCACGGCCACCAAACCCCACTAGTCCCAAAGTCAAGGTCACAGACTTAGAGCATTTATGTTTAAATAGTTCATGCGTCTGGCTCTCTCCAATGTCCACATGGTGAATATAATTTTATAACATATGCATAGCCTGGCCCTTTTTTGAGCATGGCAGTAAGGATATCTTTACGATTAAATGGCGATTAGTGGATACCGTAATTTGGCAGATCTGGAATAATTCTGATTGCAAATGGCACATGGCCCATTTCATAAGCCACGCCGATGAAAACAAAGCCTGCATTTGACACAGATATGGAAATAAACATGCACATTCACATAGATCTATGAAAGAATTAAGGTTCCATTATCCTGATCCAAGGTCAAATTCATATTGCTTGTGAAACACATAATCATGGCTACCAAACACTCCTACGGTTCTCCCCCATTTGTACATGTACTTGAACATGTACATGTACATGTACTATGTGGGATTTAGTACTAAACCCATTGACCCGGCTTTAAATGGCCTTAGCTGTTGACAGGCCCTTAAACCCCAACAAACAAAAACAAACATACAAACAAACTCCCACGATTCTGTCTGCCGAACCGTCAGAGTTATTGCATGGTCGTCGTGATAATGAGCATTGGTATCTACAAATGGATCAGTGGTGATAACCAATTATCAGCTGCCTGATATCAGAGGGTCAGACAATAGACAGTTATACATACCATGCATCTGCCCAGTATAATTCAGTGTCCATGATAAAGTTGTAGCATTTGTCGCTAAATACTTTCACCTTGCCCTCTTGGTACGAGTTAGGCGGACAGCGAGCAGACATCTAAAGCAAACTTTGATGTCATGGAACAGAAAACTAAATTTCTGTATTAACTATTAAAACACTGAATGTTATCGTGTTTAATTATGATGTTTAATTTCCGTTTTTTTTTAACAAAAATGTGCAGGCACCATATTCATTTTTGTAAATATTTTGAAAAATTAACTAGAGCAAGGGACCAGAGGCACACTGATACCTCTCGACCGGCAAACACAAATGTTAATGCAAATCTTACAGATGGACAATATTTGTTAGGCATCAATGTCAAAGGTTCAACAGTTCAGTTATAATACATATACAAAAATTCAGGTGTACAATTTAGATAGGTTATACTGTACCAGTTTCATGTTAATATTCATATATTGTACATCGGAAACCGAGAAATGTTATCTTCATTTGCTTGACCAAAGTTTTCTGTTTTTTTTTAGAAGAACACTAGAACATGTATTCATAGAAAATGAGTGCCCCACTTACTGCTTTGTTTAATAGTAAACAAGACATACTTGCAACATCCCTCAAATACAAGCTAAAACAAAACTTTAGCCTAGGTAAATAACTATGTAACTATGGCAATTGTAGGTCAATGTCACATGGGGGCCATGTGTTTCATAGTGGTTTGTGGTACACATCACTGGCTCATTATAGTGTGTAAATATGGTGGCTGTAGTCATAATAGTATTGAAGATAGAAGCTGAAACAAAAACTTTTTACCGAGGGAAATAACTATGTAAATATTGTAGTTGTAGGTCAGGGTCACATGGAGGTCGATCATGTTTCACAGTGGTTTGTGGTGCAAATCACTGACTCATTAGTATGTGCAAATTTGGTGGCTGTATGCCTAATACTATTGAAGTTACATGCTCAAACAAAAACTTTAACCAAAGGGAAATAACTATGCTATTATTGTAATTGTAGGTCAATGTCACACAAAGGTAATTTGATCCACAGTAGGTTGCGGCGTACATCACTGGCCCATGGTAGTGTGCAAGTATGGTGGATGTAGGCCTAATACATTTGAAGATACTGGCTCAAACAAAACTTTAACCAAGGGAAATACCTATGATAATATTGCAATTGTAGGTCAAGGTCACACAAAGGCCATTTGATCCACAGTTGGTTGTGGCATGTATCACTGGCCCATGATAATGTGCAAGTATGGTGGATGTATGCCTAATACATTTGAAGATACTAGCTCAAACAAGAACCTTAACCAAGGGAAATAACTATGTAAATATTGCAACTGTAGGTAAAGGTCACACAAAGGTCATTTGATTCACAGTGTGTTGCAGTGTACATCACTGGCTCATGATAGGTTGGAGGCCTTATACTATTGTGGTGTGGCATAAAAATGCCGATTATTGGACTGGCAAATGACGGGCAGTTTTCACGATTAAGTTAAATTCACTATCATGGCTACAACCACTAAACTTGGACAACATCACTTGCATATGGTGTACACCAGAAACTGTACGCAGTATTCAATATATGACACCCGTATGACCCGTGATATATTAAAATATGCTGTACACCAATTACATCTAGATTCCACACTTACTAATTGGCGTTTCCATAAATATTCACATACTGAAATGTCAGTATATTTGCACTGAAATGCATATTTGCACTGAAATGTCGGTATATTTGTACTAGATGCCTGTACCAAGATATGTTGTTGTTGCTCTCTCAGTGGTCAACACCGCAGACTGTGGAGAACTTGTGACTGTTGATGTAGGTCTTGTTGTCGTTGGATACGCATCTGTATGGAATACATATCAGAAACGAGGCGAAGAATAATTAAAAAAAAAGAATTACCTTATTATATAAAGCAGGGCCTATCAATTAATTAGTTAATATTCGACCCAGTATAAATGTTAAGTTTTATGAATGATTTGACCATGGAATTAGTGGGAAAAGATTATTCTGGAGTATTCACATGAAATACATGTGTGAAATGTCAATTAAAGGAGCTCGTGTAGGGAAACAACCATTATAAAACAATTACCCAAACATTAAGTTGTGAAGGACAGACAGACGCAATGAGGTTGATTATAAATATGAAATAATTCCATAGAGGGAAACACACATTATCATGATTATAAGCAATTCACCCAAATAAGTTGATGGTGCAAGGAGTGAACTTGTTATTGGGGGTTAAGCATGCTATGTTATCAATTTATTGTTAGGATGTGTTATGTAGCACAGTGACATGTGTCATTAATGGATGGTCGCATGTACAATGGAACCTCTCTAAAATGGACAGATAGGGTCCACAGTAATTCATATGTGATCACTCCAGATATGTTTCTGTGTCTTGTACTCATTAACAGACCATACGTTTAGAGATATATGACAGTGAAACACATCGTTATTCACCCTACTATGCTGAATTAAATTTTGTCGTGTGCTGGAAATGTTTTATTTTCAATATTTCTGGATAAAAACCTGTTTTGGCAGCACATGAGAAATGTCTCCACTGGATTTTCTGTTGAGAATCAAGGCAAAATTAAAAAACAGCAGACGACAATTTTCGTCTTCAGCGTAGTGAGGGTTAAACATGCCAGTATTTTATCAGTTGCCAGTTTAGGAAGACAGTATTATATTTCTTACCGAACTGGCAGATGTACAAGTATTTGGTTGGCCATATGTGGCAGTACGCTTCATGCCACTTTCCATCATCAGTGTATCTCATGTAGACACTGTTGTACAACTGGTGGTATACGCCCGAGCCCTGGTAGGACCCCCAGTTGGCATAATGTTGTAGAGGCTCACCCGTGAAACAATCACTGCAATACATGTAAATGTGAAAATGCTCACGAATGTACATTATATGTCTGCTTATTATAATTTAGTTGAGGGGTTGGGTTTATAGTCTAATGGCGGAGCTTTGAATTTCAAATCCGAAGGTTGTCGGATCAATTTCTACGCAAGGCATGAAGAAAATACTTTCATAGAATCAAAGTACATTTTGTATGGCCTAATACCGAAAATGTTATTCCATCGCCAACAGGCAAGAGAGGATATAGCGTTAGGCTATGTACATATGTATGTACGTACGTTCGCAACAGGGGTGGCTGAAGTGCCCTCCCCCCCAACAAAAAAAAAATATATATTGTTGGTAGGGCCTGCCCCCTCATTAATTTTGTAATAAAGCACATATTCTCATTCTCAAACGTGCCCTCACGATTGGGCCCCCTCCCCCCGATTTTGATAATGTTTGGCCACAATGTGCGTCTATGAATGGTGCTTTGTTTTGCATACTACCCACGTTCGACCGCCCAAGGTCAAAGTTCACTGAGGACTTATGTTCACATTGGTTGTAAGGCAGCCAGCGAGGGGATTAGCTTAGTGATAACGATGCCCTTATTATAAATTTTGCAATCAATAGTTAATAAATTATTTTATTTAAATTAATTACACTAGCGTCTATAATGTAAACTTCTTTCTGAATGTAGCATACCGGTATGACCATTTCACAATCAAATATAAAGAAATTTCACATTTTTCTCCATGAAAATGTATAGCGAAAACACTAAATTATGCCAAGCCAAATTATGTCCCTGTTTATCACAGTTTCTGATTTCATCAAATAGAATGTTGCGATTGATTGATATGCCATTTATTGTATGTGAGTGTACGTACATGTATATATCAGAGACATCATCTGAGGTTCCTTTAACGAAATGAAATTTCATCCCCATGGTTCACATACCACTAGCCCACATCCAATGTAATTCAATGTGCTTGTCGGTCAGCCCACATCCAGTGTAATTCAATGTGCCACATCCAGTGTAATTCAATGTGCTTGTCGGTCAGCCCACATCCAGTGTAATTCAATGTGCTTGTCAGTCAGCCCACATCCAGTGCAATGTGCTTGTCGGTCAGCCCACATCCAGTGTAATTCAATGTGCTTGTCGGTCAGCCCACATCCAGTGTAATTCAATGTGCTTGTCAGTCAGCCCACATCCAGTGTAATTCAATGTGCTTGTCGGTCAGCCCACATCCAGTGTAATTCAATGTGCTTGTCGGTCAGCCCACATCCAGTGTAATTCAATGTGTTTGTCAGTCAGCCCACACCCAGTGTAATTCAATGTGCTTGTCGGTCAGCCCACATCCAGTGTAATTCAATGTGCTTGTCAGTCAGCCCACATCCAGTGTAATTCAATGTGCTTGTCAGTCAGCCCACATCCAGTGTAATTCAATGTGCTTGTCGGTCAGCCCACATCCAGTGTAATTCAATGTGCTTGTCGGTCAGCCCACATCCAGTGTAATTCAATGTGCTTGTCGGTCAGCCCACATCCAGTGTAATTCAATGCGCTTGCTCCAGTGTAATTCAATGTGCTTTTCGGTCAGCCCACATCCAGTGTAATTCAATGTGCTTGTCGGTCAGCCCACATCCAGTGTAATTCAATGCGCTTGCTCCAGTGTAATTCAATGTGCTTTTCGGTCAGCCCACATCCAGTGTAATTCAATGTGCTTGTCGGTCAGCCCAATCCAGATGCCTTTATGTGCGTAGTTGTACGACTTCAGAGATGAGTAGATGAACTCCTGGGTTGCCGCGAGTAGATGAACTGCTGGGTTGCCGCGAGTAGATGAACTCCTGGGTTGCCGCGAGTAGATGAACTGCTGGGTTGCCGCGAGTAGATGAACTGCTGGGTTGCCGCGAGTAGATGAACTCCTGGGTTGCCGCGAGTAGATGAACTGGTGGGTTGCCGCGAGTAGATGAACTCCTGGGTTGCCGCGAGTAGATGAACTCCTGGGTTGCCGCGAGTAGATGAACTCCTGGGTTGCCGCGGCGTTGCTATGCACATAATGCTATGCTTTTCCTAGCCTTGTATATTGCCTAATACCATTCATATCAAGACTCTAGACTGGGGCCTGATTATATCTGCATAGTGGACACTCTTACTGTTTAAAACTGGGGGGAATAGTTAGTTTTATTTAATTCCTGTAAAGAACATTTTGTGCCAAATAGATGGGACACCAACTTTAAGGTATCATAGTCACAATGTATGTATATGTATGTGGTTGGATAGATATGAAGAACATTGCATGGTGTGGGCTATAGAACGATATGTACGGATGATGATAAACAAGCATATGAAGTTTGAAAGTCAGTCCATGGTTAAGGAGATATAAGTAAGTTAACAACTTCTTCCGCAGATTTCGGACGATCACACAGATGAACAAACAAACATTGTTGTGATCACTGTCTCACTTCCCACAAGTGGAAACGATGACAATGAACTATAATGTACCTTGCATCGTCCCAGTACTTTTCAGTGTCCATGATAAAGTTGTAGCATTTGTCTCGAAATATTTTAACCTTTCCCTCCTGGTAGGAACGAGGTGGACAGCGATCACGGACATCGGGAGTAACCGTTAGTTCCGTGGGGAACAGGAATCCATCAGTAATCTCTATAAAGAACAGCGTAGTGTTACCTTCCACAAACATACATGAACATGTGGAATCTCTGTAAACCGGACACCCTGGAGGTCTACAGACTGCCCAGCTTAGATAGGGTTCACTGCAATTTTTGTAAACAGGAACTGCAAGACATATCAAGTGCATTACAGACATGAATAGGTATTATCATTACCGTACAGATAATTGATAGTTAAACCTTTAGAAAATAAAAAACAAGAGACGAGGAAAGCCACGAAAGCCACGAAAGCCACGAAAGGTACAAAGCCACGAAAGCCACGAAAGCCACGAAAGCCACGAAAGCCAGGTTTTCTTCAAGTCATAGACAATTGGATAACAGATAATTGGCTATTAATGTTATGATGACCACACTTGAAAGTGACAAGTGTCAGTGGCCTGAGATGGCAAAGAAGCCAGTGTATGAGAAAACCTACATGTAGTTGCAGGCTGCCATGCATGCATTAGTTCAAGATACGAGTGAACATCTATGCTGTCTGATGAGTGCTGTCCAAATTAACAATGAAAAGTCGATGATCCGGAAAAAATAGGTCAAGGTAAAAACAAAGGTCACATGTTGGATGGTGGTACGTGGTGGGCATCCGTTGTTTATGAAGCTGTGCAAGTATGGTGGTACAGAAAGTGAGAAACAGATATAAACTTAATGTTGAAAATTGCCAAGAAAAAAATAGGTTGAGGTAAAAAACAAGAGGGCCATGATGGCCCTAATTCGCTCACCTGACTACATGAACACCAGAGGAGAATGTGACATTGAGTTCATGTGTTTTAAAAAACTGTGCTATTTTTAGATGGCGGTCATCTTGGATTAAGCGATGACTCATTTTACCAAATCTAAAAATGCTTCATCCAAGGATCTTAACTTCCTATGAAGTTTGGCCAGCATCGGCCATGTGGTTCCTGTGAAAAAGACGTTCAAAATCTTGAATAAATGGACCTATTGGTGGCCATCATGGATGACATAATCATCCGATTCCGACAAATATTGCACCAGAGCAATCACCATCATCGATACCTTCAATTTGATATAGGCATGAGTATATTCGGTCAAAAATAAAATTAGACCCAATTTGACCCCACGGGCCATGCCCATTTTCGACCCCGGGTGGGGTCACCATTTTCACTACTTTCAAAGAGCATTGTAAATCGATCATTCCTAACCAACGTTTAGTCGAAATACGGCCAGCGGTTCATAGAGAAGAAGATTTTTTAAGAATTTATGCTATTTTTAGACGGCGGCCATCTTGGATTAGCGATGACCTCCATTTTAACAAATCTGAAAATAAGGCTTCACCCATGGACCATAACTTTTAAGTTTGGGCTACCATGGGCCAAGCGGTTCATGTGAAGAAGAATTTTGACCATGACCATATTCGGATCAAAAATAAAATTTGACCCCACGGGCCACGCCCATTTTTGACCCATGGGTCACCATTTTAACAACTTTGAAAGAGCATTGTACATCGATCATTCTACCAAGTTTCGTCAAAAATCGGCTAGCGGTTCATGAGAAGATTTTTTAAGAATTTATGCTATTTTTAGACGGCGACCATCTTGGATTAGCGATGACCTCCATTTTAACAAATCTGAAAAGGCTTCACCCATGGACCATAACTTTTAAGTTTGGCTACCATGGGCCAAGCGGTTCATGTGAAGAAGAATTTTGAAATGTGAAATAAAAGAACGACCTTTGGACCTTTTGACGGCCATCTTGGATGTCATAACCATCCGATTTTGACAAAAATTGCACCAGAGTGATCGCCTCATTGATACCTTCAATTTGATATATAACATGACCCTATTCGGTCAAAAATAAAATTTGACCCCAATTTGACCCCATTTGACCCCACGGGCCACACCCATTTTTGACCCCGGGGTCACCATTTTAACAACTTTGAAAGAGCAATGTACATCAATCATTCCTACCAAGTTTTGTCGAAATCCGGTTGGCGGTTCTTGAGAAGAAGATTTTTGAAGAATTTGTGCAATTTTTAGATGGCGGCCATCTTGGATTACGTAATGACGTTATTTTAACAATTTTGTAATCCCCCTACCTAAGGACCATGACCATGCAGTTTGGTGACTATAGGCCCAATGGTTACCGAGGAGAAGACGTTTGCAAATGTTCACGGACGACGACGGACGACGACGACGGACGACGACGGACGACGGACACATTGCGGTAACAATAGCTCACATGAGCTTCGCTCAGGTGAGCTAAAAAAGGTCACATGTTGGATAGTGGTATGTGGTGCGCACCCGTTGGCTATGAAGTTGTGCAAGTATGGTGGTCCTAGGTGGTACAGTAACTGAGAAATGGACCTAAACACGAAAGCCTAACATTGGACGCCGCTATCCGCCCATCCCCAGCTGTCGCCAATCCAATAGAGTTTCTTGGTGTCCAGTTTATAGGTTTCATTGTATCTTAGCATTAACATTTCAAAAAATTTGTCCCCCTAAATGTTCAAAATTTATCCTCACAATTAGATAATGTAATCATTATTTTGAACCGCTCAATAACATAGAGCAAGTGGGCAGAGGCTCACAGAGAAACAAAACAGTTTTAATGCTAATATTGTGTGTTCATGATACGGACGGACGGACCGGACGCAAAGGAAAAATCTATATACCCCTCGGCATACTTCATAAGCTGGGTGTATAATAAGAACACTATCTATCAGTAGAAATGGCTATCAAATTTATCGGAAAGACTAGTAAGTAAATATACATAAAACCCGAACTAAGTTACTAAGGTGAAACTGTTGTCATATTCACAATGCACGGTATATACAGTATATATGTAAGTTGTAGATTCCTCAGAAATTTAGGTTACTCAATATAGTAGGGCTTACAGAATACACTCGCTATTGACAAATGTTCTATTTATTTATTTAATGGTGTTTAATGACCAGTCAACAGCGAGGTAGAATCGCATACCCATCTGCTGTGATGGAGGGAAATCCCAAAATAAGAACTGAATATTTACAGAAAAAATATATATTCAGCCCTGAAATTCGAATAACTTGACCTGTTGCCAGGTCCTCATCACACCAAAGTCACTTAGCCCCAATCAAATGTTCTAACACTGTGACCTTGACATAAGTGGGAACATATATTGTTCACATAATGATTAATGGTTAATGGAATTCCAGCCCAACCCCAACTAGGAGTCATGATCACACACACCATTTTCCATCATTATGGTATGTCCCATATATTCTCCATAGGCGTCGCCAGAGGTGGGGGGGTGGGGGGGGGGGGGGGAGTCGGAAGGAACGAACCCGCTTTTCAGATTTAAGTTTTGGGTGGAAGTATGGATATTGGAAATTATAGCTCTAAAATGTATTTGAATGCCGGAAATTGCATGCATAAATAAACTAACTTCTGGGGGGGGGGGGACCCCCCTCCCCCCACGACTAACGACAGGGTATACCCATCTCGTGCTCTGCCCGCCTCCAGCTTTCGGCAGCTTTTCGAACCCGCTGGAGGATACCTGGAAATGCCTATGTTATCTACATGAAGAAACTTACCAATTATGATAGAGAATATCACAAACAGCTTAACATAGCCTGGAAATTAAAATGTCATTATGGCAGTTTGACCCTATTTCACGGAACCTTTACAGACAGTTGTGGCACAATATAATACATGTAATATTCTCATCGGCAAAAGTTATGTTCCAATTTCTCCAGGAGTCACATATGTGGCTGTGACTGGAGAAATGGGGCTTATGCCTTTTGCGACCAGTTCGCCATTCCATCACTGTAGCCGCTGTGACTGCAGAAATGGGGCTTATGGGTTTGGCGACCAGTGTAGATCCAGATCAGCCTGTGCATCCGCACAGTCTGATCAGGATCTGCTCTGTTCGCCATTGTATCAATAAAGCTACAATCATGATTCTAATAAGGAGTATAGCTCGTTGTCAGTCTACATGTGTGTCCTATTTGATCAGGAGCGACACTGGTCACAAATCCCATAAGCCCCATTTCTCCAGTCACATCCACATATGTGTATTAGTTCATGATTTCAAATAAAAATATAAACCTTCATATAACAAGAAACGAGGCAAAGCCACGAAGGCCAGGTTTTTTCCAAGCATAGACACTTGTATAACATAATTATACCCACTTTTTGTAGACTAGATGGCCGTGGCCTGCATGTCGAGCCTTGGGGAGAGGCATGGACACTACAAAAAGGGATATAGTAGATGGAAAAACTTTAACCACAAAACTTTAACCGGACACACGGACGTACGGACGGACGGACGTATGCCAAAATGCCGACTATATCGCGCTTTCGGCAAGCGGGCGCGACAATGATGATAAACACCCATGTGAAGTTTCAAGGTAATGGGCGAAGCAGTTGCAGAGATATAGTATAACGAAAAACTTTAACCAAACAACTTTAACCAGACGTACGTTAAAGGTACATGCCCACGCAGTAGGCACAAACTGTTCTTTATAGGAATTAAATAATAAGTGTATAATTATGTCACTATTCCACCAGTTCTAAAAATTATGAGAGCCCGCTATACAAATATAATCATTTATTAATTATCAATTTACTGTTAGCGACGCGCGGCGCTAACAGTCTATTTTGATAATGTGCGGGGACGACGACTTTCACATCACGGCTTGCGGTGCGCATGCGCAGAATACTACGCGTGCCAGTAGGCTTCCCAATATGTAAAGAAGAATATGAACATGTCGAAACGTCCAGGACGGAAATTGTATGAAACGGCGTCGGCCAAAAAAAAGGCGAAATGTCAGAGAGAGAGAGAGAGAGAGAGAGAGAGAGAGAGAGAGAGAGAGAGAGAGAGAGAGAGAGAGAGAGAGCGTGGTTAATATTGGCGACCAGATCACCAAATGGAAAGAGTTACGTGGAGATTTAGATTTGGACTCGAACAGAGATTTTTCTTCTCAACCTCCGCTCCGATACTTCACTGCACATGTCAAAGATGTAATATGATTGACCGTGTCACGTGAAGCGTGTTGGTAAAAATAGCACGAGGTCGGAAAATACCCTTTCTGGTCGCGGTATATACAATGCAATTTAACACCAATTAACATGCGCCGTAATTAAAAATAACTCGTTAGTGGGTAGACAAATGGCTCATAAAAGACATGACAGAAAATGAAAAGTAGTAGTACAGTGTAACCTGCTGCGTGGGCATGTACCTTTAAAAAGTTAACGTTGAAAAGTCAATTACGTAGACATAATAGGTCAAGGTAAAACAATGGTCACATGTTGGATAGTTTATGTGGTGGGCACCCCTTGGTTATGCAGCTGTGAAAGCTTGGTGGTCCTAGGTGGTACAGCACCAAAGAAATGGACTTAAACTCGAAAACTTAACATTGTAAATGCGAAAAGTTAACTGCGACTGCGAAAAGTTAAGTCGACTGCGCGGAAAAAATGGGTCAAGTTCAAAAAAAGGTAACATGTTGGATAGTGATATTTGGTGGGCACCCCTTGGTTATGAAGCTGTGAAAGTTTGGTGGTCCTATGATGTACAGTAACAAAGAAATGGACTCAAACACGAAAACTTAACATTGATTGTGGACGCCGCCCGCCGCCCGCCCGCCCGCCCGGCTTTCGCCAATCCAATAGCCTGTTTTTTTTTTTAAAAAACAACAAGAAATGCGTCTGTCGAACGCGGATGCCACCTGCAGCATATTTGAGAAACTGACAAAGTGGTGAACCGAAAAGTGTGACGGACGGGCAGACGGACGGACAGACAGACGGACGGTCCAAACACTATATCCACCCGTTTCTTCGAAACCCGGTGGCATAAAAAACCTGGCTAAAAATCACTCTTGAGTAGGGAACATGAACCTGTAAATTTACAGCTCAATTTCTATCAAATTTGTCATGTGAGACTAGAAAATAGGCGTTAATTCCGAGACTTGCCAATATACATGTACCAAAAGGCAGGGCCCCGTTGCTCAAAACCTCTATTAGCTTAATCAACAGTTAAAACCTAAGGAGTATGTTAAACTACCTCTATTAGCTTAATCAACTGTTAAAACCTAAGGAGTATGTTAAACTACCTCTATTAGCTTAATCAACTGTTAAAACCTAAGGAGTATGTTAAACTACCAGAGATTTTGAGCAACCGGACCATTTAAAGCCGGGTCAATCGGTTTAGTACTAAATACTAAATCCCATATAGTACCTGTACAAGTACATGTATATGCTCAAGTACATGTACAAATGGGGGGGGGGGGGGGGGTGGGGGGGGGGGGGGGGAATCCAAAAATCAGAACTGAATATTTACAATAAAAGAACTATATATTCAGCCCTGAAATAAGAATAATCCTGATCTAATACCAGGTCCTCACCACACCAGAATCACTTGGCTCCCTCCCAAAAGCAATAGGATCAGTATTAATCTTACTACTTTTATAATGGGCAATAACCCAATTCAACTCACAGGTAACAAAAGAGTCAAAGATAAAAACGTACCTGAGGGCCAAACCAGGCAAATCGTGATTCCTATAAGGAGGAACCCCTAACGTTAATTTACGCCGCCGCGTTCACCCGACCTACCACCCACTCGAGACTGGCATGACTGTGTGCTCTACTTTTAAGTTAAAAACATCTTTTAGAAATTACACAAAGTTAAGCCGTTTTATTTTCACATTTTGATCATTAACGTTCCAATTCCAATACCCATGCAAACAACGGCTGGGCCAACAGGTTTGATCCCGTTTAAACCTGCTGCATTGAGAGGAAAATCCCAAAATCAGAACGGAATATTTCCATCGAGAAACAATATATTCAGCCCTGAAATTAGCATAACCTGACCTGGTGCCAGGTTCATACCACACCAATGTCACTTGGCCCCTTCTCCCAAAAGTAGTATGAATAATCGTAATACTCACCTAAGGGCTATAACTAGATTCAACTGTCACATACCAAATTCCAAAGACGTACGCGAGGGTCGGAATTACGGTAAGATGAACCCCGATCGTTAAATTACCCATTGCATGATAATTATTATGTGGCAAATTATTTCATATAATATGTATATCTCCCAGAAACACCACATATGATGTGCAGACTAAAACAGCGACCCACGAGTAAAGGCATCAAGACTTATAAGGGTCCAC
>CM055279.1:2015719-2030816 GCA_029237695.1 Conchocele bisecta
CAGTTGCAGAAATATAGTATAACGAAAAACTAATTTAACCAAAAACTTTAAAACCAAAAACTTAACCAAAAAAACTTAATAATCAAAAACTTTAACCAAAGAACTTAACTAAAAACTTTAACCAAAACACTTAACCAAACAACTGAACCAAAAAACTTAACCAAAAACTTTAACCAAAGAACTTAACCAAAAACTTTGAATAAAAAACTTAACCAAACAACTTAACCAAAAACTTTAACCGGACACACGTACGTACGTACGCCAAACGGCCGACTATATCGCGCTTTCCACAAGCGGGCGGGACAAAAACCGAATGTCCTGTAAAATTATGGCAGTTTCGCGGAGACTGTTATTGTCATTCTATGAAGTAATTTTGGTGTCATATTGTCCGGCTTAATCTAAATTCACACAAGGCGCAGCTGAACATGTATTAAAGCTTAAGATGAACAGTATGGCACCATTTTGCCTGTGCAGCATCACATTATTAATGTATTAGTCATACTGTATATTCTTTATACTACTAGATATACATGTATAAGTGCATTAGTATATACATAATCTTGTAGAGAAAAAACAGCACCAAACACACAGGACTATGAATATCACCTAAAATCAATCCATAAAACATAAATACATCAGTTAACAAGGACAGTGTTATCAATAAGACAATCCCCTCGCTGGCAGCCTTGATAATAAAAAAACCTTAAAATTTTTACCTTACAAACAAGGTCAACATAAGTCCTCAGTGACATTGACCTTGGGCGATTGGACGTGGGTCACTGGCAAAACCAAGCACCATCCATAGACACACATTGTGGCCAAATGGTATTAAATCGATGAAGCAGTTCATAAGTTATTAAACAAGAGGGCCATGATGGCCCTAATTCGCTCACCTGACTCCATGAACACCAGAGGAGAATGTGACATTGAGTTCATTGTGCTATTTTTAGATGGCGGTCATCTTGGATTAAGCGATGACTCTCATTTTACAAAATCTGAAAATGCTTCACCCAGCATCGGCCATGTGGTTCCTGAGAAAAAGACGTTAAAAATCTTGAATAAATGGACCTTTTGGTGGCCATCATGGATGACATAATCATCCGATTCCGACAAATATTGCACCAGAGTAATCGCCTCATTGATACCTTCAATTTGATATATGACATGACCATATTCAGTCAAAAATAAAATTTGACACCAATTTGACCCCACGGGCCACGCCCATTTTTAACCCCAGAGTCACCATTTTAACAACTTTGAAAGAGCAATGTACATCGATCATTCCTACCAAGTTTTGTCGAAATCCGGTTGGCGGTTCTTGAGAAGAAGATTTTTTAAGAATTTGTGCTATTTTTAGACGGCGGCCATCTTGGATTACGTAATGACGTCATTTTAACAATTTTGTAATCCCATTTTGTAAAGGACCATGATCATCAAGTTTGGTGACCATAGGCCCAATGGTTACCGAGGAGAAGACGTTTGCAAATGTTCACGGACGACGACGACGGACGACGACGGACACATTGCGGTAACAATAGCTCACATGAGCTTCGCTCAGGTGAGCTAAAAATGAAAGGCGTTTCTACAGCATGCACACATGTACGTACCCACGCATGTATGTACGTAGGTACGTATATGGACTAACACTATCTCCCCTCTTGCCTATCGGCGAGGGGATAACTTGGCAATTTCTGGATGGATTTTCATAATCTACCTTTTTGTTTTATTATATCATTTCCAGTCACCACTGCTATGTTTCAGAGCCAATTTTCTATACATTTAGTTATCGTCGCGTCTGCATTATAGAAGCAGGCGAGACAATAGTCGGAGCTTTTTCCGTCACCGTTGTCGTCCACAGACTTAACATTGGGGTAAACCTCTGTTTCCTTTCATGGAACTTCTTGATATTTCACGCATGCGTTAACCACTTGGTTATCTTCTGATCTGTACAATATCCACGATCCAACGACCCGCACTAGTCTCAATGTAAAAGTCACAAACTTTAGTGCATTTACAAAACTTCATTCTGTGAAAAAGCAATGACCCTCGAGCCTCGGCAAATCCCAAGGTCAATGTCAAGGTCACATACTTGGTGCATTCACCAAACTTAACATTTGAGTAAATTATTTATAATTTTAACGTTTCTTATAATTTCTCTTTCCTTTCACCATATTTCTTCATATTTCACACATGCATTCATCTAATGATCCTCTTCCATGTTTTGATAAATCCATTATTTTCCTCCCCCAGCTAATTCCAAAGCTAATTCCAAGGTCAAGGTCACTCAACGTTCGGGTAAATATCTTATAACGTCTGTATCCTTTCATGAAACTTCTCGATTTTTCGCACATGCATTTCTCTGATGGTCCTCTATCATGTTGTGAAACATCCACGGCCACCAAACCCCACTAGTCCCAAGGTCAAGGTCACAGACTTAGAGCATTTATGTTTAAATAGTTGATGCGTCTGGCTCTCTCCAATGTCCACATGGTGAATATAATTTTATAACATATGCATAGCCTGGCCCTTTTTTGAGCATGGCAGTAAGGATATCTTTACGATTAAATGGCGATTAGTGGATACCGTAATTTGGCAGATCTGGAATAATTCTGATTGCAAATGGCACATGGCCCATTTCATAAGCCACGCCGATGAAAACAAAGCCTGCATTTGACACAGATATGGAAATAAACATGCACATTCACATAGATCTATGAAAGAATTAAGGTTCCATTATCCTGATCCAAGGTCAAATTCATATTGCTTGTGAAACACATAATCATGGCTACCAAACACTCCTACGGTTCTCCCCCATTTGTACATGTACTTGAACATGTACATGTACATGTACTATGTGGGATTTAGTACTAAACCCATTGACCCGGCTTTAAATGGCCTTAGCTGTTGACAGGCCCTTAAACCCCAACAAACAAACAAAAACAAACAAACAAACAAACTCCCACGATTCTGTCTGCCGAACCGTCAGAGTTATTGCATGGTCGTCGTGATAATGAGCATTGGTATCTACAAATGGATCAGTGGTGATAACCAATTATCAGCTGCCTGATATCAGAGGGTCAGACAATACGAGTTAGGCGGACAGCGAGCATAGACATCTAAAGCAAACTTTGATGTCATGGAACAGAAAACTAAATTTCTGTATTAACTATTAAAACACTGAATGTTATCGTGTTTAATTATGATGTTTAATTTCCTTTTTTTTTTAACAAAAATGTGCAGGCAGCATATTCATTTTTGTAAATATTTTGAAAATTAACTAGAGCAAGGGACCAGAGGCACACTGATACCTCTGGACCGACAAACACAAATGTTAATGCAAATCTTACAGATGGACAATATTTGTTAGGCATCAATGTCAAAGGTTCAACAGTTCAGTTATAATACATATACAAAAATTCAGGTGTACAATTTAGATAGGTTATACTGTACCAGTTTCATGTTAATATTCATATATTGTACATCGGAAACCGAGAAATGTTATCTTCATTTCAACTTGACCAAAGTTTTCTGGTTTTTTTTAGAAGAACACCAGAACATGTATTCATAGAAAATGAGTGCCCCACTTACTGCTTTGTTTAATAGTAAACAAGACATACTTGCAACATCCCTCAAATACAAGCTAAAACAAAACTTTAGCCTAGGTAAATAACTATGTAACTATGGCAATTGTAGGTCAATGTCACATGGGGGCCATGTGTTTCATAGTGGTTTGTGGTACACATCACTGGCTCATTATAGTGTGTAAATATGGTGGCTGTAGTCATAATAGTATTGAAGATAGAAGCTGAAACAAAAACTTTTAACCGAGGGAAATAACTATGTAAATATTGTAGTTGTAGGTCAGGGTCACATGGAGGTCGATCATGTTTCACAGTGGGTTGTGGTGCAAATCACTGACTCATTAGTATGTGCAAATTTGGTGGCTGTATGCCTAATACTATTGAAGTTACATGCTCAAACAAAAACTTTAACCAAGGGAAATAACTATGCTATTATTGTAATTGTAGGTCAATGTCACACAAAGGTAATTTGATCCACAGTAGGTTGCGGCGTACATCACTGGCCCATGGTAGTGTGCAAGTATGGTGGATGTAGGCCTAATACATTTGAAGATACTGGCTCAAACAAAACTTTAACCAAGGGAAATACCTATGATAATATTGCAATTGTAGGTCAAGGTCACACAAAGGCCATTTGATCCACAGTTGGTTGTGGCATGTATCACTGGCCCATGATAATGTGCAAGTATGGTGGATGTATGCATAATACATTTGAAGATACTAGCTCAAACAAGAACCTTAACCAAGGGAAATAACTATGTAAATATTGCAACTGTAGGTAAAGGTCACACAAAGGTCATTTGATTCACAGTGGGTTGCAGTGTACATCACTGGCTCATGATAGGTTGGAGGCCTTATACTATTGTGGTGTGGCATAAAAATGCCGATTATTGAACTGGCAAATGACGGGCAGTTTTCACGATTAAGTTAAATTCACTATCATGGCTACAACCACTAAACTTGGACAACATCACTTGCATATGGTGTACACCAGAAACTGTACGCAGTATTCAATATATGACACCCGTATGACCCGTGATATATTAAAATATGCTGTACATCAATTACATCTAGATTCCACACTTACTAATTGGCGTTTCCATAAATATTCACATACTGAAATGTCAGTATATTTGCACTGAAATGTCAGCATATTTGCACTGAAATGTGTCAGTATATTTGCACTGAAATGTCGGTATATTTGTACTAGATGCCTGTACCAAGATATGTTGTTGTTGCTCTCTCAGTGGTCAACACCGCAGACTGTGGAGAACTTGTGACTGTTGATGTAGGTCTTGTTGTCGTTGGATACGCATCTGTATGGAATACATATCAGAAACGAGGCGAAGAATAATTAAAAAAAAAGAATTACCTTATTATATAAAGCAGGGCCTATCAATTAATTAGTTAATATTCGACCCAGTATAAATGTTAAGTTTTATGAATGATTTGACCATGGAATTAGTGGGAACAGATTATTCTGGAGTATTCACATGAAATACATGTGTGAAATGTCAATTAAAGGAGCTCGTGTAGGGAAACAACCATTATAAAACAATTACCCAAACATTAAGTTGTGAAGGACAGACAGACGCAATGACAGACAATATAACTTCAGTAGAAAACCCATAACCGTTGTGAGGTTGATTATAAATATGAAATAATTCCATAGAGGGAAACACACATTATCATGATTATAAGCAATTCACCCAAATAAGTTGATGGTGCAAGGAGTGAACTTGTTATTGGGGGTTAAGCATGCTATGTTATCAATTTCTTGTTAGGATGTGTTATGTAGCACAGTGACATGTGTCATTAATGGATGGTCGCATGTACAATGGAACCTCTCTAAAATGGACAGATAGGGTCCACAGTAATTCATATGTGATCACTCCAGATATGTTTCTGTGTCTTGTACTCATTAACAGACCATACGTTTAGAGATATATGACAGTGAAACACATCGTTATTCACCCTTACTATGCTGAATTAAATTTTGTCGTGTGCTGGAAATGTTTTATTTTCAATATTTCTGGATAAAAACCTGTTTTGGCAGCACATGAGAAATGTCTCCACTGGATTTTCTGTTGAGAATCAAGGCAAAATTAAAAAACAGCAGACGACAATTTTCGTCTTCAGCGTAGTGAGGATTAAACATGCCAGTATTTTATCAGTTGCCAGTTTAGGAAGACAGTATTATATTTCTTACCGAACTGGCAGATGTACAATTATTTGGTTGGCCATATGTGGCAATACGCTTCATGCCACTTTCCATCATCAGTGTATCTCATGAAGACACTGTCGTACAACTGGTGGTATACGCCCGAGCCCTGGTGGGACCCCCAGTTGGCATAATGTTGTAGAGGCTCACCCGTGAAACAATCACTGCAATACATGTAAATGTGAAAATGCTCACGAATGTACATTATATGTATTATTATAATTTAGTTGAAGGGTTGGGTTTATAGTCTAATGGCGGAGCTTTGAATTTCAAATCCGAAGGTTGTCGGATCAATTTCTACGCAAGGCATGAAGAAAATACTTTCATAGAATCAAAGTACATTTTGTATGGCCTAATACCGAAAATGTTATTCCATCGCCAACAGGCAAGAGGGGATATAGCGTTAGGCCATGTACATATGTATGTACGTACGTTCGCAACAGGGGTGGCTGAAGTGCCCTCCCCCCAACAAAAAAAAATAATATATTGTTGGTAGGGCCTGCCCCCTCATTAATTTTGTAATAAAGCACATATTCTCATTCTCAAACGTGCCCTCACGATTGGGCCCCCTTCCCCCGATTTTGATAATGTTTGGCCACAATGTGTGTATATGAATGGTGCTTTGTTTTGCATACTACCCACGTTCGACCGCCCAAGGTCAAAGTTCACTGAGGACTTATGTTCACATTGGTTGTAAGGCAGCCAGCGAGGGGATTAGCTTAGTGATAACGATGCCCTTATTATAAATTTTGCAATCAATAGTTACTAAATTATTTTATTTAAATTAATTACACTAGCGTCTATAATGTAAACTTCTTTCTGAATGTAGCATACCGGTATGACCATTTCACAATCAAATATATATATATAAAGAAATTTCACATTTTTCTCAATGAAAATGTATAGCGAAAACACTAAATTATGCCAAGCCAAATTATGTCCCTGTTTATCACAGTTTCTGATTTCATCAAATAGAATGTTGCGATTGATTGATATGCCATTTATTGTATGTGAGTGTACGTACATGTATATATCAGAGACATCATCTCAGGTTCCTTTAACGAAATGAAATTTCATCCCCATGGCTCACATACCACTAGCCCACATCCAGTGTAATTCAATATGCTTGTCGGTCAGCCCAATCCAGATGCCTTTATGTGCGTAGTTGTACGACTTCAGAGATGAGTAGATGAACTCCTGGGTTGCCGCGATTAGATGAACTCCTGGGTTGCCGCGAGTAGATGAACTCCTGTGTTGCCGCGAGTAGATGAACTGCCTGGGTTGCGGGCGGGAGTAGTATGAACTGCTGGGTTGCCGCGAGTAGATGAACTCCTGGGGTTTGCCGCGAGTAGTTGAACTCCTGGGTTGCCGAGAGTAGGGAGTGAACTCTGGGTTGCCGCGAGTAGATGAACTCCTGGGTTGCCGCGAGTAGATGAACTCCTGGGTTGCCGCGGCGTTGCTATGCACATAATGCTATGCGTTTCCTAGCCTTGTATATTGCCTAATACCATTCATATCAAGACTCTAGACTGGGGCCTGATTATATCTGCATAGTGGACACTCTTACTGTTTAAAACTGGGGGGAATAGTTAGTTTTATTTAATTCCTGTAAAGAACATTTTGTGCCAAATATATGGGACACCAACTTTAAGGTATCATAGTCACAATGTATGTATATGTATGTGGTTGGATAGATATGAGGAACATTGCATGGGTGGGCTATAGAACGATATGTACGGATGATGATAAACAAGCATATGAAGTTTGAAAGTCAGTCCATGGTTAAGGAGATATAAGTAAGTTAACAACTTCTTCCGCAGATTTCGGACGATCACACAGATGAACAAACAAACATTGTTGTGATCACTGTCTCACTTCCCACAAGTGGAAACGATGACAATGAACTATAATGTACCTTGCATCGTCCCAGTACTTTTCAGTGTCCATGATAAAGTTGTAGCATTTGTCTCGAAATATTTTAACCTTTCCCTCCTGGTAGGAACGAGGTGGACAGCGATCACGGACATCGGGAGTAACCATTAGTTCCGTGGGGAACAGGAATCCATCGGTAATCTCTATAAAGAACAGCGTAGTGTTACCTTCCACAAACATACATGAACATGTGGAATCTCTGTAAACCGGACACCCTGGAGGTCTGCTAACTGTCCAGCTTAGATAGGGTTCACTGCAATTTTCGTAAACAGGAACTGCAAGACATATTAAGTGCATGACAGACATGTATAGGTATTATCATTACCGTACAGATAAATGATAGTTAAACCTCTAAAAAAATAAAAAACAAGAGACGAGGAAAGCCACGAAGAAAGCCACGAAAGCCATGTTTTCTTCAAGTCATAGACAATTGGATAACAGATAATTGGCTATTAATGTTATTATGACCACACACAAAAGTGACAAGTGTCAGTGGCCTGAGATGGCAAAGAAGCCAGTGTATGAGAAAACCTACATGCAGTTGCAGGCTGCCATGCATGTATGAGTACAAGATACGAGTGAACATCTATGCTGTCTGATGAGTGCTGTCCAATTTAACAATGAAAAGTCGATGATCCGGAAAAAATAGGTCATGGTAAAAACAAAGGTCACATGTTGGATGGTGGTACGTGGTGGGCATCCGTTGTTTATGAAGCTGTGCAAGTATGGTGGTACAGAAAGTGAGAAACAGATATAAACTTAATGTTGAAAATTGCCAAGTCAATTACGCGAAAAAAATAGGTCGAGGTAAAAAAAAAGGTCACATGTTGGATAGTGGTATGTGGTGCGCAGCCGTTGGCTATGAAGTTGTGCAAGTATGGTGGTCCTAATAACTAAGAAATGGACCTAAACACGAAAGCCTAACATTGGACGCCGCTATCCGCCTACCCCCAGCTGTCGCCAATCCAATAGAGTTTCTTGGTGTCCAGTTTACAGGTTTCATTGTATCTTAGCATTAACATTTCAAAATATTTGTCCCCCTAAATGTTCAAAATTTATCCTCACAATTAGATAATGTAACCATTATTTTGAACCGCTCAATAACATAGAGCAAGTGGGCAGAGGCTCACAGAGACCCCGACCTCAGCATGGATCAAGAAACAAAACAGTTTTAATGCTAATATTGTGTGTTCATGATATGGACGGACGGACCGGACGCAAAGGAAAAATCTATATACCCCTCGGCATACTTCATAAGCTGGGTGTATAATAAGAACACTATCTATCAGTAGAAATGGCTATCAAATTTATCGGAAAGACTAGTAAGTAAATATACATAAAACCCGAACTAAGTTACTAACGTGAAACTGTTGTCATATTCACAATGCACGGTATATACAGTATATATGTAAGTTGTAGATTCCTCAGAAATTTAGGTTACTCAGTAGGGCGGGGGTCGGGGGAACGAACCCGCTTTTCAGATTTACGTTTTGGGTGCAAGTATGGATATTGGAAATTATAGCTCTAAAATGTATTTGAATGCCGGAAATTGCATGTATAAATAAACTAACTTCTGGGGGAGGACCCTCCCCCCCTCCCCCTCCCCCCACGACTAACGACAGGGTATACCCATCTCGTGCTCTGCCCGCCTCCAGCTTTCGGCAGCTTTTCGAACCCGCTGGAAGATTCCTGGCAATGCCTATGTTATCTACATGAAGAAACTTACCAATTATGATAGAGAATATCACAAACAGCTTAACATAGCCTGGAAATAAAAATGTCATTATGGCAGTTTGACCCTATTTCACGGAACCTTTACAGACAGTTGTGGCACAATATAATACATGTAATATTCTCATCGGCAAAAGTTATGTTCCAATTTCTCCAGGAGTCACATATGTGGCTGTGACTGGAGAAATGGGGCTTATGCGTTTTGCGACCAGTGTAGATCAATATCAGACTGTGCATCCGCAGTCTGATCAGGATCTGCACTGTTCGCCATTCCATCACTGTAGCTGCTGTGACTGCAGAAATGGGGCTTATGGGTTTGGTGACCAGTGTAGATCCAGATCAGCCTGTGCATCCGCACAGTCTGATCAGGATCTGCTCTGTTCGCCATTGTATCAATAAAGCTACAATCATGCTTCTAATAAGGAGTATAGCTTGTTGTCAGGCTACATGTGTGTCCTAATTGATCAGGAGCGACACTGGTCACAAATCCCATAAGCCCCATTTCTCCAGTCACATCCACATGTGTATTAGTTCATGATTTCAAATAAAAATATAAACCTTCATATAACAAGAAACGAGGCAAAGCCACGAGGCCAGGTTTTTTCCAAGCATAGACACTTGTATAACATAATTATACCCACTTTTGTAGACTAGATGGCCGTGGCCTGCATGTCGCGCCTTGGGGAGAGGCATGTGGGATATAGTAGATGGAAAAACTTTAACCAACAATCTTTAACCGGACACACGGACGTACGGACGGACGGACGTATGCCAAAATGCCGACTATATCGCGCTTTCCGCAAGCGGGCGCGACAATCAAACACCCATGTGAAGTTTCAAGGTAATGGGCGAAGCAGTTGCAGAGATAAAGTATAACGAAAAACTTTAACCAAAAAACTTTGACGTACGTTAAAGGTACATGCCCACGCAGTAGGCACAAAATGTTCTTTATAGGAATTAAATAAGTGTATAATTATGTCACTATTCCACCAGTTCTAAAAATTATGAGTGCCCGCTATACAAATATAATCATTTATTAATTATCAATTTACTGTTAGAGACGCGCGGCGCTAACAGTCTATTTTGATAATGTGCGGGGACGACGACTTTCACATCACGGCTTGCGGTGCGCATGCGCAGAATACTACGCGCGCCAGTAGGCTTCCCAATATGTAAACAAGAAGATCAACATGTCGAAACGTCCAGGACGGAAATTGTATGAAACGGCGTCGGCCAAAAAAAAGGCAGAGAGAGACAGAGAGAGAGAGAGCGTGGTTAATATTGGCGACCAGATCACCAAATGGAAATAGTTACGTGGAGATTTAGATTTTGACTCGAACAGAGATTTTTCTTCTCAACCTCCGATACTTCACTGCGCATGTCAAAGATGTAATATGATTGACCGTGTCACGTGAAGCGTGTTGGTAAAAATAGCACGAGGTCGGAAAATACCCTTTCTGGTCGCGGCATATACAATGCGATTTAACACCAATTAACATGCGCCGTAATTAAAAATTAACTCGTTAGTGGGTAGACAAATGGCTCATAAAAGACATGACAGAAAATGAAAAGTAGTAGTACAGTGTAACCTGCTGCGTGGGCATGTACCTTTAAAAAGTTAACGTTGAAAAGTCAATTATGTAGAAATAATAGGTCAAGGTAAAAAAATGGTCACATGTTGGATAGTTGTATGTGGTGGGCACCCCTTGGTTATGAAGCTGTGAAAGTTTGGTGGTCCTAGGTGGTACAGTACCAAAGAAATGGACTTAAACTCGAAAAGTTAACATTGTAAATGCGAAAAGTTAACATTGAAAATGGCTAAGTCGACTGCGCGGAAAAAATGGGTCAAGTTCAAAAAAAGGTAACATGTTGGATAGTGATATGTGGTGGGCACCCCTTGGTTATGAAGCTGTGAAAGTTTGTTGGTCCTATGAGGTACAGTAACAAAGAAATGGACTCAAACTTAACATTGATTGTGGACGCCGCCCGCCGCCCGCCGCCCACCCGGCTTTCACCAATCCAATAGCCTGGGTTTTAAAAAAAAAAACAACAAGAAATGCGTCTGTCGAACGCGGATGCCACCTGCAGCATATTTGAGAAACTGTGACAAAGTGGTTAACCGAAAAGTGTGACGGACGGACAGACGGACGTTCTTACGAGAGCTACATTGTGAGGTTATTTCCTTTGATGTTTACACTGTGGGGTTAACCTCACAATGTAGCAACTTATTCCGTTATTTTCTTCCTTAACGATTCTCTTACGGAATAAATCGCATAATATGCAAATGAGCTAGCCATTAGTTAATTATATTTGAAAAACACTTATCCAAGTGTCTTAAATAGGGCGGTGGGGGGCGGTGGGTGGGTGGGTTTCAGCACAACACAGCAACCTCACAATGTAGCTCTCGTAAGTACGGACAGACAGACGGACGGACGGACGGACGGACGGACGGACGGTCCAAACACTATATGCCACCCGTTTCTTCGAAACCCGGTGGCATAAAAAACCTGGCTAAAAATCACTCTTGAGTAGGGAACATGAACCTGTAAATTTACAGCTCAATTTCTATCAAATTTGTCATGTGAGACTAGAAAATAGGCGATAATTCCGAGACTTGCCAATATACATGTACCAAAAGACATATCAACTGTTAAAACCTAAGGAGCATGTTAAACTACCAGAGATTTAGAGCAACCGGGCCATTTAAAGCCGGGTCAATCGGTTTAGTACTAAATCCCATATAGTACCTGTACAAGTACATGTATATCTTCAAGTACATGTACAAATGGGGAGGGGGGGATCCCAAAATAAGAACTGAATATTTACAATAAAATAACTATATATTCAGCCCTGAAATAAGAATAATCCTGATATAATGCCAGGTCCTCACCACACCAGAATCACTTGGCTCCCTCCCAAAAGCAATAGGATCAGTATTAATCTTACTACTTTTATAATGGGCAATAACCCAATTCAACTCTCAGGTAAAAAAAAGAGTCAAAGATAAAAACGTACCTGAGGGCCAAACCAGGCAAATCGTGATTCCTATAAGGAGGAAACCCTAACGTTAATTTACGCCGTCGCGTTCACCCGACCTACCACCCACTCGAGACTGGCATGACTGTGTGCTCTACTTTTACGTTAAAAACATCTTTTAGAAATGACACAAAGTTAAGCCGTTTTATTTTCACATTTTGATCATTAACGTTCCAATCCCAATACCCATGCAAACAACGGCTGGGCCAACAGATTTGATCCCGTTTGAACCTGCTGCATTGAGAGGAAAATCCCAAAATCAGAACGGAATATTTACATCGAGAAAAAATATATTCAGCCCTGAAATTAGCATAACCGGACCTGGTGCCAGGTTCATACCACACCAAAGTCACTTGGCCCCTTCTCCCAAAAGTAGTATGAATAATCGTAATACTCGCCTAAGGGCTATAACCAGATTCAACTGTCACATACCAAATTCCAAAGACGTACGCGAGGGTCGGAATTACGGTAAGATGAACCCCGATCGTTAAATTACCCATTGCATGATAATTATTATGTGGCAAATTATTTCATATAATATTTTTATCTCCCAGAAATACCACATATGATGTGCAGACTAAACAGCGACCCACGAGTAAAGGCATCAAGACTTATAAGGGTCCACACCATAGCAAAATTCACAATTACAATTTCCTTGGCAACACATCACAGATATGTTAATCTCTCAAAATGATAGAATCAAATTACTTCACTTTGTCACTATGCAACAGAACCTTTGTCCATGAGTGTAGTGTTAACTATAGATTATGTCACCATTTCCTTATCTTTCACGTTGATGTATATAGGCAACAAGGGCATCGTCAGGGGAGGTTCGATGGTTTCGTACGAACCCCCTTTTTGGAGTCAACAGGATTTTTATTTTATATTTGAGGTCCGCTATAGCCATTCCAGTTCATGAATGAGCAGACATTATCTTATTCAAACACCCTACCAACAAAACACAGTCACGTAACCAAATGTATTGCAATAGGCCAATTTTCAGAAATGTGATTGACCAAAAACACTTTCCCCAGGAGCTAGTTGTTGTCCGTGCAAACATGCCCGAATGCACCATTTGGCTTCTGAAAATAAAAAAAACATTATGAGCTGTGAAGCAACCGAAATATGTAAGGGGTCCAGGCGTGGTTAAATAGTTAAAGGCTCCGTGTCTCCGATAATGTATTTCAGATGAATATCCAACATTTATTGCGTAATATAGACTTTCACAGTGTAATAACATGGTGTAATAAAAATCATAATACACTAGCATAATAAATATGCAAATGAGGTCGGTACAGAAGACACGCTAGGTGGTCATTACAGTTTCAATATATTGTGCTGTGCAATACATATATATAGGATCTAACATTTGTGTTAATTTAATATGAGATTTATTAAACTCGTTGACTGATTGCATAAGAAACACGGCATAGCCTTGTTTTTTATTAATCGAATTACCATTCTTGTAAGAAGGAAATGACCACACACTTATGCCGAGACAAATATTCATACCAAATATGTAGCAGTGACTGGAGAAATGGAGCTTATGGGATCTGTGTTCAATGTAGTTCCTGATCAGATAGCACACAGCCGTAGCCTGATAACGATCTATATTGCTTGTTAGAAGCATGGGTGTTGCATTGATGAAATTCTGAATAGAGCAGATCCTGATCAGCCTGATCTGGATCTACACAGGTCGCACAACCTATAAGCCCTTTTCTCTTGTCACACTATATCCCAAAATAAGAACTGAATATTTACAATAAAATAACTATATATTCAGCCCTGAAATAAGAATAATCCCGATATAATGCCAGGTCCTCACCACACCAGAATCACTTGGCTCCCTCCCAAAAGCAATAGGATCAGTATTAATCTTACTACTTTTATAATGGGCAATAACCCAATTCAACTCTCAGGTAAAAAAAAGAGTCAAAGATAAAAACGTACCTGAGGGCCAAACCAGGCAAATCGTGATTCCTATAAGGAGGAAACCCTAACGTTAATTTACGCCGTCGCGTTCACCCGACCTACCACCCACTCGAGACTGGCATGACTGTGTGCTCTACTTTTACGTTAAAAACATCTTTTAGAAATGACACAAAGTTAAGCCGTTTTATTTTCACATTTTGATCATTAACGTTCCAATCCCAATACCCATGCAAACAACGGCTGGGCCAACAGGTTTGATCCCGTTTGAACCTGCTGCATTGAGAGGAAAATCCCAAAATCAGAACGGAATATTTACATCGAGAAAAAATATATTCAGCCCTGAAATTAGCATAACCGGACCTGGTGCCAGGTTCATACCACACCAAAGTCACTTGGCCCCTTCTCCCAAAAGTAGTATGAATAATCGTAATACTCGCCTAAGGGCTATAACCAGATTCAACTGTCACATACCAAATTCCAAAGACGTACGCGAGGGTCGGAATTACGGTAAGATGAACCCCGATCGTTAAATTACCCATTGCATGATAATTATTATGTGGCAAATTATTTCATATAATATTTTTATCTCCCAGAAATACCACATATGATGTGCAGACTAAACAGCGACCCACGAGTAAAGGCATCAAGACTTATAAGGGTCCAC
>CM055279.1:2031316-2112506 GCA_029237695.1 Conchocele bisecta
CTTATAAGGGTCCACATCATAGCAAAATTCACAATTACAATTTCCTTGGCAACACATCACAGATATGTTAATCTCTCAAAATGATAGAATCAAATTACTTCACTTTGTCACTATGCAACAGAACCTTTGTCCATGAGTGTAGTGTTAACTATAGATTATGTCACCATTTCCTTATCTTTCACGTTGATGTATATAGGCAACAAGGGCATCGTCAGGGGAGGTTCGATGGTTTCGTACGAACCCCCTTTTTGGAGTCAACAGGATTTTTATTTTATATTTGAGGTCCGCTATAGCCATTCCAGTTCATGAATGAGCAGACATTATCTTATTCAAACACCCTACCAACAAAACACAGTCACGTAACGCCAAATGTATTGCAATAGGCCATTTTCAGAAATGTGATTGACCAAAAACACTTTCCCCAGGAGCTAGTTGTTGTCCGTGCAAACATGCCCGAATGCACCATTTGGCTTCTGAAAATAAAAAAAACATTACGAGCTGTGAAGCAACCGAAATATGTAAGGGGTCCAGGCGTGGACCCCTTACATATTTCGGTTGTTTCACAGCTCGGAATGTTTTTGTTATTGCTGGACCCCTTACATATTTTGTTGCGCTTCATAGCTGAAAGTCGAACCGCCTTTTCCAAAATGCAGGTGACGTCCATGGTTAAATAGTTAAAGGCTCCGTGTCTCCGATAATGTATTTCAGATGAATATCCAACATTTATTGCGTAATATAGACTTTCACAGTGTAATAACATGGTGTAATAAAAATCATAATACACTAGCATAATAAATATGCAAATGAGGTCGGTACAGAAGACACGCTAGGTGGTCATTACAGTTTCAATATATTGTGCTGTGCAATACATATATATAGGATCTAACATTTTGTGTTAATTTAATATGAGATTTATTAAACTCGTTGACTGATTGCATAAGAAACACGGCATAGCCTTGTTTTTTATTAATCGAATTACCATTCTTGTAAGAAGGAAATGACCACACACTTATGCCGAGACAAATATTCATACCAAATATGTAGCAGTGACTGGAGAAATGGAGCTTATGGGATCTGTGTTCAATGTAGTTCCTGATCAGATAGCACACAGCCGTAGCCTGATAACGATCTATATTGCTTGTTAGAAGCATGGGTGTTGCATTGATGAAATGCTGAATAGAGCAGATCCTGATCAGCCTGATCTGGATCTACACAGGTCGCACAACCTATAAGCCCTTTTCTCTTGTCACACTATATATTACTGAAATCCAATCACAGATTCGGCACAAGTTACGAGCCAGTGAGACTTTGCTGGACAGACGGACGGATGTCAGGAAAATCTCTATAACTATCCGGCCCTGAACATTTTTGGTTGGAGAATGGAAAGGAAACAGCATGGATATGAAAGTTTTTAGCACTAAACGCATACAGACAACAAGAGTGCCGTAAATCACAAAATACGCCCGTCGAATATGGGCCAGACAGTGAAGATGCAGAATGTGAAGCTGTCGCCAAGGCAAGACATTTGAAAATCCATAGCACGATTTCTTCCTCCTGTTGTGATAAAAAGGTATACTAATTTATGTAGAGATGTGTAAAGTAGAAATTATATAGACTTGTATACAAAAATTTAGAAAAAATGGCAAAGTTAAAATATATATTTATGTTAAAAAATATTTCATTCGGTATAAAAACACCAAGGTGCACATCTTCAATATTTGTAGAAGACGTGTGTATAGTTTCAGATCGATTGACTGACAGGTTTTAGAGGAGTTGTGTACACAAACTCTGTACCCTTTATAGAATTGTATACACAAATGTAGAACAAATGGCAAAGTTAAAAAGTCGATATTTTTGTTAACAAATATGTTTTCGGCATAAAAAAACCAAGGTTCACATCTTCAATATGTGTAGAAGATGTGTGTATAAGATCGAGTCACTGAATGGTTTAACTTTTGGAGGAGTAGTGTACACAAACTCTGCAGTTTTTCTGTCCGCTGCCCACCGTGCGGTAAAACATAATACGTACCGTTTTTTTAAAACGGTCGTATAAAAATACAAAGAATATCTAAATGTAATCTAGAGAACAATACAAATGCACTAATAATTTAACAAAGTATTAAACTAGAAAATATGTTCATAGAACACGGATGCCCCACTTACAGCTCTGATAGTAAACGAGCCACAATTGCAAAATAAACAAGAAATGCGTCTGTCGAACGCGGATGCCACCTGCAGCATATTTGAGAAACTGTGACAAATTGGTTAACCGAAAAGTGTGACGGACGGACAGACGTACGGACGGACGGACAGACGGTCCAAACACTATATGCCACCCGTTTCTTCGAAACCCGGTGGCATAAACAAAATAAGTTCAAACAAAAAATGTAAATATGTAAATTGTATATCAAGGTCACATGGAGGTCATGTGTTTCACAGTGGTTTGTGGTGCACATCACTGGCTCATTATAGTGTGCAAGTATGGTGGCTGTAGACCTAATATACACAATTGTAGGTCAAGGTCACATGGAGGTCATGTGTTTCACAGTGGTTTGTGGTGCACATCTCTGGCTCATTATAGTGTGCAAATATGATGGCTGTATACCTAATATATACAATTGTAGATACAAGCTCAAACAAAAACTTTAACCAAGATAACCAACTATGTAAATATTGCAATTGTGGGTCAAGGTCACACAAAAGTCATTTGATTCACAGCGAGTTGCGGTGCACATCATTGGCGGCTGATGATAGTGTGCAGTTATGGTGGCTGTAGACCTAATACTATTGAAGATACAAGCTGAAACAAAAACTTTAACTTGTGACGGATGGACAGCCGGGACGGACGGACAAGGGTAACACTAAATTCCCCCCTCCAATATCGTGATGGGGCATACAAACACTAGAGCAAGTGAGCAGGGGCTCACAGATACCACTGGCCGCCACCTGGTCCGACCAACATATATTTGTTATGCCATTTCGCCATGACCTTGGGCATGAAAGGCGCATGGGTGGGCTATAGAATGAAAATATGGATGATGATGAAAAGGAAGTATAAAGTTTCAAGTCAATCTGACTTAATGTTGTAGAAATAATAGGTATCAAAAAACACTTTAACATAAATCCTACGCACAACAGACAATTGGACGGACGAACAAACGGAAATACAAACTGGGGGGTATAAATAATTATTAAATACTAGTCTATAAAATGTAGTGACAAAGCATGTTAAAGGCACTGTGTCGCAGATGATGTCTCAGATATTGACTATGTTTGTTTTTTTTGCAATATGAACTGAAAATGACATTTTCCAACAATCCACATTCATTATTTAACCCAATTCCAAGAAGTTTCATTTTTACGCTATATTTACTATCATAGACAGTGATAAATAGGGGAGATAATTTGGTTAAACATTTCTGCTATAACTGTAGCAAGAAGGACAATCCTAATGACTGTGAAATGTAGCTCTGACTGGAGAAATGTAGCTCTGACTGGAGAAATGGGGCTTATGGTTTACTTTGCGACCAGAGTAGATCCAGAACAGACTCCGCACAGTCTGATCAGGATCTGCACAGTTTGACATTCCATCAAATGAAACACATGCCATGCTTTTAAAAAGCAATATGTATCGTTGACTAGCTACAGGAGTGTGCAATTTGATCAGGAGCTACACTGGTCATGACTCCCATAAACCCCATTTTCTCCAGTCACAGACACAATATGAACTGAAAATGACATATACCAACTACATATACTAAGGAATTTCTGCTAAAATACTATCATAGATAGTGTTAAATAGGGGAGATAATTTGGTTAAACATTTCTGCTATAACTGTACCAAGAAGCACAATTTGTGAAACCTAATGACTTTTAGTTGAGAAATGGGGCGTATGGCTTCTTTTGCGACCAGTGTAGATCCAGATCCGCCTGTGCATCCGCACAGTCTGGTCAGGATCTGCACTGTTCGACATTCCATAAAATGAAACACATGCCATGCTTCTAAAAACCAATATAGCATGTATATCGTTGGCAAGCAACAGGAGTGTGCAATTTGATCAGGAACAAGAAGTCACAAATCCAATAAGCCCCATTTCCCCAGTGACAGACACAAATCATCACATGATACTATTATACAACATATTGCTATCCCTTCTAGACACTGGTTCAAGTAAATTAACACTTTCCTCCCTAAGTAACTGGAATGGATTTTGATATTTTAATTTTGCAACCAATCCAATCGTCACAGAATGATTTTCAGACTAGTCTATTTATAAAAAGGGGGTTGCTGTTGTTCGCAAAAATATGAAAATTACTCGCAAACAGTACAGGTCCTGATGAGAGCCGACTCATCTGGATCTATACTGTTTGCCGATACCACAATACAGGTCTGTAGTGTTGAAAGGGTTAAATAAATTAATATCTAGTAATCCTATTTATCTTTCAGAACTATAAACCAATTTTACCACCAGGTGCAACTGTGTTATGTAATGATACCAATCTATAATTAACTGTTTTACTAAAAAAAAAAGCTGTTCATTATTTTTTGCACATATCTGAGACCCAGTGCCTTAATTAAGCCGTGTGAAAACAATCACATACACGTACATGTATAGCTAATTTGTAATAGTTATAATTCATATATCAATTTTTTTTATTTCGAGCGAGCGCTAGCAACCATACAAATTAGTTTATTAAAACTTTAATATGTCAACTATGACTTATTTATTGTTTGGCCCGCTCTTTGCACGCACATGTTTTTTTTAATGTAGCGACGCCCCATAACACGCTTTCGAATTGCAATACATTGAACTATTACGTGATTGGTGGTCCGACACAGAATCACATGGTAACATGGTGCGTGTTTCGCCAACTTATGACAAGGCGGGACCTACAGTTCTAAATATAACTTTGTATTTATTGCAACATTTAATCTCTAATATAATAGATATTGGCGAAAGCCTCGTCATATGTGATTACTTCAGACAAAATGCTGTGGTTTCATTGGCGGAGAACGTAGCGCAAACAATAAGGTAATTATATACTCAGCCTAAATGAGAATATGATTGGTTGATTGATTATTGGTGTTTAAAGGCCTATCGACAGCTAAGGTCATTTAAGGCTGGGTCAACGGGTTGGACTATCCAGTATTTAACCTGTTCATGAGGGAAATTCCAAAAATCAGAACTGAATATTTACAGAAAAAAATAATATATTCAGCCCTGAAATTAGAGAATAATCTGACCTGTAGCAGATTTCACCAACATTGCAAAGTATACTTTTCTAGCAAAGTATACTTTGAGGGAGAAATCATTTATTTTTCCTGAAATGCATTATTTCATATAGAACTAACGACTGCCTTTATTTGATGATTAAAAGTATGCAGAATTATTATACTGAATGTATTACATTATCACAGCCAAAATGGCTGTGATAATGTAATAAATTCAGTATAATAAAAATTAATAAATTTATCCTTAAATTGAAAATTTCTCCCTCAAAGTACACTTTGCTAGATAAGTATACTTTGCAATTTTGATGAAATCGGCTACTGGTGCCAGGCCCCATTACACACCAGAGTCACTTAGCTCCAACCCCAAAAGCAATATGATCAGCACTAATCTTATTACTTTTTCATGGGGTAGCTCTCAAGTATGAGAAGGCTGAAAATGTACATGAGGGCTAAACCATGTAAGTCGGCATTCTGGTAAGGATGAACCCTGATCGTTAAATTACCCGTCGCATGCTCCCGACCAACCACCCAACATAATCTGGTGCCAGGTCCTCACCACACCAGAGTCACATACCCACTAAATGTAATAGGAGTAGTACTAATCATGTTAATTTTATACTGAGTAAAACCAGGTTTGACTCTTCAGTAACAGGAATGCCAAAAATTGACCCTAATAAGTTGCATATTACCAAATTTAATTTGACAGGAAATGGAAAATCAATACTCGGATGGGAAAATGTATTATAGACTTGACGTAACAATAAGTTTTTTAAGGAACTAGATGCTGCGGTCACTAGCGCTACCTCGCATTTAATTCCTTAAAAATCTAATTTCAAGAAAATATGTACATGTATAATTTAAATCACAGGTAAATATATCACAGGTATAAACATGATAAATGTAAACAGATACATGTATAAATAAATCTACCAAACGAATTAGGAGTATAGCCTATGTTTTATTTCTCTCTGTAAATACGTCTTGAAATTTCATTAGAATTGTGTCCTCCAGACACAATTCTAATGAAATTACAAGACATATTCATGACATTTATAAGGAGAAATAAAAGAAAATATAATGAATTGTCATCTGCTATTTTTGAACAATTTATAGCCCATAAATTTCCCAGCATGCAAAGAGCTAGATAACCAATGGTTGCAAAGTTAACAAAACCCTTTTCTTATGCCAAGTTATATATAGCTTGTCATTCAAACCAGTGTTCTATGGCCCTATTTTAACACTTAATGCTGGAAACAAAAATTATCGTCTGCTGTTGTCTTCTTTGTCATTAAAAACATGGTTTGACGGCACTTGAGAATCATTTCCATTGGAAATGATTCTAAAGGTCAATGCAGGTTTTTAACCCTTACAATGCTGAATTAAATTTTGTCGTCTGCTGTTTATTGTTTATTTTCTGATTTTCTTAATGAAAACATGTTTTGACAGTGCATGATTCCCTTGCTCGGTCAAAATAAATTTTTGCTCAGGATACAAATATGTATGAAAAAACAGCAGACAACGATTTTCGGTTCCCGCCTTAAGGGTTAACACGAAAAATGGAAAATAAAAACAGATGACATTTAATTCAGCATATAGAATTTGTAAGTGAAGGACAAACATTGTAGACCGAGATTACTATTAGCCTACATGTCATTTGCCAGCTGTTGGTCATTTTCAAGATACCGGTAATCCCATTTTTGTACACGATGAAACCTCAGATTAACAAGCAAGTTGAAGACTTTTTTTGTTGTTGTTTTTCGTCCAGTTTACCCTTGACCTCTGAGGTCTCATGGTGGTGTAGAGTTTTCATAACGCTCTGTCGCACCTGAACCATTTTCTGCTTCGATCGATTGAAAATCTGCGTGAAAATCGCATCTTTAGATTTTGATTGGTCGGCATCCAGTAACTGCATCATCATGAGACGTGAATCCTCGCAGCCAATCAGAATGATGTTCTGGGGTGTGACCCCTAGGTTCAACGGCATACTGTGTATTGGGCAGATACTGATCACTGTCCGGGACTGCATGTCGCCGACCTTGAGCAAGTTATGGCTAATGTGTAACCAGATGGCGTATTTCTCGTCTTGCGTAACTTTCGGGAGGGTTCTCCCCCCTGGTTTGATTCCAGAATAATCACTGTCCGAATCGAACCTGAAACATTTCTCCCCTTTCTGTATATCATACACGAATCTGTCTTTGTCAATTCCATATCTTCCAGCCGCCCCTAGAGATAATCCACTGGTATCTGGAGGGTCATGGCAGGATGAAATTATCTCCCCTGTTTTTATGTTTTGCACCACAAGCTCCCAGGATTCCTTACCAGTGTCATCGACATAGATGCGCTGGCCAAGAAAACAGTCACTTTCCGGCGTCAATAGCTGAATCAGTTTCGGATGAATTCCTTCGAACTTATGAACCAATTGACCGTCATTGACTCTGTAAGATCTTGCATATCCCTTCACACCCATAGATGTGGGTTCTTCAACACTGATCAAACAATACTCGTCATTTTTAGCGAAGAAAATCTGCATCATGTTATATTTTGCCAACTGGATGGTTGTCCTTACCTCACAACTAGGGATAGTGTATATTGTTAGCATATGCTCGCCCGTCACTTCGTTTTCCGTCAATACCGCCATCTTGTCAGGCATTAACCCCTGGACGTAACCTTTCAGGTTCAGACTCGAGATTGGTAACTTCCTAACAAGGTCCCCTGTGATGGTATTCCAGACACTCAGGGCTTCATCGGCGTTGTACGCCCTCAAGATGGCATATTTTCCGTCCTCCGATATTTGCGGTGGCATCGACTCATCCACGGCGATGTTGCATCGTATGGCCCCCAAGGTCACGTCAATGACAGCAACCTCATTGGAAGCCATACTTCGAATGACCGCGGTAGTTCCCGCCCGGTTTAAAGTGACATACCGAACAGAATCCTTCAACGACAGAGGTTTGTATTCCTGCAATTTCCGCACCATTGAAGACAGCCGCCAGGTCATTATAGAGTTGTTTCTTGCCGAGGTGATGACAACATGCTCTCCTGAAGGTGTCAGTTGGAGTTTCGCGATTCTCCCTCTCGCCGTCTCCGCTGTGTGAATCAGTTTCCCGGATCGCGTGTCCCACAGCACAATGTGCCGTTCATACCCCGCAACAAGCGTAGTGCCATCTGGTGTCAGAAACCCTTGGAATTCCAATACCCTGTGTGATGGCTTGACATTTTCCGGTATGGAAAACTCAAATTCCAGCTTGTTCTTTTTAATGTTCCATAAATAGAATCCGGACATTGTTGTTATCAGGCATAGATGGTCATAAATCTGAGCGGACTGGATTTTGAACGCAGTATATCGTGATAGATTAACCTGGCCTATTACCTGTCCCAATGTCATTGACTTCGGGTTTAAATCATACATTTGGATCTTTCGGGGATCTGCTAGCAACAGGCATCCGATCGTTGACTTTGGGCTGACACACAAAGACTTTGGTGTATCACTTGTCGATATTTGACGAACAAGCTCAAAATTTCCAAGTTCATATATCAAGTAGACGTTTGACTGTTTCCGGTGGAAGATCACCATTTGATCATCCAACAACAGCTCCATCTGATCCGGTTTAATACCAAACCCATGATTTACCTCCCCTGTCTCCAGACTGAATATGTCTGCCAGCTGACCTCGGACCATAACCAGCAGGGAATTCTGGGTAAGCTCATACAGTAGGTCTTCCGTGAATCCAATTGTCATGCATCTGGTTTGCAAGTACAGCTGCTTCACTATGATCCCTGTATTGATGTCGACGATAAACACTGGGTTTTCTTTTCTCTGGTTTGTGGTGCCAACAATTAAAACGTCCTTACCTTTTGGTTTGACCATCACATTCAGATTTTCCTGGCTTGTTGTTGTTAGTTTTGTAGTGACCTCCATTTCTCCAGTTGCCAAGTCCCAAATCAATACTTCATTGTCATTGGACAAAGCTGCCAAATGTGCTGAGTCATTGGATGTGGCGACCATCTTGGATCCGAATGGCACCCTGGGATGTTCGACCGTATAGAGCAGGGACTCACTTGGAATGTTATAGCAGGGCTGGTAGGGAACCAGCTGTATGTTCTTACTGGATGCCCGCATGGCGTCTTCTAGAAGTCTCATCTGCTCCTTCTTGATCTTACTTCCAGTTTCGAGTAACGCTAGCAACCGGCCGGAGATCTCCAAGGACAGAGTCTCCGGATACTGCTTCAGTGTTGATTGTGCTGCCTTGAATGCCTTGTGCAGGATACTCTCCCTTTCCCCATAGAGGGCGTAGTCCAGCAGCAGGTGTTGTATGGAGGTGGCATTCAGTTTCGTCTGCAGCCAGGTGTAGTTCAGCAGACACAATGATCTCAATTCCTTGTCTCGCTTGGCTCGACACATGTGGTACGGGAGCTTGTTCAACTTCCGTTTGTTGTACCGCACCTTGCTGCCCTCCATTTCAGAAAAAATCAATGGCTGAGCCGAGATTTTGCGGTCTGCTTCACTATCGGGGGACGTGACGCCAACCCGCTTCATCTGCTCTGGGGTGTATTTAAATGGTTTGGGAACATGGAACCATTTACCAATGTAGTAGTCAGCCATCAGCGAGTGAATCTCAACATAAAATGTCTGATCCGAGAGATAACGTTTCTTCGCAGTTTCAAAAAACTGACGATGGTACCAGAACAATGCTCTAATCTCGTCGACTTCCTTATCGGCGAGATATTCTGAAATATCGTGTCGCACACGCACCCACAATAATGGCGGAATCCTGCGTAGCGGTGGTACTTGAACTTGGAACACGCTGGTCAACACAACATCATCCAGTGACAGCAGATCTTCCAGTTCAGTTTCGCTAATCCCGGTTTTTGATGCCGTCAGATAAGCAAGAGCCCGACAGACCAGGATCTGACCGTGTTTTTTCTCGAGCTGAGAGAACAAGCTCTGAATGCTGTCCTGTACCGTGAATGCCAGACGACACTGTGACACAGGCATGTATGATCGCCACATAGTCACCCGGTCAAATATCAGCTTCACATACAGCGGTAATGTGCACTTCATAAATGCATCCTCGACAACGGAAAACTGTTCCTTGCTGAGCGTTCGATTTTGTTTCTGTAACCATGACGTCAAGACTTTCACGCTGAGGTCAGCACTGAACACGGGGACAGAAAGGAAGTTCGATTTCCGGAACATCGTCTGTAATGTTTGAATGAGTTCTGAAGCTTCTGTATAAGTTGAAACCACTAACCGGACATTCTGAGGCAGTTTCCATGGCAACCATTTCAACTTCAGTGCGTTATGCTCTTCTGATAACTGATCTAGCGAGTCTAATAGTATAACAAGCGGTTTTTCTTCAGTCGCAAGCTTTAACTGGTCAGTGAGGAAGTCTTTCAGGGAATCAAAGTCTTCCGGCACCTGTGACCTGTCCTGGTTGTAGCAGACGGCAATTTGTTCACAGAGGCTCCGCAGCAGACGCCACAGGTTACTGCTGTCTGGCGACGTGCCAAGGAATCTCAGGACAACAAATGGCGTTTGCTTCATCATTCCGGGTATCTGGAACAGAACATGGCCGGAGATTATAGAATATTCTGAGAATGTGCAATGCTGGATAGGATATTGACAAATAAGCATATGAAGTTTCAAGCGAATCTGACTTAGGATTACAGAGATAATAGGTACCCGAAAACATAAAAGCAAATCTTGAACAGACAATCACGTTGACAGACAGGGTGGCGACTATATGTACCTCCAAAACAATGTTGGTGTACATAAAAAACCTCTACTGTGCACTGTCGATTAACAAGCCAATACAGTGAAATTGAATGAGTTTAACATCCCAGAAACAGCTAATATCATTTAGGGACGGGACCTGTCAACAGCTAAGGTCATTTTAGGCCGGGATAAAGGGGGCAAATTCCGTAATTCACCTATAGAGATGGTGGGGGTGGTGGGGAGGGGTGAAGAGTTTGAATATTAAGAATGTTTTCAGAAGGTTCAATAATTGTGCAAACATCTGGCAGTGATCATAAAACTTTCTGAGAATGAAGTCAAATCTCATAGAAAAAAACTGTTTTATTTGCAAAACAAACATCAACACAGATGTACACATCAACCACACTATACCACTATTCATTTTCGATATTTTCGATATATGTAACACGATCAAGTCACGATTTACTCAGTTTTACTATTTGTCCTATGCATTTAGTATGAATATAACACGATTGACTTACAACACGGACATGGACCATAGTGTTATAAAAGGGTTCACGTGTCCTAGGTACCATCAATAACAATAGACAATTTCCTGCTACCTACCATGCTGGCCGTCTGTGCCATGATGGACGTCTTGCCACAGCCGGACTGACCATACAGAACGAGCGGCTCCGTGTTCCCAGCCTCCATATACCCGCCAATTTCACTCAGTATCTCCTCCCGCCCGTGGAACAGTTCACACCTCTTCCTGGCCATGGTCGCATGTTGTAGCACCTACAACCATATAAATAGCTGCTTAGGTAATGAACAGAGAAGAGCAGACCGTTGCCAAGGGGTAACACTGTCAGACTGCCACGCTGGCGACCAGGGCTCGATTCTCAGCCAGGGCGTCAGTATTTCTGATATACTTCGTATTTGCTGCTCTACTAGTCCTTTCGAATGGTGACTTTAAAAGGTGGTCCCATGTATCAGATGTGAAGTAGAGTCTGGGCACGTTAAAGAACCAGAGTTAGGCCCCCTGGGGCTGGTCTCCTCTGTATCCACCTCCTTCATTTCTCCCCTTCTTGGGAGACGACATGCAAGGTCATCCAAACATTTACATTTACATGAACAAAGAATACCAGTCTAGTTCGTTTCGGTATTATATTTTCATGCATGAATAGATAACACATAGGAATTCTTCCGCAAGCTGAGGAATTCCTACTGTATCCAAGCATAGCCTGATAAACTTGATATGAAAAGACTCTAACCTGTAGCCTATTTCACCAACATTGCAAAGTATACTTATCTAGCAAAGTACACTTTGAGGGAGAAATTTTCAAGTTCAGGATAAATTTATTAATTTTTATTATACTGAATTTATTACATTATCACAGCCAAAATGGCTGTGATAATGTAATAAATTCAGTATAATAATTCTGCATACTTTTAATCATCAAATATATGCAGTCGTTGGTTCTATACGACATAATGCATTTCGGGGAAAATAAATTATTACTCCCTCAAAGTATACTTTGCTAGAAAAGTATACTTTGCAATGTTGGTGAAATAGGCTACTGGTAGTCTATTTATCAGGTAATGTTTAATACTAGAATTTGGATAAACATCACATGGTTTTCGTTAAACTTGTTTACGCTGGTTTTCATTAAACTTTTTTTACGCCGAGTCATTACACTGATCTCATTCAGTAACATCATTTGGCAGCATTTCAACCAATGGAGCGTAAGCGAAATTAGTGGTAACCTGGATATGCATTTATTGTGTCAAATGCAGGATATGACAATTTGTTATCAGACTGATTATTATAACTAGAAAATTCTTTGTAAAACACAAACTATGACACCTTCCCTACCTCAATACAGGTAACACCCCATCATGTCAGGCCTTCTAGTTATAATTGGTGTACTGACACCGTGTTTGACAACGCATTGACAACGTGTTGCTTATTTTAAACGTCAAGCCGACAAATTCTGCCAATTCTAACAGCAAGGGTGCCATGGAAGTCTCGTTATCTTTATATGTCATCCTGCACCAGGCAGTGTGAAAGCTAGAGTATTGGCATGGGCGGATTCAGGGGGGGGGGGGGCGGACCCGGCGTGCGCCGCCGCCTAAAATTCGCCGAGTAAAGATTTTTTACAAGTTACAAGGCACGTTTCATGCCAAGTGCCATGTATTCCATGCATTTTTCGGTCGTTGTCTTATTGTTTCAAAATTTAAAAGTTTTCAATCAAAAATCATGTCTAAACATACTGTGACAGTGTCAATATTTTTGCTCCAAAATGCGCCAGAACGATTTCAAAAAATTTCCGGGGGAAATGTACCCGCAACCACCTAGCGCTATCGCGAGCTCTGCTCGGTCGACTATTTTCCAATACTTGACTATATTATCGAAAGAGCATAGCTCGTTCGATAATATAGTCAAGTATTTCAAAATAGTTACGCCCCCCCTAACCCGAAATCCTGGATCGGGGTAACAACAAATCCGATACAGCAAATCTAAACAGGTCTGATAGAACCAACAAAATTGAAAGGGTCAGTGGACATAGCCCTTTCTTTGATAGGCCCTTTCCTCCGGCAAACTTCTTAATCGGAGCCACGGACGGACACACGGATGGATGGACACACAGTCCAAATACTATATACCCCCCGAGATTGGGGGCATAAAAAGACTTCTAGTTTTAAGTTGCCTTGTGTGAAATACTGAAAATGTGATTGTTGTCCTGCGATAGGCATAACCACACTCCTTATTGACGGCCTTGTCTATGAGGGCCACTGGTTTATATATTGTCCCATCATACCCACCCTCCTTATTACCTCTATATACAGGTCATCCTGCGACAGACGCTGTTCCTTACTGACAGCCTTATCTATCAAGGCCACCGTACTGCTGTAGAACGATGCCGCAAACTGCTCCAGGTACGATCTGTGCTCCTCCCGGTTTATACCCTCGTGGTTACTCCAGCTGACTGTCGTCCTGCAAACAATGTGGGTCAATGTCTGATAAAAGTGTTTTGGGAATAGGTTAAAACTGCCGTTCTTTATTGGCCCATTTTGATATTGTTATTTTCTTATTAACCGTTGCATGTGTTTGTCGTCTTGCAAACAATCAGTGTCTGATATGGGGGTGCATAGGGTTGTGGGGAATGGGTTAAAACTATTAGCCTGTTATTGCTGGGTTTTTTATTGGCCTATTTTTATGTTGCAATTTTATTTTTTGTATTTAATACCTGATAAATTGGGAATTTGGCATTGGTGGCCAGTCTAGAGCCCGAGGCATGGGCTTCACCAGTGTGGGCCTCACCAGTGTGGGCCCTCACCAGTCACACTGTTTGATTTTCAGCACAAGATTGGATTACATGCTCAGAGAGGTATTCCATTTGATAAAATTCTCATACATTATTTCATATAGAACTAACAAATGCATATATTTCATGATTAAAAGTATGCAGAATTATTACACTGAATTTATTACATTATCACAGCCATTAAATGGCTGTGATAATGTAATAAATTCAGTGTAATAAAAATTAATAAATTTTTAAAAAAATTGAAAATTTCTCCCTCAAAGTATACTTTGCTACGAAAGTATACTTTGCAATGTTGATGAAATAGGCTACAGGTACTCGAATGTCATGCTAGACACTAAGATTGCACTACATGTAGTCCCTATTCTCATGGATCCGTGCCCCTAAGCACATAAATTCATATTGTGTGTTATATTCTGATTAATTCCTGAAAATGTATGCATCAACATAAAGTTCAAACACTTGATTATGAGTGCACATAAAGAATTCACCAAAATTGTTGTTTATGCAAGTCTTAGAGTCCCTAGAAATAACCCACCCAAGTCGCCTAATTGATCTTGACACTTCTCATCAGGTTCGTGCCCTACAGCGTTTTGCACACTTGAGTGGCATTCCTTGATCACTCATACAATAAAGAAGTGTTGCTGCCTAGATGAATCAAATTTAAATATGGTGAAGTTTAGATTCACCTAGAAATCAACATATATCACATTTTATGCATCATTTGCGAACAGACCCTCTTCACATTAAGGAAGTATGTAGAAAAATCACAAAATAGGTGGTAAATCACAATTTTATGTAACTGTAACTTAGAAAACCATGGGAAACAACTTAAAATACCTTTTTAAAATAATGTTCAATTAACACTATTCTTAGAATATGCTTATTCACTTGTTTTCTAGGGGCACGAATCAATGAGAAGGCACGAATCCATGCCTTAAATATTTGGACACAATTTATTCTGCGAACTGCAGATAAATATATGGTTTCCCACAACGCAGAAATATTGAGCGCTCATTGTTGTACTGGTTTATGAAAATAACATGCTACTATTCAAGTACAAATTTTGACAAGATGCATTGAATGTTGAGGGTAGAATGCAGAAAAGCTCACCTCGTAATGTTCAAATTCTCCAATTTCTTCACGACTTTCTCGTCCCGCAATTTTGAGAGAATCATCTGCGCTTCCTCATCAATGACGCGAGCATCTTGTGACACCAGATCGATGAAGCGCCAAGCCTTTTGGTGATCCAGATGCTGGGTAATATCCTCGATCATTCGCACAAAACACAAGCAGTGCTCTGCGGCATTCTCCGGTAGTTTTAGAATCCCATTGAAAATCTCATCCTCTGTCACTGTACAATAATGGGTTAAAATGTCTGACAGCGATCTTGGCATTTTTGTTATATAAAGTAACATGTCGGTAACAATTTCAGGGCTGATATCAACCCACTTTAGACATCATTTTTGCAAATACAATAGTAGTGTGACTGTGTCCATACAATAGCGTATGCATTTTATATGGGTCTGTCTAAGGTATATTGTGATACTGGAATATATTCAACAAAATCAAGTTCAAAGATCTACATTGTCTGCAGTAAATGACACTGCAATTACTTTGCCAACCTTTAACTATTATTCACTAAATAAATTATTTTCTTTTTTCAAAACCTATATCACTAGCTAAGTATAGAAATGACATGCGGCAGAAAATCTTGCATACCGGCTCACAGACATATATATGGGAGATGACCATGACACTGGGGGCATAAAAAAGTGAAAGCAAATGGGGTTAACATCCCAGCAACAGCCGAGATCATATACAGACGTGACCACGGTCTCATTGGACAGACCAGTGGGACGAAAATACCATGCAAGTATTTTTCACGCCTAGGGTGAGGGTTGAACTGGCAACCTCCGGTATTGAAGTCCAATGCCATATCCCCTAGGCCACGCCCCATCCCTATGACCATGACAAGTTATGCTTTCGATCAAATCACATGCCTTATTGGCATGCAAATGTATTCATCCGTAACTGCAACATATTGCTTAACTTGCTGAGGATACACCATTTTGTTTGTGGAAAATCCTAAGTATTTTCTTTATATGTGGCTGTGACTGGAGAAATGTGGCTTATGGGATTTAGTAGCCGATGATCAAATAACATACACCTGTGGCCTGATAACAATCTATTGTATTTGTTTGAAGCATGCCGAGTAACTCATTGATGGAATGGCGAACAGTGCATAAACTGATCAGACTGTGTGGATGCACAGGCTGATCTGGATCTACACTGGTCACAAAACCCACAAGCCCCATTTCTCCAGTCACAACCACATATGTGCTCAGAAATATATGCCGCAACCACTATTTGCTTGGCCACAACATAAACATTCATTGGGAAATAACAACAAATTTATAATGTTTTAAAATGTCATACCCGTAGGTATTATCAGATTGCAAACGGTTAATCAAATGTTGTTTACAGTACAGTATACACTCGTTTACTCAAATTCCAAGGGACTAAGAAAGATACTTTTAGTTAATGAAAGTTTGAGTTAACAAGAGTTACCGGAAACCATGTACTTGCGACTATAAATTTGACTGAGTTATCAGTAGTTTGACTTAACCCTTTGAATCCGAAAGCTCACTGTAGCGGGCTGCACTTTTTGCAAGTAATTTTCATATTTTTTAAAACAACAATACCCCGTTTTCATAAATGGACTAATCTGAAAATCATTTTGTGATGATTGTACTGGTCGGAAAATTAACATATCACAGTCCATTCCAGTTACTTAGGGTTGAAAGGGTTAAGAGACTTTGAGGTAACGAGTGTAGGCTGCAATATGTATGTAGTTCATATTTGACGTGACTAACTGAGAAATGAGGTTTATGGGATGTATGACCAGTGTAGCTCCTGATCAAATACCACACTCATGTAGCATAATAACGATCTGGATTGCTTGTTAGAAGCATGGCGGGTGTTTCATTGATGGAATGGCGAACAGTGCAGATCTCGATCAGACTGTGCGGTGATCAGGATCTGCACTGGTCGCAAAGCCAATAAGCCCCATTATCCATCCCCACCCCCAACACCGACCTACCTGACATGAAGTACTTGTGCTTCTGTTGTTCTGTGATCACACCCTTGTCGAGACAATGCACCGCGGCAAAGCGGAACTCATCACGTAGTGTGTGGAATATGGAGTCCCATTGTGATCTGGCCGAGCTGTTGGTCTGAAAATATTTTTATTACATTATATTACAGCAACGTTCAAATTGGTAAATAGAGGTAAATGCAATAACGTGGCCGATATACATGCTTGAAGACTGATTGTGGAATGTCTACAAAACAACACAACACACTGAAGGCATTGCAGACAAAACAAGGGCATCATTATTACAAAGCTCATCCCCATGCTGGAAGCCTTGACAATAAATCTCAATGGCCTTGACCTTCAGATAGGGGGTGTATGAGCTCCAGATAAGTTTTGTGTCAAAAGCATATATATTATACCCCCAGATTTCAAATTCAATGCGTATTTTACTTTTACAAATCCATTTTTAATTTTGTTCTTTATTAAATAGGGAATAAATGATAAAAAAAATCACTTATTTGAATGTTTGCTTTTTGCAGCTCAACTAAGTAAATTTTCAACTTATTACAGTATTTTCACTACTCGATTTGAAAATCAATGCGTATCTTCGCATTGCTGTGAGTATTTTGTACTCCCACTTCTGATAATCAATACGTATATTCTGCTAAATTAAGTGCGTAAAATACGCCAATATACACCTTATCTGGAGCAGTGGGTGTATGTGATAAGTAAGTGACCTTGACCTTGGGCATTTGGATGTGGGTTGCATGTGCAACAAAACATCATCCGTAGACACACATTGTGGCCAAATATTATCTAAATGTGACAAGGGGTTAAAAATAAAAGATGAAAAAAAAGTGCATTTGGCTACAATCCTCAGTGACCCGGACCTTGGGCTTTCAGATGTGAAGTGCATGCGAAACAAAGCACCATCCTGAGACACACATTGTGACCAAATATTATCAATATCTGAGAAGCGATTAAAGAGATCTAGTGAAAACAGTTTTACTAACATACTAAGGTACCGCTACTTGTATTAACTGACTAACGTACATGGACCATCGCTATATCCCCTCCTGCCTATTGGTGATGGGATAATACTATGGGTATCCGGATACATAAAGCAATTGCTAGCCATGCAATTCCTACATTTCTCTTGCATCACTTGCAAGGCACAGTCAACCTTACCTTATCATTATACCCAGGAATCAGTGAGCTGATTGGCTGTAACACATAAAAGGGCGGAGCTTCATTATCATCCTTGATGTACCATGTCTCCACCAGGGAAATATCCCTCCCATGATCCCTCAGACAAGATGTCAACAGTTCAAATTCTCCTGCCGGAATTGTTGACTGAAGTGGCCGATATCCGTGTTTCTGATTGAGAAAAGTCTGAAAAAGATGCCAATTTTGAAATACATTGATATAAACAAGAAACGAGGCAAAGCCACGAAGGCCAGGTTTTTTCCAAGCATAGACACTTGGATAACATAATCATACCCACTTTTTGTAGACTAGATGGCTGTGGCCTGCATGTCGCGCCTTGGGGCGAGGCATGGACACTAAAAAAATAGATATAGTAGATGGAAAAACTTTAACCAAAAAACTTTAACCGGACACACGGACGTACGGACGAACGTATGCCACGATATCGCGCTTTCCGCAAGCGGGCGCGACAATGATGATAAACACCCATGTGAAGTATCAAGGTAATGGGTGAAGCAGTTGCAGAGATATAGTACACAAAAAAAGTTTAATAAAAAAATTAAAAGTAATTTGACCTTAAAATTGGGCACAGGGGCCGCACGGTTGGGGGGTAGAATGAAAATATGGATGATGATAAACACCCATGTGAAGTTTCAAGGTAATGGGTGAAGCAGTTGCAGAGATATAGTACGCAAAAGAAATTTAACAAAAAAATTCAAAGTAATTTGACCTTGACATTGGGCACAGGGGCCGCACGGTTGGGGGTAAAATGAAAATATGGATGATGATAAACACCCATGTGAAGTTTCTCAAGGTAATGGGCGAAGCAGTTGCAGAGATATAGTACACAAAAAAAAATTAACAAAAAAATTCAAAGTCATTTGACCTTGACATTGGGCACAGGGGCCGCACGGTTGGGGGTAAAATGAAAATATGGATGATGATAAACACCCATGTGAAGTTTCAAGGTAATGGGCGAAGCAGTTGCAGAGATATAGTATAACGAAAAACTTTTAACCAAAAAACTTTAACCAGACGTACGTTAAAAAGTTAACGTTGAAAATGGCTAAGTCAATTACGTAGAAATAATAGGTGAAGGTAAAAAAAATGGTCACATGTTGGATAGTTGTATGTGGTAGGCACCCCTTGGTTATGAAGCTGTGAAAGTTTGGTGGTCCTAGGTGGTACAGTACCAAAGAAATGGACTTAAACGCGAAAACTTAACATTGTAAACGCGAAAACTTAACATTGAAAATGGCTAAGTCGACTGCGTGGAAAAAATGAGTCAAGTTCAAAAAAAGGTAACATGTTGGATAGTGATATGTGGTGGGCACCCCTTGATTATGAAGCTGTGAAAGTTTGGTGGTCCTAGGTGGTGCAGTAACAAAGAAATGGACTCAAACACGAAAACTTAACATTGATTGTGGACGCCGCCTGCCGCCCGCCCGCTGCCCGCCCGCTGCCCGCCCGCCCGGCTTTCGCCAATCCAATAGCCTGGATTTTTTTTTAAAAAACCGGGCTAATGATATGTAATTTAAACATGTTAAAAACATTTGTTCAACATGTTGCCTCGTGTACTACAATTTTTACACAAATATATTTGAATCATCTCACCAAAAATGACATTTGGAAACTACTTTTAACTGTGTTCATTCCAATTGAAAAATTTTAGATTCTTTTCTGCACATTTTCATCCCTAAAATGTATTTGACAATGGATAAAGTATATCATCTGGGAAGTTTTTCACAAAAGTATGTATTGTGGATCAATCCAAAATTGTCCAATTGTAACAAGGGAGAAACTATATTTTAAGTTCTCCTAAAATATATATCGATGTTATTGCACTGTGATTCAACCGTGGTAAAATCAGAAAAACAAGAAAATATTTGGCCACAATTCATATTAAATCTGAAAATTTTGAAATTCAGATATGTGTATATTTACGAGACACAATAGTACAGGATACATCATGAACAGTGAGGTCAGTTTAAGCCATAACTTACCACAAAGTTCGGTCCCGTGGACAGTTTCTGGCAGTTGCGGATCTCCTGGAGACAGAGGGCTGTTGCTAGGTGATCGTCCGCGGCTTCCAGTGGCACACCCCATCGCATATCCACCAGCTGGAAATAGTCCAGCAGACACAGTCCAAAATCAGGCCATTCTGAACCTTTGGCTATTAATTCCGTAATGTGTCATGTGGCGTTACCAAAAGTTACCAAAAATTAGCTTTTCCTTGCTTCTGAATTGGCTTAATCACATGTGTACTGGTCAATACAGCAGGGTTGTGCCCAGGCCTCAATTCTTAAGGGACCATTTCAGTTTTTGGGCACCCTCCCCAGTATAAGTTATGGGGAGATTCTCATATGTTACTTTTTGCATGCTAACGGTGATAATAACATCCAACAAATTGCGAGTGTGTTTCTTATTTCTCTCTGTAAAATAGAGACTCAATTCTAATGAAATGCCAAGACATATTCATGATATTTACAGGGAGAAATAAAGGAAGAGGGCCATGATGGCCCTAATTCGCTCACCTGACTCCATGAACACCAGAGGAGAATGTGACATTGTGGTCATATAAGAGTTATAAAAAAATTGTGCTATTTTTAGATGGCGGTCATCTTGGATTAAGCGATGACTCTCATTTTACCAAGTCTGAAAATGCTTCACCCAAGGATCTTAACAATGAAGTTTGGCCAGCATCGGCCATGTGGTTCCTGAGAAAAAGACGTTCAAAATCTTGAATAAATGGACCTTTTGGCGGCCATCATGGATGACATAATCATCCGATTCCGACAAATATTGCACCAGAGCAATCGCCTCATCGATACCTTCAATTTGATATATGACATGAGCATATTCCGTCAAAAATAAAATTTGACCCTAATTTGACCCCACGGGCCACGCCCATTTTTGACCCCTGGGTCACCATTTTCACAACTTTGAAAAAGCATTGTACATCGATCATTCCTACCAAGTTTCGTCGAAATCCGGCCAGCGGTTCATGAGAAGAGATTTTTTAAGAATTGATGCTTATTTTAGACGGCGGCCATCTTGGATTAGCGATGACCTCCATTTTAACAAATCTGAAAAGGCTTCACCCATGGACCATAACTTTTAAGTTTGGCTACCATGGTCCAAGTGGTTCATGTGAAGAAGAAATTTGAAATCTCTAATAAAAGAACAACTTTTTGACCTTTCGGCGGCCATCTTGAATGACATAACCATCCGATTTCGACAAAAAATGCACCAGAGTAATTGCCTCATTGATACCTTCGATTTGATATATAACATGACCATATTCGGTCAAAAATATAATTTGACCCCAATTTAACCCCACGGGCCACGCCCATTTTTGACCCCAGGGTCACCATTTTAACAACTTTGAAAGAGCATTGTACATCGATCATTACTACCAAGTTTCGTCGAAATCCGGCCAGTGGTTCATGAGAAGAAGATTTTTTAAGAATTTACGCTATTTTTAGACGGCGGCCATCTTGGATTAGCGATGACCTCCATTTTAACAAATCTGAAAAGGGTTCACCCATGGACCATAACTTTTAAGTTTGGCTACCATGGGCCAAGCGGTTCATGTGAAGAAGAATTTTGAAATCTCTAATAAAAGAACGACCTTTTGACCTTTTGGCGGCCATCTTGCTTGGATGACATAACCATCCGATTTCGACAAAAAATTCACCAGAGTCATCGCCTCATTGATACCTTCGATTTGATATATGACATGACCATATTCGGTCAAAAATAAAATTTGACCCCACGGGCCACACCCATTTTTGACCCGGGGGTCACAATTTTAACAACTTTGAAAGAGCATTGTACATCGATCATTCCTACCAAGTTTTGTCGAAATCCGGTTGGCGGTTCTTGAGAAGAATATTTTTGAAGAATTTGTGCTATTTTTAGACGGCGGCCATCTTGGATTACGTAATGACGTCATTTTAACAATTTTGTAATCCCCCTACCTAAGGACCATGACCATGAAGTTTGGTGACTATAGGCCCAATGGTTACCGAGGAGAAGACGTTTGAAAATGTTCATGGACGATGGATGACGACGGACGACGATGACGACGGACGACGGACACATTGCGGTAACAATAGCTCACATGAGCTTCGCTCAGGTGAGCTAAAAAAATATACTGAATTGTCGTCTGCTATTTTTTAACTATTTATAGCCCACAGGTGCAAAGAGTTACGGGGCATGGGCAGTTGAGGTGAGAAAATGTCCCCAAGGCTCGCTTTAAGCACAACACCGATACAGAATATGACAATGTGTTATTTATCAGACTGCATTCGGTCAATGAGCAGCTAGTTAATCACTTTCAACAATAACTAACTGAAATGGATTTGATATGTTAATTTTCTGAACAATCAAGTCATCACAATGATTTTCAGACTAGTCCATTCATGAAAAGGGGTTGTTTCTTTCTCTAAACAATACGAAAATTACTTGCAAAAAATGCAGATCCTGATGAGTGGCTCATCTGGATCTACACTGTTTGCAAACACTGCGCTAAAGAAGTCTGTAGTGTTGAAAGGATTAACTGATAAATATGGATATACCCAGAAAAATAACAAAATCTACCTGGATTTGCGGCATAAGAAGATATTCCAATATATAACTGCCTACCTGTCAGCCTAGTCCATACAGCGCCTATAGTCGTTACCATGGCATTTGAGCCACAGGTACACATTCTCCAGTAACAACATATTTGGCCAATGAGCAGCCAGTTATTTGATTAATGTGCCTGTGGCTGTGGAGAAATGGGGCTTAATATGGTATTTGCGACCACTGTAGTCCCAGGCCAGCATGTGTATCTGTATAGCCTGATCAGGGCCTGCATTGTTTGCCATAAGCCAAATGTCCCCAATCACAGTCGCATTCATACCGTATTTATTCTAATAGTAGCCCCCCTCCCATATTTGCATTCTAAATATGTTATTTTCACATGCAAAAGCCATTTAAGACTGCTTTTGTATGTGGAAATAACAAATGTTTATCCTATTTTCCACATTTTGATCCCCATGAATTGCATAGCCCTGGGATATGTTATATAATATATTAGTGAAAATATTGAATTTTAAACAAATAACGGTACTATCATGTGAATGGTAGTTTGACACCGAATAGATCATGCACGCGCAGTAACATGGTTTGAGTCACATGAACTTAAGTCAACAAGGTGTGACCTCTGGAACTAAATATAACTTTGAACTAATTGCAAATTTAAGGTGCACATTTAATGATTAATTTAATAGATACTGCCGAAAAGATCGCAACTGCGATTAAATGAGATGAAATGCTGAAATTTCATTGCTGGAGAAACAAGGAAAAACAATAAGGCCATTTCATACCTGAAAGTCAAGTCCATATCGCTCCTTGCAGTGAGACTTCAGCCTCGGGTAAACTTCCTCCAATAACAAATTCCTCTCCTCGCGTGTGTCTACAATAAATAGATGTTACAACATTTGTAATAATTGGCAATTAAGGGCCTGTGCTTTTAAAACTTTCAGAGCATGTGTACCAGATTCTCATGCTCGAAATCGGGAAGTTTGATTGGCCGAGGCTGAGCTGTGCTCATTCTCGGCCAATCAACCTGCATGATTTTTTATTAATGACTACGTAACAGACCATTAACCTTTTCATCACTAGAGATCTATTTCCTAATATTTTCAAATAGTGTAGATCATGATGAGACGGCTTGTAACGAGCCGTCTCATCAAGATCTGCACCATTTGTGGATATTTGTTATTTTTTTACAAAATGAAGGCCTTTTCTGCATAATGGGACAGTCTCAAACTTGACATGAAATAGTCCATGTCAGTTACTTAGGGGTGAAAGGGTTAATAACATGGTTGATTGATGGATTGAGTGAACGGGGTATTGTGTCTGCCCAACAGCAGGTTATATACAGATGTGAATGTACCTGTATGGGGATGGGAACATTGGACATTCAGGAGAGAAGGGTTAATAAACAAACCTGTGAATGTTGAGCTGATGAAGATTCTCACGAGCCGTGAGTTGAGTGTTGGAAGGTCATCAAGGCATCCAGTGATGACAGATTTGTATGCCGCATCCGCCATCTTACGTCATGGACTCGTGTGTGGCAAAAATCTTGCAAGCCCTGCTTGGTTTCATATTAGGTCTCTCGTTGAATACTCTGTAATGATGATTATTTTATTGGTAAAATATTGACATATTCAGTCATTGGTTGATGCATTATTTGATTGATTGATTTAGACATCAACTGTGTCTGAAATGATGTCTCGGTCTCAGATGTTCAATATTATGTGGTGTCTCATTTTATAGACTGCAAATGACCTATATCAACGAAACGTACCATTTTATTTGATCATATTCCAAGGAACTTCTGCTTTATTTGGCTATATATTATTATAGACTGATGAACAAGTGAGATAATGTGATTATGACCGCTACTTACAACAATTGTCGTCTGCTGTTGCTTTTATATCTTGCCTTCTTTCTCAATAAAACATGTTTTGTCAGCACTTGAATGGAAATGATTCTGAAGTGCTGCCAAAGCATGTTGTAAATTATTCTAAAGTTCTGTCTAAGTATGTTTTTGATGATAAAAATGGAAAATAGAAAACAGCAGACGACAAAAGAATTAAGATAGCGGTCTAAGACAGGGGCGTCGGAAACAAAGAAAGATTGGTCCGTGAAGGTAGGGTGTGTCCCCCACACATCCACCCAAAGTAAATGTTGTTACCACTCAGTTGAACCGTCTCATCGAGACGGTTCAACTGAGTGGTAACAACATAAACTTTTGATGAGAAATGAGAAATATTGCAGAAAAAATATTTAGAAATGTGTGCATCGGATGATATATCAAACGAGATCTAGCCGACATGAAAAACAAAACCGAAATTTCATGTTTGTCACCAGTATGGGAAGTGAATATATTTCATGTTTACATATACTATTAACAATAATAATTACATTCCTGACCGTTTTATTTTGTATATATGAATTCGAGAAATATTTCATTAAAAAAATCATAGTTTTATCTAATGAATTGGTCAGGCAGTCGCCGGACCTGCCGGGCCTGTTCCGACGCCTCTGAAGGGTTAAGCTTTTTAGTTGTGAAATGTTGGAACGACACCAGCCAGAAATTGGTTTCCAGTCTAGACACTAGTTGAATTAATATAAATACCAAGTGACAATACTCAGGCATGAAAGGTGGCCGGATTAGCTCAGTAGGTAGAGCATCGGACTGCGGACCGGGAGACCCCGGGTTCGATTCCCACCTCGACCGCTGCAAATGGTTGATTCGGCGTGTCCTTGGACAACTGCGTGCTAGCCTAGTCCTATCGGATGGGGACTTAAATAGTCGGTCCCGACATGCAAGGTCATCGAGCCAGTGCCGTCGTTAAATCAAAGCATTTACTCAGGCATGTCTCACAAACAGTAGTCAATGAAATTTGAATGACACAGGATGGTTAGCTATCAACATGATCAATATGAGGATGCTACTGGTGAAGTTTGGTAAAAATCTAATTAATATACCAGGAGATATTAAAAATTGGTATGCCCAACGTTCTACTGGATGTGATCTACAGTTAGAAATAGTATTAAAGTTACAGTCAATCAAGTAAGAGGATTGTTATCAATGTGAGGACATTTTAAAATTCATGAAGTTTGGTAAAAATTATCAGAAGATATGCATGCAAAGTTTACCTCGTCATGACCTATATTTTGAAAACAAAGCAAGTCATGTAAGTCAACAGGTCAATGTCACACAAATGGCACAATATGAGGAAAATACTGATGATGTTTGGTAAAGATCCAAATATCAACATTAGGATAAAAGTTATTGACGTCAATGTGGACGCCAGAATCCGAGGCGAGAATTGGGAATGCTGTCTCACTGCATGGCTATATCCCGGAATAGCCCAAAATTTAAAGGAGAGATAATTTAAATGAACAATCTGAAATTCTCCATAAGGCAAATATGCAAAATTATTAATTCAATAACCGATGTTCTACCAATTGTCATGTTTTTTTTTGTGCAGAAGCATTTGGCTAGGAGTAGGAGTGAAACAAAAATCTTGGATTTCAGAATAAATAGCATTTTGAACTTGGAGATATTCCGTGATATATATATATGGCCGCTTCTGTTTATCTGAGAAAAAACAGAATGTCATGAAAACACGAAGGCAACTCCAGATGCACCCAAAATTCACTATTAAACATGTTATATAAGTATTTGTCCGGGTACTGGTTTTATCCGATAACGCCTCCCTAAAAACTATCATTTCTACCAACACAACTACTATGTTTGAAGATAAGTCACACGTTTATATACTGACTAAGGAAATACAAACGCATTCTCAAATTATAAAAACGCATTGTCAATGTCAATTAAGATTTCAACAGCTTTATATTCTTCGTAGAAAACGAAATTGTTTACAAAATAAAATGTTGTTTACAATGTTTCCAGCGAGACGATTTCTACCTCCAAAAGAGTTAAAACTGAAAGAGTCATCTCCCATAGAACAAATTCATAGGGTCAACAAATAGAATGCCAGTCATTGACATTGAGATAACTATTCTTTGCTGAAAGTGGAAAATAAAATGATTGATTTGGGTAAAACACAAAAACACGTTCTCTCTGTCTGTCTGACCCTTTCTCTCTCTCCTGTGTCTGCTCTTTCCCTCTCCCCTCTCTTTCTTTCTCTCTGTCTCTCTCCTCTCTTTCTTTCTTTCGCCCCTCTTTCTTTCATTCTCTCCTCTTTTTCTTTCCTCTTCCTCCCAGTCTCTCAGTTCTTTCTATCGTGGTTTCTCTCACTATTTCACTCTCTTCCTTCTTTCCTCTATCTCTCCCAGCTCTCCTCTTTCCCCTTCTCTCCTCTTTCTCTCCACGGTCTCTCTCCTCTGTCTATTTCCGGTCTCCTCTTTCCCCCCTCTCTCCTCTTTCCTCTGTCTCTCTCCTATGTCTCCGCTCACACCCCCCCCTCTATCATCTTTCCTCTGTCTCTCTCCTCTTTCCACTCGCCTATTTCCCCTTCTGTCATCGATCTCTCTCTTTTCTGTCTCTTTCCGCTCTCCTCTTTCCCGCTTTCTTCTGTTTCCCGCTTTCTCCTCTCTTTATCATGTTTAATCCCTGTCTTTGGCCTTCTCTATGATCTCTTCCCTTTCTCTCCCGTTTTCTCTCCCTCACTCCTCTATTATGCCCTACTCTCTCTGCACTCTCACTTTCTCTGTGTCCTCTCTCCTTGTTCTCTCCTTTATCTCATTCTCCTGCATTTTTCTCCTCTGTGACCTGTTCTCTTTCTCCTCTTTCTTATTCTATCCGCTGTCTCTTTCTCCTCTCTTCTTTCTCACTTCCTCTTCTCTTAATTTGTATCCCCTATCTCTTTCTCCTCTCTTTCTCTCTATCTCTGAGGAATGGGTTGTAGCCTAGGGGTTAGAACACCTACTTCTAATCCGGAGGTTGTGGGTTCAAACCTCGCCTTGGGCATCAAAAATACTTTCATAATATTTCCATCTCACTGGTCTGTCGGATGAGACTTTAAACTGTGTTCCCGTTTCTATATTACCTTAGCTGTTGTTGGGACATTAAACCCATTCACTTCCACTTTTCTCTCTATCTATCTTCGCTTTCTTTCATCTCTCGTTCTGCCCACCCCCTCTCTCTCTCCTTACCTTTTTCCCTCTCCTATGTTTCTGTCTTTCTATGTCTCTCCTCTGTCTCGTTCTGTCCCCTCTTTCTCCTCTTTTGTATCCTCTATCTCTCTTCTCTTTCTTTCATCTCTTGTTCTGCCCACCCCCTCTCTCCTTACTTTTTTTTCCCTCTCCTCTATTTCTGTCTCCTCTTTCTATGTCTCTCCTCTGCCTCATTCTGTCCCCTCTCTCTTCTCTTTTTATCCTCTATCTCTTTCTCCCCTCTCTCTCTAGCTCTCTTCTCTGTCTTTCATCTCTTGTTCTACCCACCCCTCTCTCTCCTTACTGTTTTCCCTCTCCTCTATTTCTGTCTCATCTTTCTTTCTATGTCTCTCGTGTATCTTTCTTATCCTATCTCTCCTCTCTTGTCTCTCTGCCTGTCTGTCCACTAGTTTTCTCTCCTCTCTCTCCTCTCTCTCTCTCTCTCTCTCTCTCTCACTACGGTATGGGAGTATATGGAAGCGTTATGTTTCCGCAACTGTAGAGATTCCTCTACATTCACTGAAAGTCCATCTCTTTTTAAATTCACCTCCTTACTCTTCCCTTAACTCTCTAGAGATACCCGTCTTTTGCTCACCCTCACTAGATTTCACCTGATTATTCTTCATTATTGTTCAGGAAGCATAACTCTCAAATACTACCATCATGACCATACTGGGCCTAAATTCTCAGCAGAATCATATAAAACTTTATACACAGAGCTGGTGTAAAGTATTATTTTGGCAAATGGTGGTTAAAACACAAACTTTACAGACATGGTCCAAATGGTGTCTAACATACATTTATACTTTCATGTAAAGACATAGTAAATATACGATTTTATTAATTAATGGAAATCAGTATGTGGTCAAACACGGGTAATGTAAATTAAAAAACTTACGGGCATATCGGAATTAAATTTGTGTCTAATTCCTGGGGGTTGGAGCAGCATTTACGTATAATTAATTGATATGGCGATAAGTGGGTAAACTTGTGGACATTTAATATACCCACCCACTGACTCGGGCTCTAGGTAGTGTTTTACAGTCTAATTCCCATGTACATGTATGTCCACCACCCAACTGGATACAAAGATTGGTTCAAGTGACTCTGACTGGAGAAATAGGGATTACCATAATAACCCTAAATATTTTAACAAAATGTATCCAATTACATTGTTATTGTGATAAACAAATATAGAGAATAGTAGGTTAGTGCCGTGAATGGGAAAAAATATCCGGCAAGTCTCAAGAATTTCTTTATTTCTCATCAGAAGTATATGTTGTGACCACTCATTTGAACCGTCTCGCCGAGACGGTTCAAATGAGTGGTCACAACATATATTTTGGTTCAGAAATAAGGAAACTAGATAGAGAATAGTAGGTTAGTGCCGTGAATGGGAAAAAATAGCTGGCAAGGCTCAGGAAACGGGATGGGCGAGGCTCTGCCGAGCACATCTCGTTTCCGTGCCGCGCCAGATATTTTTTACCATTCACGGCACTAACCTACTATTCTATTTATCCCGTCAACACCTACAAATGGCTGTAAAATGCAAAAATTGTATTGACTGGATATCAAAAATGTTTCACGGCACCGTGTTTCACGCACATACGCACTGTGTTGACGGGATAAACAGCCATTCTATCTGTAAATATTTGGACAATCTTAGCTGTGAGAAACCATAGATTAATGTATGTTTCCCCAGAATAAATTGTGTCCAAATATTTAGGGTTATTATGGTATTACCCATTTGTCCAGTCACAGCCACAAATGAAATTTCAACCCATTACATGTGGAACACCCCACTACTCTCTGTTAGTAGGGTATAGCAATTTTAAATTACATTGTATTTTCCTAAAATATCTCGTCAAAAATATGTGTTGTGACCACTTATAATATGGTGTGACCACTCATTTTAACCGAGATGGTTCAAATGTTGGTCACAACATAATGATATTTTTTAATTTTCTTTCAAGAAAAGTATGTGTCCTCAGCATGCATTTAATTGATTAATAGTGACTTCAACTTAATACAATTGTTGTCTCACCCACGATAGTGGAAAGTGAGACATAGTGGTCACAATTCCTGTGTTGTCGGTGTCGGTGTCGTCAACAATTTTGGGCGTATCCAAATTTCACATATCTCTTGATCCGTTAGTCGGGTAATTACATCTCCAAACTTCATCAATAGCTTCTTCACATCTTCACATTGATGGATATCTACCAGTGTAATTGGGCTGACCTTGACGACCTTCACCTAGGTGTCAACAATTGTTAACATACGTCCAAATGTTGAATATCTCCTGATTTGTTAGTCATATCATTATCACATTTCATATATATCTTCCTCACATGGATAGCTATCCATCCAGTGTCATTCTGGTGACCTTGACCATCACCTTGGTGACCTTGACTTTGGTGTCAATAATTTTGAATATCTCCTGATCCGTTTGTCAGATCATTACCAAATGTAGCCTGTAGTTTCCTCATACTGAATGCTATCCACCCATTTGTGTAACTATGACCTTGGTGACAGTGACCTTTGTATCAATAATTTTGGACTTCGTAAGTTTGGACTGTGTTTTCATGCTTGTGTGTTTCCGGTTAAGACGTTTGCCAGAGTTTCTCCAATCTGTCACTTAATTTTCTTGTTTCAGGTACCTACACACCATATAGTTGCTTGTCCTGAAGCTGGATGCCATTGTGGAACGGAATGACGTTACCATACCATTGACACACCAACCACTGGCCAGTATGACACATGTAACAAGTACCACATTAATTAATAAGCTACGTTTACTGAAGATGGAGTCCTTCCGATGTGTGGCTTCTAAAAAGTTACTAGCTATGCACACATTAAGATATTTGCACCAAGCTTGTGTTCAAAGAGCAGGATTTTCTCCACGAGCCATTTGTGTTACGAGACATAAAAGCAAATGCAGTATCATATGTGTACATAGTCGATTACCATCTACATCTTCTACAAGAGATTACAGAACTGCATCACTCAACAACTCTAAGCAACATTTGTCTTTCTCCAGTAGGCATTGCGCAGGTAATAAAACACACTCTGATGTAGTAGACAACTTGAATAGAGCTGTTAAAAATAAATCTAATGATCATCATAAAACTGTTCAGCCACATTCAACGGTGACAGAATGGGGAAATACAAATAATATATCCTCTGAAGTTAACACAAAGAAAACTATGTCAACATCTAGTAAAGATACCATTACGTTGGGAAACCTATTTTCTGACTTTAATAAAGAACGAACTCTGAAAAAGTTGTTGGACGGGATGCCGGAGGTTTCTCGACCATACAAAAAGCACGAGAAACTAACAAATGCTGCAGTGCTGGTTCCTTTCTGTTACGTGAATGGGGAACCGTCCATCTTGTTCATGAAGCGATCAATGCATTTGAAGAACCATAGAGGAGAAATAAGGTATTAACCACTGGCACTTACAGCAGCGAGTGGATGTGAAAATATTATGTTGCAATTCTTGTCTGGTCGAGGCTCTCTATATGACTATAACACGTGGATGTCAAAATATTATGTTGCAATTCTTATCTGGTCGGTGCTCTCTGTGACTTAACCGATCCTTTCAGAATACACCTTTACAGGTATGAAATTTATTAAATGTTTTTATTTTTGTTATTGCTCAATGAAAGTATATGCTGTGACCACTCATTTGAACCGTCTCGATGATGGCAATCGCGACATATACTTTTGAGCGCATAGAACGAAAATATTTAGGATTTTCCGCACACATAATGGTGTATTGTCAGCATCAATAGGGTTAATAATAATGCTTCTATGGTTATATAGAGACATAATCACAGTGAGCACCTACTGAACAAGAATTGCAACATAATTTTTTGACATCCACATGTTGCCCTGGTGCTTGTGGTAATAACTGGTCAGTTGCATTGCTAAAATGTTTTTATTTAAATGTAATAACACATTGTATTAAAAAATCATAATACACTAGTGTAATAAATAGAGGATATTCCATCGAACATGTTTAAATAGTGTAAAATAATACATGAGTGTATGTCGGGTTCAGTGTAAACAACGAGTAAGCGAAGCGAACGAGTTGTTTACGCGGAAGCCGACATACACGAGTGTATTACTTCAAGCTATTCAAATATGTACAATGGAATATCCTATTTATTCTTTTTCTGAACAACTTTTTCGAACAAAAATACATTTTATGATGTTTCGGGGGCATTTGCAACTGCGTATGAATTTTTGTGTATGGTGCTTATTTTATAATGACTGCAGGAGAGTGCACGCGGGTAATTATACAGGTGTTCTCTTCACAGTGTGTTATTTGTAAGTTGACAATTACAGGGTTTCTCTTGCAGATTAATCCATGCATATAATGGCTTGAAATGTAATAAATGTAAATGAGGCCACTACAGCTAGTATATACATGCTTGGTGATCAATAGTTCCGGGCAGTAACTCGGCAAATTTCCCGTACAGTCCATATTATAGATGGTACAGGAGTTTTGCAGAGTTACTGACCGCAACTAGGTGATCGGTACATCTTCATAGTATGATTCTGTGCTTATGCAATAAGCTTAATTGTGCTTATGCCATGCCCTCGCTGTCATCATGTCTGTCTGCCTTCATTGATTTGTAGCCATCTTTGCCTTGCTTAATATATGCTATTTTTATATGACCTTGACCTATAGTTTATGCTTCAGTCACTTCCCAGTACCGTAACCAGGATGAGGCAGATGAGGCGGTCGCCATCCCCTCTTTCAATTGGCTGATTTTATTTTATGCCAAGAATGAAACAAATCCCCGGGGTGGTGGTGGGAAGAATGATCCCTGACCCCCATATCGGGACTTTGTTTGCCTCATCTGGTTTGTACCTCTGGTTATGGCCATGCTTCCCGTCATTGACTTGTACAATACTAAGTTTTCGGGTTTTGGTCCATTTCACCCTATCCATCACACTTCCAGATAATGTCTGTTCATGATTGCAAAGCACATGAACATGTCTTGGAGTAGTCATGCGTCTGGTTTACAGTGAAACATCTCTAAATCAAATGCAATGTCTGTTCATGATCACAAAGCATTCATAAAGTGATAATATGCCTGATTCACAGTACAGTATGTCTGGGATAGAGGTTTCACTGTGTTCAATGGAACAATCTCAACCAGACACCCTGGGGACCTCCCAGGGTGTCTGGTTTAGAGAGGTTCCACTGTATTATACATGTACATGTAATAATTGCTCAATTTGGTCAGTTTTCCAGGCGGCATGCATGACGAGGGTGACCGCGATATGACACACACGGCATTGCGGGAGACTTATGAAGAGATCGGGCTGTCCTCCGATAAAGTGGACATCTGGGCCGAGCTGTGGGGCTCACCCAGTACTGTAAGTGTACAAAATATGCGCAACAATTTGAAAATACAGTGAAACCTCCCTAAACCGGACACACTGGGAGGTCCCCAGGGTGTCCGGTTTAGAGAGGTTTCACTGTAAATTAGGTATATAACCATTCTGAGACATGTGTGTGTGCTATGAATGTGTTATCATGAACAGGCACTGTCACCTGAGCTAAATGACCAAGAAAGTAATAAAAATATGACTACAGGTGTTTTCTTGGTGTCCGGTTTAGAGAGGTTCCACTGTACTCATTGATTAACAGATTTGTGAAAACTACTTAAATGATAGATTTGTATCGTATTTCTGAACCAAAATGTGCATATGAGTCCCCTGTACAAAGTTGAGTTATTAACTTGATAAGAAGATTGTTTATAAAACAAAATGCCACCGCTGGTGAGCCATCAAGAAAACAGCCGTGACCTTGACCTTGAGGGGACGAAGCCCACATTCAATAGGGCTGATGTGAATATATGTGCAGTATCCCGAATATCAGATCGCAGTAGGTAAGTTATCACACGGATCCAAAGAATATGAGCAATTGAGAATCTATTGTTAGCACCCATGACCTTGACCTTGAAGATACAAAACCATATTCATTATTTTACACATTTATTTTAGCTCAGTGTGTAATAAGACTGTACAATATATGCATAATAAGTTTAACCCTTACACCGCTATCTTAATCATTTGTCGTCTGCTGTTTATATATTTTCCATTTTTATCATCAAAACATGCTTTGACATCACTTTAGAATAGTTTACAACATGCTTTGACAGCACTTCAGAATCATTTCCATTGGAAATGATTCTGAAGTGTTGTCAAAACATGTTTTTATTGAGAAATAAGGCAAGATATAAAAGCAACAGCAGACGACAATTGTTGTGTGTAGCAGTCTAAGGGTTAACATGCTGATTTTCAAACTGAAGAGTGAAAATGCTGTAATAAAGTTGAAAATTCACTTAAGTCTATTTTTAGCTATGTATGTTCTAATTCTTTTGCGCATTCCATTTATATTGGACAAAAAAACATGTGATAAATTCAGTAATACAGCAAAAATAAACATGCATGAGGGTGTGTTATACTCTTTATCCACAAACTTATCTGGATCCCGGATGATTGATGTTTGTTTCTGTTTCACAGATGTCTGGTAACTGGGTGACTCCTGCTGTTGGCTTCTGTGGGGAGATGGATACAGAGTTACTCAACTTGAATACTGATGAGGTAATGTATCTTCGGTAGAAGGGAAGCAGATATGTTTGTTACTAAAATTTTGATAGAATCCAAATTTTACTGATTGAATCAAAATGTTTCTGTCAAACAGAACTGTTATTAAACAACATACATGTAGTTACATGTATTATTAATTTATAGTCCAATTCTATAACTGCTATTTTTATGTCTTTTTGTTAGTTATAAATACCTCTGTACAGATTAAATATAGGATTCAACCCTGTTAACCGGGCCTAAAATGACCTTAGCTGTTGACTAGCCAACACCATAATAAAATAGTCATACCGGTGTAGCAGGCCACTTTCCCCCCCAGTCAGAAATCCTCCCAGGGGGGATTCTGGGCCGGCCCGAAATCCCCCCCGGGGGATTTCCAACTAGTCAACTTTCCCCCCTACCAGTCAGAAATCCCCCCCACCAATTTTTGTCTCGCCCGCGAAGCGGAAAGTGAGACATAGGTTTTGCTTTTCCGTCGTCGTCGTTGGCGGCGTCGGCGTCGGCGTCGGCGTCGGCGTTGTCGTCGTCGTCGTCATCATTCAATGTTAAGTTTTCGTGTTACGGTCATTACTTCAACACCTTATCAGCTACAGTCATCAAACTTTATACATACCTTTACTATGATATGTAGATGAATATATTAAAAAAAAATTCCGGGCTCCAGGGTCAAGGTCAAACTCTATTTCTTTCTATGCTACAAACTGAACATTAATGCATGAAGACCCGTTTTCTCGTGCGCTCTGTACACCTTACCTGTAGAGAGAACAATAGCCTTCTCCAGTTGAACACTTCTGCATGTGCAAGCATGTGCAAATTTCCAGCTTGACCACTAAATGTCCAGCTAAATTATTACAGGTAATTTATACAGGTAAATTATTATACCTGGGTATTACATTTCCGTAAACTGTGTTAACAATATTGTGGCAATATGTGGACCTGTGCAGATATGATATGTAGATAAATATAGGACTATTATAAAAAATTCTTGGCTCCAGTAGCGAGCATTATGTTTTTGTTAATTTTTAAACTTTTTTTTTTTAACTGTTTTTCCATTTTTAGCCAGGTTTTTTTTACTTTTTTTCCATTTTTAGCCAGGTTTTTTTGGAATGTAAATCATTTTAAACTTTTTTTTTGTAAACATTTTTTCCATTTTTATCCAGGTTTTTTTTGGAGAAAAAATCCACGCTATTGGATTGGCGAAAGCCAGGCGGGCGGGCGGCGTCCACAATCAATGTTAAGTTTTCATGTTTCAGTCCATTTCTTTGTTACTGTAACACATAGGACCAACAAACTTTCACAGCTTCATAACCAAGGGGTGCCCACCACATATCACTATCCAACATGTTCCCTTTTTGAACTTGACCCATTTTTTCCGCGCAGTCAATGTTAACTTTTCGCGTTTACAATGTTAAGTTTTCGTGTTTAAGTCCATTTCTTTGGTACTGTACCACCTAGGACTACCAAACTTTCACAGCTTCATAACCAAGGGGTGCCCACCACATACAACTATCCAACATGTGACCATTTTTTTTACCTTCACCTATTATTTCTACGTAATTTACCATTTTCAACGTTAACTTTTTAACGTACGTCTGGTTAAAGTTTTTTGGTTAAAGTTTTTCGTTATACTATATCTCTGCAACTGCTTCGCCCATTACCTTGAAACTTTACATGGGTGTTTATCATCATCCATATTTTCATTCTACCCCCCAACCGTGCGGCCCCTGTGCCCAATGTCAAGGTCAAATTACTTTGATTTTTTTGTGTACTATATCTCTGCAACTGCTTCACCCATTACCTTGATACTTCACATGGGTGTTTATCATCATTGTCGCGCCCGCTTGCGGAAAGCGCGATAATAGTCGGCATTTTGGCATACGTCCGTCTGTCCGTCCGTCCATCCGTCCGTGTGTCCGGTTAAAGTTTTTCCATCTACTATATCTCTTTTTTTAGTGTCCATGCCTCGCCCTAAGGCGCGACATGCAGGCCACGGCCATCTAGTCTACAAAAAGTGGCCTCGTTTCTTGTTTTTTTTTTCTTATTCTTTTTCCATTTTTGTCTAGTAGCATAAGGTCGTAAGTGCTATATACCGACTATTATCATATACTAAAATAATTATTGACTAGTGAGCCATAGAATATAATCTGATATTCTACGGCTCACTAGTCAATAATTGTATAATATGTTCGGGCCAGTGAAAATTGCCTTCTGGCCCAGGCTCGAGGTCAAGGCGGCGGGACAAGGCGAGACATTTGATTTCGCGGAATTCTTGTTTTATATATATAGCCGCCATACATACTTCAAATACTTCAATCACATGTTAGTTTCTAATTTTAACCTGCTAATTCAGCATTTAAACTACCATTGTTGAAAAAAATATATAGGTGGGAGGGGGGGGATTTCGGGCCGGCCCAAACTCCCCTCCCCCTCAAACTAAATTTATCTATATATAGCTGCCATACATACACCAAATACTACAATCTCATGTTAGTTGCTAATTTTAACCTGCTAATTCAGCATTTAACCTACTATTGTTGAACAAAAATATGGGGGGGGGGGATTTCGGGCCGGCCCAAACTCCCCCCCTCAAACTAAAATTTTATTCAAATACTCAAATACTTCAATATCATGTTAGTTGCTAATTTAGCATTTAACTTGTCATTGTTTGAAAAAAAATTGGGGGGGGGGGGGGTGGGGGGTATTTCCGATTGTTGGGGGGAAAGTTGACTAGTTGGAAATCCCCCCGGGGGGGATTTCGGGCCGGCCCAGATTCCCCCCGGGGGGGAAAGTAGGCTAGCCCAAACTCCCCCCCCGGGGGGATTTCGGTGGGGGGGGGGGGGGGGATTTCTGACCGCTACACCGGTAAATATCAATTACCGTACAGTAGGTTTCAAATGGTCACCATACTTACACACTATCATGAGCCAGTGGTGGTGGGCACCACAAACCACTAGGAAACAAATTACCGTCATGAGACCTTGACCTACAATTTCCATATTTACATAGTTATTTACCTTGGTTAAAGTTGTTGTTAGAGCTTGTAACTTCAATACTAGTCACCAATCAGCCATCATACGTGCACACTATCATGAGCCAATGATGTGCACCGCAAACCACTGTGAAACAAATAACCTTCATATGACCTGGATCTATTGTTACTAATAATTATATAGCTATTTCCCTTGGTTAAAATTTTTGTTAGAGCTTGTATCTCTTTAAATGTTAATCCGTAATAGCTGGAGGCATGATACTTGGTATGTATATTCCTTATAATGTGTAAATGTACCGGCGGTGGTTCTGGATTATCCCACTTTTGGACTTCACAATTTTGCCTTTTAAACCATAATATCTTTAGATTGGATACTTGATATGTATCTTCTTCATGGTGTGTAGATGCACAAGGTGAATTTCTATTTTTGATTTGACACTGGATTATCTTCCCATTTTTGACTTAGAATTTTGAAATTTTGCCTTGTTTACTATCAAAGCGATATGTGGGGCATCTATGAACACATTTTCTAGTTTTATATCAAGTTCATCAAGCCCGTCTCAGAAATGGTAGCAATTCCGAGGATTGCCTCGGAATTCCTACCAATTTCCTAGCCGAGCCTAATATACTAGAGTTCAAAAGCCTGGTATTCTCAATGCTTCAGGTAGCAGCAGTGTTCACTACCCCTATCTCTGCTTTATGTGACCCGGCTCACCAGAGGCAGACCCAGTGGAGGTACCCAGGAACCGGTGGATACACCCTTCCGGTCTTCACGGGTGGAGAGCACAGAATATGGGGGCTAACAGCGATCATGCTACACCAAGTGTTGACTCTTGTAGCACCAGGACTCTACAACTTCAAACTAAAGCATCGAAGTTGATACTCGCTATATTGTAGTGTTTTAGTGCCCTTCATGGTGTAAATTCAGTATACTGTGCCCTTTCCTGATAGTGGAGAGGGCATATAGTGTTGCCAGTGTCTGTCCATCCCATCATGAAAGCTGGATCATGGATTATCTCCCCCTTTTAGACCTAGAATTTTAATTCATACCGTAATGGTTTTGGTGTTTTGTATATACATTCACCATGCGCAAGTACATTTCGATGTTTGATTCGGCCTTCTAGCCATGGGTTACCTCCCCTTTTGGACTTTTCGCAATTTTGCCTTGTAACTCATCAAATTTTTAAAGCCACTGGTTCTGAGGTATGCCAGAAAGTGATGAAACAGATTCACTAAAAATATTTTCTGTTTATATCCAAGTGATAGCTGGGGCATCCATGATCTATGAATTCAGGATCTAGTTTTTGTTGCGACTGCTTTAGCATCGTCGTCCGCGTCAACGAATGTCAAAACGTCTGTACAAGTTTCTTCATCTAGATGTAGCTTTAATATTACTTGATGGATTGTTTCAATATTTTAACACTCTTGATATTTGTGGGCATGGAAAACACGCATGCTGCCATTAATATGCCTCTGACCATTTTCGTGTTTAAATCATGCACTTTGATGGTTTTTGTAATGCTTGCTTTAGCTCATGTCCATGATCATGTTGCTGTCAAATTCATCGGCAGGCGCGACACCACTTCTGTGGTGGAATTCATGTATTTTAATGGCCCAGGCTTGAGGGGCCAATGGTATACTATACAAATATTCATAAACAATCAGAACTGAAGTTTTCCTTTTTTCTAGAATGTTTGTTGCTAGAAAGTTCAAACCAAATTTCATTTAACGCTTTGAAACTGAAGTCCTGTCCCTAAATGACCTTCACTGTTGCTGGGACGTGAAATCCATTCACTTTTCCTTCAAAGCTATCAGGGCCCGGTTGCTCAAAATAACAGTCCGTGAAGCTAACAGAGGTTTTGAGCAACTGGGCCCAGACTTATTATTGGGAAGGCATGCTGCCACATTGTTTGGAATGATTCATACCATCTTGCAAGATAAAGTCTGGCAATTCATGATCATTTCCAAACATGACTCCCATTAAAAGGTACATTACAATTTCAATCTTATTGCACATCTGTGTCATGGAATGTGGCTGTCCTATCACATTTCATGCACCGACTTAAGCAAAACTCAATGTGAAAAGCTACACATTACTAAAACTGGAAAAACTTGCACAAAAATTGCAATGACCAGCAGTCAATTGTATAAACCTTGGTTAAATTAACCACTGGTTAGCGCCTAACCACTGGTTAAAATTTAACCAGGCTTCTGTAGGTCGGTTAAATTTAACCAAAAAAATCATGGTTAAAATTTAACCGGAGTTTTATACAATTGCTAACCAATAATTTAACCAAATATTTGACCTACCGGTAACCACGGATTTAGCTACCGGTAACCACGGATTTAACCACGGATTTAGCTACCGGTAACCACGGATTTAGCCAGTGGTTAAAATTTAACAAAGGTTTATACAATTGGCTGCAGAAGGATTAGAAAACAAAAATAACTGAAAGAAACATCAATACTACTATATATTGTATTTGATAAAATTGATGCTCTTTATAGCATTTGATATTGTGATATGTAGATCATTGTTTCTGCTATTAAATTGTTATTATTTAACCATTGTTTCTCCTTGTCGTTACTACAACTACCATAATAACTATAAATATTCATTTTGGGAAACTCTTATATTAAAGGTACATGCCCACTCAGTAGGCACAAACTCTTCTTTATAGGAATTAAATAAGTGTTTACTTGTGTCACTATTCCACCAGTTCGAAAAATTACGAGTGCCCTCTATACAGATATAATCATTTAGTAATATTTATTTTACTGATAGTGACTCGTGGTGGTATCGTACTATTTTCATATGCAAATGATATTTTTCAATTATTTATACTAATTAAATGTGTAGCAGAATATAAATAATATTGTCCGTTAATTTTAAGGAAACACGGTTATCGCCCCTGATGTTCGTGTGGAAATTTACGTCCGATATAAAATGTTTAATAATGCCAATCAATACGTGGAGTAATGGTGAATTAATGTTTATTTTGCTGGGAAATATCTCGGATGTTGTCTCTGATATAAGTAACGTTTGTGCCTAGTGAGTGGGCGTGTACCTTTAAGTGGTTTCCCAAAACAAACTCTATCCAAATACATCATTATTTTATATCATTATTTATATACAAAATATTCCGTAAAAGTATTCTGATTTTGGGATCTCCTCCCAATAAATAAATTATCTGAATAAAATATGTCCGAATAGTTCGGGTTATTACTGTACTGTGGCATATGTGACTCTAGGTTTAAGCAGTTCCATGATTGTAAACAGATGTTATAAGAACTTTACCCTTATGCTACATTTTGTGAACTGGAATGGATAGTGATATGGTAATTTTCAGACCCACTAAATTGCCACAAAATGATTTTCAAACTATTCCATTTATGAAAAGGGGGTGTTTGTAGATGTATTTCTTAAAACTATGAAAATTCCGTGCAAACAGGGCAGTTCCTGATGTGACTGCTTGTGACCTATATAGGCATGTAGTGTTGACAGGGTTAACCATTGCCATGCGGAATTATATTTTGTTGTCTCCATGTTTTTATTGAAGAATATAAAATGTAAACCAACAGCAGACGACACTATTCGTTTCTTGTTTTCTAACGGTTAATGGAATTCCAGCCAACCCCAACTCTGAGCCGTGATCACACGCAGCATTTTCCATCATAGGTACATGTATGTCCAATATTCTCCATAGGCGTTGCCAGAGGGGGGAGGGGGGTTGGGGCGTGGGAAAACCCACCTTTCAGATTTAACTTTTGTGTGCACGTATGAACATCGGAATTTAGAGCTCTAAAATGTATTTGAACGCCGTAAATTGCACGTATAAATAAAAGTAATTCGGGGAGGACCCCCAATCCCCGCCCACCTCCACCCACTAACGACGGGATACCCATCTCGTGCTCTGCCCGCCTCCAGCGGCAATCGAACTCCCTGGAAGATTCCTGGCGATGCCTATGTTTTCTACATGAAGAAACTTACCAATTATGATATTGAATATCACAAACAGCTTAACATAGCCTGGAAATAAAAATGTCATTATGGCAGTTTGACTATTTCATGGAATCCTTACCGGCAGTTGTGGCACAATACATGTACATGTATTATTCAACTATTCTCATAAACAAAAGTTATGTTCCAATTTCTCCAGGAGTCATATTATATATGTAGCTGTGACTGGAGAAATGGGGCTTATGCGTTTTGCGACCAGTGTAGATCCAGATCAGCCTGTGCATCCGCACAGTCTGATCAGAATCTGCACTGTTCGCCATTGTATCAATGAAGCTCCAGTCATGCTTCTAATAAGGAGTATAGCTCGTTGTCAGGCTACATGAGTGTCGTAATTGATCAGGATCTGCACTGTTCGCCATTGTATCGATGAAGCTCCAGTCATGCTTCTAATAAGGCGTACATATCGTTGTCAGGCTACATGTGTGTCCTAATTGATCAGGATCTGCACTGTTCGCCATTGTATCAATGAAGCGTGTCAATGCTTCTAATAAGGAGTATAGCTCGTTGTCAGGCTACATGAGTGTCGTAATTGATCAGGATCTGCACTGTTCGCCATTGTATCGATGAAGCTCCAGTCATGCTTCTAATAAGGCGTACATATCGTTGTCAGGCTACATGTGTGTCCTAATTGATCAGGCTCTGCACTGTTCGCCATTGTATCAATGAAGCTCCATTCATGCTTCTAATAAGGAGTATAGCTCGTTGTCAGGCTACATGAGTTTCCTAATTGATCAGGATCTGCACTGTTCGCCATTGTATCAATGAAGCTCCATTTATGCTTCTAATAAGGAGTATAGCTCGTTGTCAGGCTACATGAGTGTCCTAATTGATCAGGATCTGCACTGTTCGCCATTGTATCGATGAAGCTCCAGTCATGCTTCTAATAAGGAGTATAGCTCGTTGTCAGGCTACATGCGTGTCCTAATTGATCAGGATCTGCACTGTTCGCCATTGTATCGATGAAGCTCCAGTCATGCTTCTAATAAAGAGTATAGCTCGTTGTCAGGCTACATGAGTGTCCTAATTGATCAGGATCTGCACTGTTCGCCATTGTATCAATGAAGCTCCAGTCATGCTTCTAATCAGGAGTATAGCTCGTTGTCAGGCTACATGAGTGTCCTAATTGATCAGGAGCTACACTTTTCATGATTTCAAATACAAATATAAATCTTCACATCAATATCTCTCATAAGTTGGGAACATGAATCTGTAAATTTACAGCTCAATAGATATCAAGTTTGTTATGCGAGACTATGAAAGACGCGTTAATTCCGAGGCTTGCCAATACATGTAAACAATTGAATATGTATCAAAATGCACTAGCCAGTGCCTGGTTGCACAAAACTTCTGTTAGCTTCATCAACTGTTAAAACCTTAACAGTGTTAAGGATCAGGCCCGTAGCCAGACCTGTTTGAAGGGGGGGGGGGTCGTTTCGAAGGCCCAATGGGCCTGAGGTATCTAGGGGGTCTAAAAACGTGGACCTCGAGGCTAAAAAAGTGGACTTCGAGGCTGGGCGGGGGGGGGGGGGGGTCGTCCGACCGCTCCGACCCCCCTGACTACGGGCCTGAGGATTTAACAGTCTGTTAAGCTATGAGAGGTAAAAAGAACCTAGCGACAATGTCCGAAGAAACCGGGATAGGCTTGTCTGATGGGTGAGTTTGTTTGTTTGTGTATTGGTGTTTAACGGCCTATCAAGAGCTAAGGTCATGTAAGGCCGGGCCATCAGGTTCGATCCCATATTAAACCTGCTGCATTCAACCAACGTCACTTGGCCCCGTCCCCTAAAAGTTATATGAATAATCATAATACTCACATAAGGGGTACAACCAGATTCAACTGTCACATACAAAATGCCAAAGACGTACGTGAGGGTCAAACCAGGTCTTCATTTCCGGCAAGGATGAACCCCGATCGTTAAATTACCCATGGGTGAGAAATTCATATCCAGTAAATACAGAATACAAACAATATTATCTGTCGGCGTGCAAATGGTCAATGCATAGCGAGAAACCTGATAATTATTATGTGGCATATTATTTCTTATTCCGTCAACACAGTGCGTATGTGCCGTGAAACACGGTGCCGTGAAACATTTTTGATATCCAGAAAATACTATTTTTGCATTTTACAGCCATTTGTTGGTGTTGACGGGATAAATAGAATAGTAGGTTAGTGCCGTGAATGGGAAAAATATCGGGCGCGGCACGGAAACGGGATGTGCTCGGCAGAGCCTCGCCCATCACGTTTCCTGAGCCTTGCCAGATATTTTTTCCCATTCACGGCACTAACCTACTATTCTCTATATATCATATTTTTATCTCCCAGAAGCACCCCAGAACTATGATGTGCAGACTAAACAGCGACACATTAGTAAAGGCGTCATGTTTTAGCAAAGGCTACACCATAACATAGTTCACAATTACAATTTCCTTGGAAATACATCACATAATTATATTTTAATCTCTCAAAATTGTAGAATAAAATTACTTCACTGTGTCACTATGAAACATAACCTTTGTCCATGAGTGTAGTGTTAGCTAGAATACGTCAAAATTCCTTAATTCAAATGCTCACCAACAAAACACAGTCAAGCGACGCCAAACATATTGCAATATGTTAATTTTAAGAAATATGATTGACAAATAACTCTTTGCCCAGGAGCTAGTTGTTGTCCATCCAAACATGCCCGAATGCACCATTTGGCTTCTGGAAATAAAAAAACATTCAGAGCTGGCTTCATAGGTCTGAGTGTTATTTTGTAGCTGGACCCCTTACATATTTCATTTGCTTCATATCTGAAAATCAAACCGCCTTTTCCAAAATGTTGGTGACGGCCATGGACAAACAGTCAAAGGCTCTGACTCGGATGATGTCTCTCAGATGAATATCCAACATTTATTGCATAATATAGACGTTCACAGTGTAATTACATGGTGTAATAAAAATCATAATACACTAGCGTAATAAATATGCAAATGAGGTCGGTACAGAAAACACGCTATGTGGTCATTACAGCTTCAATATATTGTGCTGTGCAATATATAGGATCTAAAATGTGTGTTAATTTAATATGAAACTTATTAAACTTGTTGACTGACTGCATGAGAAACACAGCATAGCCTCGTTTCTTATTAATCGAATTACCATTCTTGTAAGAAGGAAATGTACACACACTTATGCCGAGACAAATATTCATACCAAAAATGGAGCTTATGGGATTTGTGTTCAATGTAGTTCCTGATCAAATAGCACGCAACTGTAGCCTGATAGCTATCTATATTGCTAGTTTCTTCAAATTTGAGGTGTATATCAGAACATGATAGGTCGGAAAATCTGTTTAATGGCGACGCGCTAGTATACGCCGCAATTTTCAAAATTACAATGCGGTTTACCTATTTCTAATGCACTCCTTTACTACTGGCGTAGGAATACATATTGAAATAATTTCGACCGTTCATAAACAATGATATATCTGTAATGTATGAGCATCAGCCAATCAAATTGCGTGATATTTATAGAGTGCATTAGAAAGTTGCATACCTTACTGGCTTGTTAATTCCATTTGATGACAACCGTGCCAGATATAATTGGCATACACCAGTCTAGCATATCTTGTTGCATGTGTCGATATTTGCTATTCAGTTATACTTCAGTGCATGATGTTGTGTTTATGCAATGAATGGAAACTGGCATGTGCGTAAGCTCGGCATAGCCTCGCTTCTTGTGACATCAGTATTGTTAAATGTGTGTATACTTGACATATGTTTTCATGTATTCATTAACATGCATGTGTATTGTGTTTTTATCAGGTAACCTGCCCTGCATTGACCGAATACGTGCTGACTGATAACATATTGTTGTATCAGGCATTGCCCTGATATAAACATCCGGGCTACAACGAAGTGAAAACTGAAGTTCCATTGGTCGGATGACGTCACGTGACGTTACCGAATGACGTCAGTGTAATGACGCAACGTAAACAAGTCCGCGTTCTGTCCATATAATACGACGTCATCTAATGCAATTTTCGAGCATAAAACATTACCTGATAAATAGAATACCAGGCCAGTGTATTTTGATATCAAGTTTATCAGACTAGGTTCGGAAACGGTAGGAATTCCTCGGCAAGCCTCGGAATTCCTACGCGTTTCCTAGCCTTACCTGATAAACTTAATATCAAAATACACTAGCCTGGTATTCTATATGTTTACGTACAAGCACTATTGTTCTAACGATAAAATACAAGGAAAGTTGTCGAAACATTATAATGTCAATGACCTACAGGTCACTTGATATTTTTTGTATCATTCTATTTTTGGCATTCTCTAGAAACTTCTTACTAGATCTAGCGAAGTTCTAGTAGATTACATTAGATAATTCGGGAATTTAGGGAATCTTCGAGAACATTCCGGAACTTTCTAAACGGTATATATAGTGCTGTAGATTCAAGGTTAGAGAGAGTTGTAATCAAAATATATTCAAAAGGATTAAAGTGCATTCTATTGTGTATTTTACTTCTAAATAAGTGGACTTATACGAATTTTTTTTTTTTATTAAATGTTTTTTATTTTCTTTGCTACATGTACATGTACAAACACAAGATATACAAACAGTTCAATGAACAAAGTACATATATATATATGTCAGTTCATACGCATTGCTACATTTCAATGAACAGTCTGAATAATAACGTATTGATGCTTGTCTACATGTAACATTGAGTTTTTAAAATAAATAATCAGGGTTTTATAGGACTTTTGGACTATAAGACTGTTATAGGTCGTGTATGTTTATGATACAAAAATAAGTTAAAAAAAGGGTATCAAAATGTTATAACAAAATAAAATATAGGAATGGACGTCTATTACATGTTCTGGGCTGATATAGGTATATTGATACACATAGCAGATGAATGTTTTACGTTTTATTTCCATAAAGTCACTCCATTTTGAATGGAAAATATCTAGTTTATCCTTAATAGTGGCAATAGTCTCATTCTATTATTATTGTTTGCTTCAGATATATTTTAAAACGGCCTATCGATGGTTGCGTTCATCATATTTACACTTAAAAATAAAATATTTTGCCAAAGAATTAAAAAGCTGATAAGCATTGTTTTATTTTTTCAATCGACTCACGTTACAAAATGATATATTTTCATATGTTAAATTACTATTGTAGTCTAGCCTACTTGTTTGCAATAGCAGGTTGATATCCGACCAAAAAGGTTGTATGATCATTGTGGACTCCCATATACTACTTGGATTTTTCCCCCACTGTTCGGCGGGTGTGGATGAGAAGAGTGGAAAATGTTTTTCATCAACGACGAGCCCATATACTTCCTCGACTGGATTATAGGAGCTCAAAAAAGCTTCAGCAACTACGTTTTCGCCAACCGGCATACGAAAGTTTGGGCAACTTCTTGGGTAGAGCTATATAGTGGCGTACACCTATACAGACACAAGTATAGAAAAAACGAGGAAATGCATGGTTGCCGAAAGATGCCGAGGTGGAACACATTTTTTCACCGATTAGTTTGGGACCATCTCGCCTCTCACGTGGCAAACACAACAGCAAGAAACATAGGTAGAAAACTCGAGCCATGTCACCATGTTAGAGATAAGCCCTCCCTATGTTATACTCAGTATATGTAATCACACTATGGTTCTAGTTAATTGTGCGTGGTTGAAGTCAGGTAGTCACAAGAGGTGTCATCGTACCGGTATTTACGAGTATTGCAAGCATCACCGGGCATGGGTGAGAAGAGGGTCCGTTTCGCCTCGCCCCTGTAGGCATTGCGTGGTAGGGACCAGATCCGAGTCGCTGTTATGTCCACCATGCGGTGGCACTCGCGCTACTCATCGACTGGCTAGCAAGGAATTACGTGCTCGCAATATTATCGTTTAGTAATAATTGAAATCAAAAAGTCAGTTAGATAGATAGAACCGATCTGATGCGTAGTTTTGATAAGTCACGGTGGTGTAACGGGGCTCGAAATAGTTTTATGTTCCGTATGGAGGGGCCGTCGGAACAGCTGGACTGTATGGTGGAGGGATCTCCTGCTGCCGCTGCAGACACACGAATAAGCATATCACGTCCCGAGGCGGGCGAGGAGATTTTTTCTCTCGTCGGCCCTCCCCTCCATGACGAGTTTTTTATGTCTTCGTCCGCGAGAATTTGTGGTCGGGCCTTGGACCGGATCGTGCCCTTTAACTCCTGGTACCTGGTCATCTCTTCGACGACCAGTTTGAACTCGCTATCTGATATATCGTTGTCGGCTATCGCTTTCGACACGATAACGTCGATACTGTTTTTCTTAGACCTCGCGAGAACCGCTATTCGGTCGTGCTTTCTACTCTTGGCCTCTAGTTTTCGACTCACGAGTCTGGCCGTCAGGCAAATCAGTCCCGCCCTCGCCGCTATCGTACTCAAGATCACCGCGACCTGCGCAGCGACGACTGTTGACAATAAAGATACACTCCCCACTCCGCTTACAACGGAAGCTGAGGCTAACGCGGTGCTCACCCCCTCGACTATATTGACTGCTCGCCTATATTCTTTGGCATGACCAGTCCGCGTCTCTCCCTCATGCTATAGAATCTGTTGTATCTCGACGATCCTGGTCATCCTAAAGGATGCCGGGTCGGCCGTCCCTGAAGGTAAGTGTGGATATAGTTTCTCGTCATTCATCATAAATCAAGTTCAATGAACAGTGTCACTACAGTGGCTGAACTCGATTGGGAACGTTTTGTATATGCTCATGATTAATATTTAAATATATATATTATGTTTAATCGGTTATTTCGAGAACGATCGAAATCAGGTAATCGTTCTTTAACTCTCGCGCTTTATCATCAAGAATAGAGATTTTCAATTCGTGGATGTGACCAGATTCCAAACGTTTCATCTCGGGGGTTGGGAAGTCTAAGGTCAGGTCTCGCCGAAAAAACAGTCGCTGGCCTGCACGGTCTTAAGGAGAGTGCTGGGGGTCCGTCTAACGTGTTGTACGATGTGTTCAGCTGATTCAGGTGCACCATGAGAGTTTTCGTGAAGGCTAACCCCACTGGATCGTTGCCGACGTGCTCGCCTGGGTCAAACCATTTTACTGTAAAACCGAGTCGTACGGCCAACGCCGGGGTGACCCTTACCCGGCTGCCGGGATCGACGGTCAAGGTTGTGAGTCCGGTGGCTTTTCGAGATTGCGAGGCTGGCTCGACCATCAAGCTCCGACGCGACAAAAGTTTGGAGCTCTCTCAAAACTCCAAAGACCGGGGGTCAGCTTTACTAATACTGGGGGCCGTTCTTCATGTAGGCGAACCCTTCGCCCACATCGACGTTGCGCCATCCGACCGTGAAGGTGATTGATCTGAGACCAACCCGGTGTTTCCCGCGGCAGTTGTCGATCGAATTCTGAAGTTCACAACTCTCTTTTTGAACATTAGTGATAGTAGCAAACATGATAATATCTTGTTCAATGGATACCAAGGCTTTTGGCTTTAACTCTAATGCAAAGTACGCGGTCGGCGGGGTCTACGCCGCTAAGGCGGGCGCTCCCCGGCTTGTGCACCCCACTATCCAAGTTAGCGGCTGAACAAGCTTTCAAACCAACTTCCCCGACATCTTTGAACAATATAGGCTGCCTAAGATTACTACCATGGAGGCTATGAACGGGTGGAATGCAACGCCGATGCAGTTTTCGCAGAATCAGCTCAACTTCGCCGTATGGTGCGCAACAGCTGGATGCGGGGTTTCCTCTCATGACCATCTGGCCTCGCAGGATCCCTTCTTGAGGGCCGTTTACAACTTTCACGCGTACTACACTATTCGGAGGATTCTCAAAGAACAGAAAATCTCTCTGCCGCAGGACGACGGCTGGAATCCCATTTCCAACGCATACGAACGTAGGGCGTTCGAAAGACTGTGTAACGAATTTGGGGTCCCAAAAGACGCGGATTGGCACCAGAAAGAGTTCTGGTACACTTTCGGTTTAGGTGACGTTTACATGACGGGTATGGAGTTTGTGAAGCACCCAAAGGATCCACCACCACCAATAGAATTAAAGAATACCGACTTCGTGCCACCAGTACCATGGTCTTTCAAATCGGCCCACGTTGATTTCATTCAATAACCTGCGTGGGTAAATACCGCGTGGGGGTCATTTATGTTAGATAAAAGCACTGGATTTACTCATGCCGGGTTACTCGCCTCAACGACTCCATTCGAACATACGTCTGGGCCATCCTCGGCGCACATGCGCAAGCGCGCAGTTCTATAATAGGAACCGGGACGGCATTTGATAGCCAGAAACAGTTCTTGACCAATGTCGAGGACGCCATCACATCTCCGGTGGACCTCCAGCAGTATCAAGACGTTTTGCAGTATGCCCGCACCTCAGTAGACTATGTATTTGGAATAGGTCTGTATATGGCGCCGAGCAATATGATACTACGAGACGACCCGGTTGACGGTTACAATAATCAGATCGTAATCGCCACCGTCAAACAAAAGATCGGCCATAACGGGACCGTGAACGCGGATATCATCAAGCGCACCTCGCATGGAACCGATTTCATAAAACCGCAAGCACCCACCCCAGTACAAAGCATCCCATCAAGTTCCTTCGGAACTAGTGTCTCATCAAGCTCCACCTCCGCTCCCGAGCATGTTGACACAGTATGACTTGATGCACCAGCAAGTTCCTTCGGAACTAGTGCACACGAGGACGAAAAATTAGCGTGGCGCGCGGACTATTTGCGCTTTGGTTTTAGGAACAGCTCTCGGGAGGCTAATAGTAGGAGACCGGCGATCGCCACGATTAAAGCCCAAGCATTCTCGGCGAACCATCCGGCCGTTTTTGATAATATAGATAGCAAGAAGGAGACGAGGCCCCCGGTCAACCCAGACAGCGCAGCAGCCGCCTTTCTGGCTAATTTAGCCAGGAGACTGGCGAGGGCTTTTAGTTGTTTTTTTACCCACTCCTTGGCTCCGCCGGATGGCGCGGGTGCTGGTGCGGGTGCAGCAGCCGCACCGCCACCACCAGTGAAAGCTAGAACTAGGGTCGATATAGTCATGCCGAGAGCTGTGAAGATGCTTGCTATCGTGATGCCCTGCTCTCTGAACAGAGTGCAAAGACACTCACCGAGTGTCGTGTCCTCGTGCAGGACCCTCGAGATTGTTTCGCGGATCCCACTTACTTGGGCGCGGAGAGCCTCACGGTTAGTCGAGGCAGCCTCCAAGCGAGCTTCTCTTTCATCTCGCAAAGACCGCAGTCGTTCAGTGATCCGCTCGGTAGATTCTCTATCGCCACGGGCTTCCTCCAGTTTTCTTTCTTCTAGCGCGATATGTTCATCCAGCGCCGTGAGTTTGGCGAGGTTAAGGACCAGTTCGCCCCGGACTGTTTGCAGATCCTTATCGAGTCCCCGGAGGTCGCGAAGAAGTAACGGTTGGTCATACATCGTGCTGAGTATTTCGCTTTCGTTGATCTCCATTGTGCGAATAGCGTCGGTGGCTACACGAGGGACATCGCCGAGCTCGACAGTTTCTATCCCGGCGGTCGTATACGCCATCGTTTCGTCGGTAGACTGTACAGGGTTCATACCAATTATCCGGACAATCAGTTTATCGGACAAATGAAAATACCTGTTAATTAAGCGCATTCTTTTGATCCGATTTTGCAACGAATGCATCTAAGTCATGCAGGTGCATGCTTTTTCCATGCCAGTGTGAAGAATATGTCGGCATGGTAAACATTTTAGTAACATTTGCTGAACACATTCCCAACTCTGTGCAGAAGTTGTTTACAATGTCAAAAGTCATGCGGGGGCTCAATCGAGTGCGCCCAATTACGTCATTGTTCTATAAATACAATACATTCTATAAATACGGTGTTTTCCAAGAAACGAAGGGTGACTGACATATCTGCAGAAATACGCAATGCTGTTTACACTGCTTTACAGGCGATAACATTATGATTTCAACGTGAGAATAGAAGTTATAAGACGATTAGTATATATGTTTGTCCGGATAACTGATTGTCGATGCTAATTTTGGGGCAATTTTACGACTGATGATCTGACCCAATTTTAAGCGAGAAAGATGGCACAGTTTGCTAAATAGTTTACATGCGTTGAGAAAGCAAGAACCGACGATTGTTCCGTGAAAAGTTTATGCCCGTAGCTGCTATTTTAAGAAAAATATCGTTAAAAAACTGCCATTTTTGTCCGATAATCTGGAGGATCCCTGTAGGGCCTCTACTGCGCGGGCCGGCATAATTGTTTTACCCCTCTTCCAATCTGTGAAGCCTAGTTCGCTCCTTACGATTTGGCCACCGCCCGGGTTTCCGGCAATAGTGCTCAGCGATAGGGGATTTCCGGTCCTCGTGTTGACTATTGGGAGATGTGATGCTGCTTTTAGTCGCAACCTGCCGGCCCGATCCAATTTGAACCATGATAAAGATTTCTGGTAATGAGGTGATGTCGATCGACGACAGCGACGTCTACCATTGCTACCAGCACCTGTGGAAGTCGGCGCAAGAGCTCGAAAATGCGGTCTATCAGGGTATTGACACTAGTAAAAATAAAAAAAGTAACCAGACTTAGAATCGGGGCTGGTAACGCGGCAGCGAATGTCGCGAGCGACAACGCGATCGCGACCGCTTACGGCAACCGCTTCTACATCCCGCTCGACTTTGAGTTGCTGGAAAGCCACATGCCATACTATCAGAGTGCTTTGGCGGACCGCCTCGAATACGAACGAACGTTCAACGACTAAGGCCGAGTTCTCATAGCCACCGAAATGACATCGACGTATTCGATCGACAATGTTTCGCTGGAGTACGACATGCTCACGATGCCCGAACTCGGGAGATTGATCAGAACCCAGTACGCCGGGCGCGTGTCTCATCCAGTCGAGGAAGTATATGGGCTCGTCGGTGATTAAAAAAAAATTCCACTCTTCTCATCCACACCCGCCGAACAGTGCGGGAAAATCCAAGTAGTATACGGGAGTCCACAATGATACCACCTCCTGATGGAAGCCACCGCGCGTAGCGGGGGTCTTCCAGAGGGAGGTGGTATCATTTTGACTCCCATATACTACTGCTTGAAAATGATGTAACTAAGAAAACAAAAGTTACATTTTTAAAATCGGTCCACAAATAAAAAAAATATATTAAAAAACTCTATTTTTAGCCCCCATGTTAAATTCCCATAGGAAAATCGTTTTTTTCGCAATAAAATCAATATTTGATGGAATTTCATCAAATAATTTACTTTGGGAAGGGTGACTGTTTTGTTATTGATGAAAAAGTACTTACTTTTAAATATTTTTTAGATTTAATGTGTTTAATGGCCAAATGTTCGTCGGCAGCAAAACGTGGAACAGACAGTAAATAGATATAAATTTTGACATAATGTTTTGTTTTCAATTGTGACAAATCAAAGTATTTGATTTGTAGTTAAGTGCAATATTTTCGTGAAACCAACACATTTTCGAAAAAAATGACTTTTGATCTGTAAGTTGTTGCAGCTGAATAATCCCAGGAACCTATTTCACAAACATTGCAAAGTATACTCATCTAGCAAAGTATACTTTGAGGGAGAAATTTACAATTTTAGGATAAATTTATTAATTTTTATTATACTTAATTTATTACATTATCACAGCCAACATAAATTCAGTATAATAATTATGCATACTTGTAATCATCAAATATATGCAGTTGTTGGTTCTATATGACATAATGCATTTCGGGGAAAATAAATGATTAATCCTCAAAGTATACTTTGCTAGATAAGTATACTTTGCAATGTTGGTGAAATACGCTACAGGAGCTTTTAGCTGGCTTAAAAAAGTGTCACCTTCTCGACTTGGCTCTAATTATAATGTCGAAACCATCAAATCGTCAACGTTACAATTAGTGGTCAAACGTAAATTAGTTGATTTTTTTGTAAATTAATTTTTTTTTACCCGAAACTACAGTAGAAATTTTGGAAACTGAAAAGTGATTCTTTACGAATTAAGGAAATGGAATTTCAGTTAAAAGTGAAACAAATGGATGAGAAAGAACGAGAAATGCATATTCGACAAATGGAAACTGAGCGAGAACGAGAGATAGAAAGGGAGATAATTGAGAAAGAACGAGAAATGCAGATTAAACAAATGGAAATGCAGCGAAAAAAATCGAAATCGAAGGACAAAAAATGGAAATTGAGTGAGAACGAGAGAAAGAAAGCGAGATAACTGAGCGAGAAGTAAGACTTTAAGAGTTAGAGGTACAGGCTAAATTTAAAAGTGAAGATGACCAGTGTAGAACAAATTAAGAACATTTGACGTCAAGTAGTATGTATATAGAGTATGAGTTCATTACCGCGAATGATGGGAAACGAATTGGAGGGCGTTTAAGTTACCACCACTTCCAAAATGGGTCATACTTTATATGGGGGTAAAAAAACAAATATGTATCACCACCGTCAATTTCATTCAATATATTGGCGTTGAAAAATTGAATTCGGTGGAATTAAATTTTAAAAAGTCTAAAAGTTGATTAAACAATCCAATAATATTGGATGAGAAAAGATGAGAAATTATGACAAATCTCTCAAAAAGTAGCCGAAACCATTACGGATTTTATATCGCTTATAAAAATCCGTCATGTTGAACAAACATAACGTCTCTTTATAACTAATAATTAATTCCCAAGATTGGGAAAGTATATTTACTAGTATATAGAAAAAACATTATGACAGTTGCCATAAAAATATGAGACGGATACCGAGGAAACCGGATATACCTCACACACTGATTAGTGAGGCAGCGATTTCCCCAGCTCAAAGAGTACAAACACCTCCTAAAATTCGTCGTAATACGAATACAAAGGAGATAAAACCCCCTCCACGGGGATCCGCAAAACTTCGTGAATTACGGTCGGAGGCCTCCAAATTGGGAATAACATTCCCCCCAAATGTCCGGGCGAAAGGCCTGACTAAAATTATAACTGAGGCGAAGAATGAGGAATTTATGGAAAGACTGGCTTATGCGTATAAATCGAGAAAAACGGCTGATGGGGGGAGACTAAGAACATTAACAATGTAACCCAACCCGCACTATACAAAAAAGCCAAATCTTTGGCTGATGAGGCGGTATTGAGTCTGCGCGGTAGAAATATTGTGGTACCACAAAAACGAATTCCTAAAACCGGCCTGTTAAGGAAAGTAATAAACGAAGGCGACGATATTCTGGACGATCACACACGGGCGGAGAGTACAATAGTGAAAGGACGTCGCACAATAACTATTAGCCTAAAACTGCACACCCAAGTAGATATAACGGAACGAATACTGTCAGAGATCGCCCACTGCTAACTGGGAGCTTCTACATACGTTATTTATTTTCGTACAAATTGGCTGACATCGAGCAGACCGACACACGAGGTAGACCGGAAACTATAATATTTCATAAACAACTGCGCGGGAGCCCCTGGTTGAGAGAATATGAGGACGCGAATGAATGGATTGCCGACCAGGAGGAAACTAGATTGAACATCGATAAAATAGCCTGCCCGAGCACGAAATGGACGTTTGTTAGGTGGGCCGGCGTTACGATTAAATTAATCCTTTCATCTAGCGCAGACGATGCGGGGATGCCTCGAAAATGACGGGGGCCCACTTCCCGAATGGTTGCGATATCGGAAGGGGATGAAACCGTTGGACAAATTTGACGACGAGCTTTGCCTGTTTAGATGTATCGTTCTTCACACGACTGATCTGCGAGCAGATCGCTGTCTCACAAAAACGCAAGATTTGGTGCACGAATATATCCATTTCTGTAAAAAATAATGGGTGGAAAAGACCAGCCGGCCCTGTAATACTTGACGATTTCAAAAAAGTGGAGGAATGTTTTAAACTCGGAATTGAGGTGTATGAACCAGTCGAAGAGGGAACATGGTATTTAAGAAAAGTGGCGGCTCATTACGAAGAAATTGGTACGAAGAAAATGAAAATCGGTGTTTACAATAATCACGCGTTCCTGATCACCGACATGAACAAAACCGCCAACACCCTCTGCTGCTACGGGTGCAACCAGCGATTCACACAATCCCATAGTTTAAAACGGCACGCGCTCACCTGCATGCGAGTGGAGACGAAGCTCACGTGCAAAAGTGCTCAGATCGACAGACCAGCATCCGCCTTCGAAAAGGCATTTTATCCCAGATCTCACGCGAGTAAGAAAGCGACCGGGTGGATAAAAACGTTCGAAGGGATCGGTAAACCCCATATACACACTGCACACTGCGGCCACGGAGGTGAGAGTTTGGTGGGGGGAGAGCCAGTCGACGGATTTTGTGAGGAAACTAACACGGTTTACCAATTTCACGGGTGTTATTGGCACGGGTGTCCTGAGTGCACCGATAAGGAGGCGAGGCGCGCAGCGAGGGCGGTTGTGGAAATGGAATACCAGCAGGACATACAGTGGAGTCACGCGATCCATGCGTGGATAGACGAAGAATACAACAAATGGTGTCAAAAGCACCCCAACAGAGTGATGACCGACTCCTACGCCAAGTCCTGCCAAAAGAAACAATTCTGCCTTTGCTATCACCGCCGGCTCCCCCACACAAAATCGCGAATCGGCAAAGAAGCAACCTGGGATTTAATCGAAGAAATGGTGATCATCAAAGAGAAGGCTGCCGAAAAGAAGGCGTTTTCAAGGTATAGAAACAAAAAACTATCGCGAGAGACGCTGCGATCGCGAAGGAGTTTACATTAGTTACTATTCGGGAGTGCCATTATAACGGCCTCTGGGATAATACACCGGATCTCCGAACAACCGTTTACCCGTATCAGATTGTGTACGATTTTGAAGCGTATTTGTCGAAAACTAGCGAAGGTGATAGTCGATGCAGGAGTAAGAAAGGTAATCTCGAATTTGTAAACGAGCATGTGCCCATAAGCGTGAGTATCGGCGATAATTTATGTACTGAAATAACTTACATATGCGAAACGGATCCGGCCAAATTGGTTGCCCTATTTATGGAAAACATACAGGAAAGGGGGAAGGCGATACGAGAGGCTGTTGGTAAAATATATCTTCCTACCTGTATGGACAAACTTCACGCTACCCAACAGCGCGAGGTCACCCGATGGATTGATCAAGTTCCTGTAATTGGTTTCAACTCTAGTCGATACGATCTCAATCTGATCAAAAAACATTTCGTCGGGCTGTTGACCGATACGACATCGAAAGTTCTCGTCGGTAAGAAAACAAACACGAGGATATTCCTATTTACCCCAGAATTCCGATTTCTCGACGTAAAATTATATCTCAGTCCAGAGACCTCCTACGACAAATGGATAAAGGCGTACGACTGCGAGGGGCAAAAGTTGTTCTTTCCATACGAGTGGTTTGATTCTATCGAGAAACTGGATTACGAAGGGTTGCCCGGAATAAAATATTGGGACAATCAACTCAACCCGAAGGAAAAAATAACCGCGACGGAGTTGGCCGCATGCAATGAGATTTATAAAAATAAAAATATGAAAACGTTCAGAGAGTGGCTGTGATACTACAATGATTTGGATGTGGATCCGTTTATGGAGGCGCTCGGTAAAATGTCCAATGTTTACGCGACGAGAGGCATTGACATGTTTAAAGATGCGGTTACTCTACCCGGGGTAGCGTTGCAGTACCTTCTTAGGGGGACAATAAAAGAACACGTAAAATCCTATCAAATTAAATAAAGCATAGTGGCTGCGGCCATATGTCCCCCGCTGTTCGCCCCTGAGGCTGAGACGTACGAAATGTTGAAAGCCGCTCTGGTCGGTGGACCGTCAATCGTATTCTCTCGCCACGCGGAAGTCGGGGTCACAAAAATTAGGCCAACACCAGAAGGGGGCGGTAAAACATGAAAAGCGGTGGGGGGGACTAGACGCCAACGCGCTGTATCTATCTACATTAAATAAAGAGATGCCTTGTGATGAGGAAGATATACACCATAATGAAGAACCCCACGACCCCCAAGGAATATCACATTTTACCAGATGGTTCGGATTTGCCGAGGTGGATATAGAAGTTCCTTCCGCATTGAAAGAATTTTCGGAGATGTCTCCAATATTTATTAGCCGAGTAGTCGAGGAGGGAGAAGTACCCGATTACATGCTAAACTATTTAGACGACTCGGGAAGAAAACGCGGTAGCGGGAAGAAACTAGTAGGTGTGATGTCGGCCAAAAAAGTATTGCTGTACTTGGAACACGGGCTGAGAGTCTTCGGGATCCATCGGAGTATCACTTATGAGCGGGGTACGCCGTTTAGATGGTTTGTTAAGCAAGTTACTGACGCGCGGAGAACCAGCGACGAGGACGTGAGTAAAGCCCCTATTGCCGGCATAATGAAATTGTTAGGGAACTCGTGCTGCGGTAAAATGATAGAGTCTCCTGAGGGGCACCTGAATACGACATATACGAAGGACGAGAAATGTGTGGACAAGGCATTAAGATCTGCATACTTCCACGATCTGGAGGAGATCGGCGATGCGTACGAGATATCTTCTAGAAAAGTTAATGCGGTTATGACTAGACCATTCCATTGCGGGATAGCCGTGTACCAACTGGCCAAGCTGAGAATGTTGGAATTCTATTACGATTTCTTAGACAAGTATGTAGACAGAACAGATTTTGAATTAATACAAATGGATACGGACAGTCTGTACATGGCAGTAAGCGCGAAACCTCCGCAAGAAAATGAGAAATACGGCAGTTTCGATAGTATGGTAAAACCTCATCTGCGCGGTGAGTATGAGAAAGATAAGAAAAATTGGTTGGCGTGGGATAAATGGAGTGACCGAGAGCCCGGGCTTTTCAAGGTAGAATTTCACGAAGATCGTGCCATTGCGCTATCGAGCAAGTGCTATTTTGTGGAGAAGTTGGTGACCGCCAATCTACCAATTCCAGAATTGGATGGTACTTCCGGGGATATAGATGAGAACGTCAATCTACCAATTCCCGAATTGGATGGCCGATTAAAACATTCCGCAAAATGATTATCTGCCAGACAGAACACGCTAACCTGGAATCGGTATAAGAACGCGCTGAACTGGGGGCGAGAGGATGTCCATTCGGGAATTGAGGGTGGGAAAGATATGTGTGAAAACCGCGGATTCCGAATGCGGGACGTCGCGATGAAAACATATACGCAGAGGAAGTTGGGGCTATCGGCCTATTACGATAAAAGAAGAATCCTTCCAGACGGTATACACACGGAACCTCTTTATCATAATTAATAATTTTAAGAAAATTAAAATCTAAAACAAATAAAGGGGGGTTATTTTGCAAAAATTAGCAAAATTTATAAAAATTAATAATCCAATATAATAATCTAATTAATGTTATAATTTCATTAAAATTAATTATAAATTGATTATTAATTATTGGATTATAACAGGATTTTTGGTACCCCGAGGGCGACCAACTGGTCTCTTCGGACCGCTAAACCCCAATTCTCCTGCCCCAATAGCGGATTGGATCGGATCTCCGAATATCCAATCTGCTCCACCAATCAGCTCGGGAGCAGATTGGACAATTGGGTGGCTCTTTTGCCCACATATTGGTAAGCCGGCGAGATCCTATATGATATTTCCTTTTAACCCATGAGGAAGGCACATTTCCCCGAGCCCCGGCAATATCTGACAGAGCGGTGCGATCAAGAACAGATTTAGGCATTTTCCGTTCCGTTCTCCAATATTCCAACACTTTCAATTCGCGAATTGAGGGTGTATATACTTACGCAGATATTAATGTTCAATATGTATTCATAATTAATTTTAAGAAAATTATAAAATATCACAATTCCCTCCAATTATCCAACCCCAATCCATCAACACACCAATCACGATTGGATAAATTGGCTGGTATTGGAGCTGCTCCCGAGCGGGGTGGTTTTGGAACTTTCCCCCCCCCCCCACTGTTATCCCAATAATCGATAAGGTGAAATGCACTCAGGCTACGCATCGACTGGTTAGCAAGGAATTACGTGCTCGCAAGCATTATCGTTTAGTAATAATTCAAATCAGAAAGTCAGTTATAAAGATATAACCGATATTTTCTCAGTGTTAAACAGCGTTCCTATCCGACCGCTGTTTGCCTATACAGTTTAACAGAGCGCTCAGCGAATGAACACGCCCGATATTTTATCAACGTTAAACAGCGTTCCTATCCGATCGCTGCTTGCCTATAAAGTTTAACAGAGCGGTCGGGCGGAACACCATTGATAATATATCGGCCACCCCAAACAAAATAATATGCTGGGCATGTCTAACTGGACCACCTTTTTTAATCTATCAGCAGACGACAATGTTCCAATTACACGGTTATGTGTATATATAGCCGAGTGTATTTCGCCTTATCGAGACCACGGTGTGTATTGATTTAATTTTAAAACACACACACAACCACCAAGACAGTCGCCGGTGTATTTGTTTTGTGTATTGGTGTATGCAACACGCTATTGAGGCGATCTATATATATGAGATAGGTGACTGCGGCACGCGGTAACACGATTACTTCCTGGTACGGACAGTTTGCGGTTATAGAAATGCATGGTGGCCAGTGGGTGTTGTAACTTCCCACCCCCCCCCCCCCCAATTTATCTCTCAGTTGTGACTTAAATTTATCCCAATCAGTATTCTCAATCTTGGGAAGGGTGGCGCGCGCCTTAGTTCTAATAGTATTTTTTAAATCCTCATATCGAGACATCTCCTCCACCACCAACTCAAATTCAGCGTCTGATATATTGTTATCGGCCAACGCTTTGGACACGATAACGTCGATGCTATTTTTCTTAGACCTTGCGAGAACCGATATTCTGTCGTGCTTTCTACTTTTATTTTCGAATTTTCTTCCCACTACTCTAAACGCCATACATAACAACCCAGCCACAGCGGCTACCCCGCTCAAACCCCCTGCAATGGGAATTTCCACGACTGTAGACAATAATGCGGCTGTTCCGGCCCCACCCATTATAGAAATTGCTGCCAGCACGGCGTTCGCCCCCTCCACTATGTTTGCCACGCGTCTATAAGTTTTAGCATTCATTTTCCTTGTTTCCGCCTCTCGTTTTAGAATATCCTGCATCTCTACGATATTTTCCAACCTAAAATCTGAACTTCTTTCGCCAAAAACTTTTAGCGTGCTCGGAAGTGCTAATTCGTTCATATATCGAGTTCAATCAACAATGTCACAGCAGTGGAATAACTCGCTGGGTCAGCGATTTTCGAAACAAAGTTAATAACACTACCTTCGAAAAGTCTAATTGGATTGTCACCGGCGAACGAAACCATCCCTGACCTCTGTCCAGCGAGTTTTGTGACTCCAATCGCCCGTTCTTCCCCATCCAGTACGAGATTTACGGTGACCACGGCCACAGAATTACCCTTAAAATTAATCGAGCAGACCGCCATTCGGAGAAGCGTACCTGGAGCTGTCATGACGTATCCCCCATATCTATTGCTCGCGTTGGCGCCGAATGAATATTCATAGGCTTCCTTTTCCAACGCCCCCCTCTCCTCAGCCCAAACTGTGATGATGGGTGTTCTGCGGTGTAATAACTTAAACTGCTCTACAGATGTGTCCGCCAATGCGGCAAGCTCCTCGATAGCGGTATGGGCCTCAACACGAACCTTTTCAGAGGTCTCCTCAAGTGCTTTTTGAGCGTCTCTACGAACTCGGTTTAGTTTATCGGAAACTTCCATAAACTCTGTATAGATCCAGAGGCACCTCTCCAACAAATTTTTGGCCCCGAGGGGAAACAATCTTTTTAAGTGGTCGGCTGAAACCGAGGCGAATGCCTAATGGATCTGACATAGTTATCACAGCGCATTCGGGGGTAGTTAATGTTGCAAGTCCGGTAGCCTTCGATACTGTGAGGTTGGCTTCGTCGCCAAGCTCTGTGGAAACAAAGTCTGTGAGCTGTCTTGCTCCCCACAACCCGTGCGGCAGCTTTACACTTAATGGTTGTCCATCCTTCACATAGTAAAACCCTTCGCGCTCCCCCAAGTTTCGCCACCCAATCGTGAAGGTGATTGATATGAGGCGTACCCGGCGTTTTCCGCAGCAGTTGCCGATTGACTTCTGAAGTTCACAACTCTCTTTTTGAACATTAGTGATAGTAGCAAACATAATAAACTCCGATTAAAATGTCGTTGGATACCAAGGCATTTAGCTTCAATTCAAAGGCAAAGTACGATGGGGGAGGTGTGTACTACTTAACGGTAGGAATCCATTACTTAATTAGAAAGCTAATAAACCCAACAATAAGAGTAAACGAAGACACAAGATTTTATACAACTTTTTCAAACATGTTTGATAATTATAGGCAGCCCAAAATTACTACCCAAGAAACCATAAACGCGTGGAAAGCAACACCGATGCAATTTTGGCAGAACCAGTTAAATTTTGCTGTGTGGTGTGCTACAACCGGGTGTGGTGTCTCTTACATAAACCACATGGAGCATAATGAGAGCGCTTTCTGCGAAAGTGTTTATACTTTTCACGTCTACTACACGATCAGGAGAATCATACAAGAGATGAGCGTGAAACAACCCTAAGAGGATAAATAGGACCCTCTATGCAGCCCGTACGACCACAAAGCCTACGAAAGACTGTGTAACAAATTTCAGATTTCTAAAAATACCGACTGAAAACAGAAAACAGTTACTAAAAGTGGTGGGTTAGGCGATGCATTTGTAAACAACAATATCGTAACCCGCAATGGGGGAAATTTCGATTCAAACACTATGACATTCGGCGCGTATTCAGATCCACCAACTGACTGTAATTTTTCCGGGTGTAAATACATTCCATCTGAAGCTGTCATAATCCATATCGACAACATAGAACAAAACGAACACGTTAGGATCGGCTGGGGGACTTTCATTTTGGATAGGGGGAAGGGGTTCACCAGGGCTGGAGTTACCCGCCTCAACGAATCCATTCGCACATACGTCTGGGCCATCCTCGGCGCACAGGCGCAAGCGCGCAGTTCAATAATAGGAGACGGGACGGCGTTTGACGCGCAAAAACAGTTCTTGGCAAATGTCGAGGACGCAATAAACAAACCGGTGGACCTCCCGGATGCGATCAAGCGGTATCAAGACGTTTTGCAGAATGCCCACACCCCAGTAAACTATGTATTTGGAATAGGTCTTTATATGGCGCCGAGCAATATGATACTACAAGACGACCCGGTTGACGTTTCGTAATCGCCACCGCCAATAAAAAAATCGGCCACAATGGAAAAGTGAACACGGGTATCATCAAGCTCCTCCCCAACACGGTCGGGAGCGGAGGTGTAAGTGGAACCTATTACATAAAACCGCAAAAACCCACCCCAGTACGAAGCACACCATCAAGTTCCACCAGTTACCCCAATTCACGAATTGGAACTGGAGCTGTATCATCAAATACCACCGCTGTTCACCGAATTCACGAATTGGAAGCACCAGAAAGTTCACCCAATTCACGAATTGGAACTGGAGCGGGAACTACAACCCACGAGGAGGAGAAATTAGCGCTCGTCGTCGCCCTCGTGGCGATCGGACTATTCGCGCTTTGGTTTTAGGAACTCTCGGGCGGAGAATAGTAGAAGACCGGCGATCGCCACGATTAAAGCCCAAGCATTCTCGGCGAGCCATCCGGCCGTTTTTGATACTACAGATAACAAGGAGGAGACGGACCCCCGATCAGCCCAGGCAGCGCGGCAGCCGCTTTTCTGGCTAATTTAGCCAGGAGACTGGCGAGGGCTTTTAGATGCTTTTTTGCCCATTCATTGGCTCCTCCGGATGGCGCGGGTGCTGGCGCGGGTGCAGCCGCCGCACCGCCTACGAGCATCTCGATAACTAGACCTATGGTCGATATAGTCATGCCGAGAGCTATGAGGATGCTTACTATCGTGACGCCCTGCTCTCTGAACAGAGTTGAAGACGCTCACCGAGTGTCGTCTCCTCGTGAAGAACCCTCGAGATTGTTTCGCTGATCCGACTTATTCGGGCGAGGAGACCATCACGGCAAGCCGATGCAGCCACCAAGCGAGCTGCTCTTTCATCCCGCAACGACCGCAGTCGTTCGGTGATCCGCTCGGTAGATTCTCTATCGCCACGGGCTTCCTCCAATTTTCTTTCTTTTGGCGCGATATGTTCATCCAGCGCCGGGAGTTTGGAGAGGTTAAGGACCAGTTCGCCCGGTCGGTTTGTAGAGCCTTATCGAGTCCCCGTAGTTCACGAAGAGGTAACGGTGGGTCATCGTTCTATCCTTGGTCGAGGTTGAGTATTCCGTCTATCTCGCTTTCGCTGATATCCATTGTGCGAATGGCGTCGGTGGCTAGACGAGGGAGCTCGCTGAGATCGGCAGTTTCTATCGCGGCGGCCGTCTTCGCCATCGTTTCGTCGGTAGAATGTAGGGTCTCTACAGCGCGGGCCGGCATAATTGTTTTACCCCGCTTCCAATCTGGGAATCCGAGTTCGTCCTTTACGATTTGGCCACCGCCCAGGTTTTTTCCGGCAATGGTTCACAGCGCTAGGGGTTTTCCGTTTCTTATATCAATGAGCCGGACATTTGGTGCTGATCGTAGTCGCAACCTACCACGCAGATCCAATTCGAACTTGGAGTAGTCGCGGCCGACAGATGGGACCGCACCTTTTTCTGCCAAACTGTTGTAGTAGTCGTCTGCAGCTCCCTCGAGTAATTCCCGACTTTGACTAATGGTGCTGGTAGCGCCACCTATTTCCTCGCCGGCTGGAGTCTCTATGAAGGGCGTTTCATCATCGATGTCATCATTGATGTCATCGTCGTCGATGTCATCGTCTCGGCCGCGATCTAATTCTTCCATATCGTAAGCAGCCTTTTTTAACGAAGTATTTAGGTTCACTGAAAATGTCTTCGAGTCAATACAGCCGCAAACTCAATCCATACCGCAGACTGCGGGAGCCCCTTGGGGCGAAAGGCGTGAGACAGAGCGTCGTTATTACGAACAACCCATCGACGATCGACCAGAACCAGCAGCTCTTGGCCCGCTTCCCCAACCTCGGAGCTAGCGACGTCATTGTGCCGGGGACTGTTCGTCTCGCTTTCACTATTTCGCTGACGTCGACAGACGTGGACTGATCCGTCATTCAGAACCTGGGTCGCGCCATCGTCAAGAAGACCATGATAAAGATTTCTGGAAATGAGGTGATTTCGATCGACGACAGCGACGTCTACCATTGTTACCAGCACCTGTGGAAGACGGCGCAAGAACGTGAAAACGCGGTCTATCATGGTATTGACACCAGCAAAAATAAGAACGTAACCAAACTTAGAATAGGGGCTGATAACAAGGTAGATAACGACGCGAGCGACAACGCGATCGTGGCCGCTTACGGCAACCGCTTCTACATCCCGCTCGACTTTGAGTTGCTGGAGAGTCACATGCCCTACTATCAGAGCGCTTTGGCTGACCGCCTCGAATACGAACTAACGTTCAACGACTACGGCCGAGTTCTCATAGCCACCGACATGGCATCGACGTATACGACAATGTTTCGTTGGAGTACGACATGGTCACGATACCCGAACTCGCGCGATTGATCAGATCCCAGTACGCCGGTCGCGTTGCCATACTTTACGACCGAGTTCTTCCATCCACCGCAAGATGACGAAAGACAAAAGCGACACATTGTGGAATATTAACGTCAATGTACCCGCCCGCTCGATGAAAGGTATACTGATGCTGTTCGAGGAGGGTCGGTTCGCGCTCGGGGCTAGAAAAAGCGACAAATTTTATAACCCCAAAATCACGAAGGTCGAGGTGACGATCGAGGGAGTTCCCAATCAACTCTACAGCCAGGGCCTTCGCACACACCAGCAGTGGAACGAAGCCAGAAAGCAGTTTGCTGCCGGCTCTAAGCGCTCCCCGGAGGTTGCCGTGGTTGCCAAAGACCTGCAGCTCTCGGACGTCTCCCTCGCGCAGTTCCTGACTACCAAATACGCGTTATGGCTAGACATGCGAGTCATCGACGACGACCAAATGCACGGTAGTGGACGCCAAGTTGAGAACGCTAGCGAGGGTGTGACGACACAGATAACCAAAGAGGCGGATGGAGCTGGGCCATTGAACGTGTACTTATATATAATCACAGACGCACAACTCAACATCGAAGATGGTCGATACGTCTCAGCGCTCTACTAAATCAAAAGATTTAAATAAAAATAAAGTTTGTGATGCCCACTCTGCCATAATATGTGGGCAGACAGGGTGCGGCGGAAAAACGGTTTTCATCCTCGATTTGCTCGAGGGGTCCTATCGCCATATCTTTCGACACACTGTGTCCCACTGTGCGGCACAACGATACTTATCAGCGGCGCCCGTGGATATGGACCGACCCTGAGGTATACGTTATCGACCCCGGTGATAGGCTTCACGATTGGCTGCGCGGCTTCTGCCAAAGATTCCAGGGCGAGCCCACCCTATACGTGATTGACGACTGCTCGGCCAAGGCGGCGATGACCAAAAAGGAGGACATGCTCTCCGAACTCGCATTTTCTGGCCGGCATGCTGGGCAAAGCGTATGGATCTCCACTCAGAAGTAGAACGCCGTCCTCAAGGATCTGCGCGAGCAAACGAAATGGGTCGCCCTCTTTCACAGCAAGGACCGAGACTCATTCGATGACTGTCTTCGAGAGAACGACGTTATCCCAACGCGCGAGGAGCGCCTGGAGGTTCGACAGATGCTTTCGGAAATTAAGCACGCCAAACTTCTGTTAAAGACTGATCAACCCACAAATTACGAAGTAATAAGTATTTGCTGAGCAATGCTTAACAATGCTTAGCACATACTTAACAATGCTTAACAATGCTGAGCAAATGCTTAACAATGCTGAGCAATTGTTAAGCATCTGTTGCTCCGCTGCGAGCTTTGTTGCGAGCATAACGGTGATCATAAGTATCGGATGGTGCGCTTGGCAATATATTAAACTTATGAGGCTAGTCAGAATAGTACTAATTATTAAAAATAAAATAATGAACTGCGACGAACTTCTCGATCAGCTAATGGAAGAGACAGTCGTGTCGACTGCCGACACGACTGGACCTGTTGGAACGACTGCCGACACGACATATTTCCTAAAAGATGGCACGGCTACCGATACGGTATCTTTCCTGAAAGAAAATGAAAACGCGACGCGACGCTAGCGGCTAGCTGCGCTGGTTGCTGGGGGACAATCGGAGCAGTATCTCGGTAGGCGTCTCTCAGTTTGTCAGGTGGACAAGATGTCAGATGCGGAGATCGATAACATGTATGCGCGATACGAATCTAGGTTAGGTGCGGAGATGACGAAAACTCTTGGATCGGCGGCTATTCATCTGTACGCTACCGCTGTTAGTACACTTCTCCCTATACCAAACACCGCGGGGTTGATTGGCGATCTAGAGACTGACCCTTTTGTAGGACACACTCTTAGAACAGTCTGCTGCTCAATTTATCACAAGTTTGGAATGTACTTAGCTCCGCTGACAACCGCGTTGACCACGGCTAAGCACTGTCAATTTGGACATATATGCCCACGAACTATAAGCTCAGAAAATGATGACACAAGACGCACCTGCGAGAGTGACGCAACAGCAATCCCCGATTGCACTTTTATCCCCGATTGTACTTCCAACCGCACCAGCTCAGGAGCGGCAATTGGGTGAACCCTCAACACTGTTGAAACCGATTATACGACATAAAAACCCAAAAAGACAGGCAGCTGGGCGGGCAGCGGCTACCACCCGAAATGCTAAACAAGATAAAATACTCGCCGAGCTTCGGCGGCCAAACAGTCGTTGTTTGTTCCATCACCAGCTCTTGAGCCCCAATCGAAATTGGTGTTTGGGGCAGCAATCTCCGATTGCACCCCCAACAGTGTTGGAGCAAAACATCCGAAGTTGGAGGTGCAATCGGGGAGTGCTGCAACTATACAAGAGGCAAATACAAACATTAAGACTGATAATGCATATCGGATATAAAACTAAGGTGTATTATATAAAATTGTTAAAACCCAACGATTCGTTTACGAATATACATTTCTACGATATCGCTTATAAAGATATATTGAACAAAAAATAGCAAGAGCCTCCACTCGTGCACAACACCCCAGCGACTGGGCAGATTTATAGCCGGCACCCAGCCACTGGGGTGTTGGGACCTTTCTTAAGCCCACGCATCTGTTGGCTCACAGTCTGGGTCGCCTTGAACCCCATTGCCAATTCCTCTATTAAGAGAAACCAGCGAAGTAAGGCGAGCCTATGTGTGAATTTGGTTTCAGAAATTGCAAAGCTCTTAGGCAGAAATCTTTTAGGCCGGCACCTTTGAGCTACGCAATTACATCGCCAAATACACAAATATGCATAGACTGCTACCATTAAACAGACGAGACGGACGTCATACGGATCAACAATATGGCATGCACGAGATGAGACCAATTGTTGTAAGGTCAACAAATGTATATATACTCATCAGTTTACTGTACAATATACAAATGGTGTGCAAATTTATAGCCGAGTGTATCAATTACACGGGTTATGAACCATGTGTAAATTGATAGCCGAGTGTATCAATTTACACAGACAGTGTGTACACAGGCGATTACAGTGTAATCTTCGACTGAATTTGTTATGCGATTACGGCGTAATTCTCAGTGAAAAACTCATGTTGTATAGGTATGTAAATTTGTTTACTGCACCAATATAGAAAATTAATTTTAATTTTGTTTTAAAAATTTTAAAAATTATTTTATAATGGTGCTGTAACATTTCCTCCGACTTTATTTCCAAGTTTTACCCTAAATTTATCCGAATCAGTACACTCAATTTTGGGCATGGTGGCGCGCGCCTTGATTCTTATATCATTTTTTAATTCTTCATATCTCCCCATTTCTTCCACCACGGATTCAAACTCTAAATTTGATATTTTCTTATCGGCCAACGCTTTGGACACCATAATGTCTATGCTATTTTTCTTAGACCTAGCGAGAACGGATATTCTATCATGTTTTCTAATTTTTTTCTCGAGTTTTCCACCCGCCGCCCTAATTACCATACAAAGTATTCCAGATAAAACGGTAATTCTACTCAAAACCCCTGCAAGTGGAACCGTTACAATTGTAGATAGCGTTGCAGCAGTCCCCGCACCACTCATTACAGATAAACTTGCCAGAACCGTACTAGATGCTTCAGCTATGTTCGCCGCGCGCTTATATTTGTTAGCGTGTCTTTTTCTATTTGCAAATTCTCTAACTAAAATATCCTGCATAGCGACGATATTATTCAAATCTGAACTTCTTTCGTTAATTGTACACAGTGTTGATGTAGTGGTATTGAGAGATGAATACAGTGTTGATGGATCGGTATTGACAATTGGAAGCGGTGATTCGTTCATGATTTTCAATATATTAGTATTTACAAAATAAGTTCAATTAACAATGAGACAATAGTGGAAGAACTCTCTGGGTCACCGATTTTCGTAACAAAGTTAATAACACTACCTTTGGAAAGTCTAATTCGATCATAACCGGAGAACGAAACCACCGTCGAACTATCTCCAGCGATTTTAGTGACTCCAACCCCCCGTTCTTCCCCATCTACTACAATATTTATCGCGACCGCGCCCACATGTTTACCACTAGCATTAACCGAGCAGACCGCCATTTGGATAACTTCACCTGCAGCTGTCATAGTGTATCCCCCACATTTATTACTCGCTTTGGCACCGAACGAATATTCATAGTGCCCCTCAACCAATGGGCCCCGCTTCTCAGCCCAAACTGTTATGGCACGTTTTAGCGTTTTCATTGTTCGCACTATTCCGGCAAGCGCACTGTTTGCGTTATATGCCTCAGTACGAATCTTATAAGAGGCCTCCTCAAGAGCTTTGGTCGCGGCTATACGATCATGTTTCAGTTCCTCGGAAATTTCGGTTATCTTTTCGTCTAGTTCGGCAACCGCCGCTTCTCTGCTGAGAGAGTGCTTTAAGACCAACACCTCATAAGCCTCCATAAGGTCCGCCTGGTGGTTTTCTCGGACTTTATCAATATCCGACCTGCTCTCTTTTTGAAATTCGGTTATTGTTTTATCTAGTTCAGTAACCGCCGCTTCTCTGTTGAAAGAGTCCTCTGAGAGCAACATAATATCCGCATGGTGGTCTTCTCGGGCTTTCTCAATACCCGTTCGGACTCCATCAAGATCCAACCGGGTCTCTTTTTGAAATTCGGTTATTTTTTTGTCTAGTTCAGTAAGTGCCGCTTCTCTGTTGAGAGATTCCTCTGAGCGCAACGCCCCATAAGCCTCCGCAATGGCCTCCTTGTGGTCTTCTCGGACCCCCTCAACTCCCGACCTGGTCTATTTCAGAAATTCGGTTATCTTTTCGTCTAGTTCGGTAAGTGTCGCTTCTTTACTGAGAGAGTCCTCTAAGCGCAACGCATCATAAGCCTCCGCAATGGCCTCCGCAAGGTTCGACTGGTGGTCTTCTCGGACTTTATCAATACCCGACCGGGTTTCTTTTCGAAATTTGGTTATTTTTTTTTTTTTTATCTAGTTCGGCAACCGCCGCTTCTCTGATGAGAGAGTCCTCTGAGCGCAACACCTCATAGACCTCCGTAAGGTCCGCCTGGTGGTCTTCTCGGGCTTTCTCAATACCCGACGTGGCCTCTTTTCGAAATTTGGTTATTTTTTTACCTAGTTCGTTTAGTTCCGTTTCTCTGATGAGAGAGTCCTCTGAGCGCAACACCTTATCAGCCGCCTGATCTTTCTCAATATCCGTTCGGACTCCCTCAATTTGTGCAGTCGCCGTCATCACTTCTACTCTAACATCTCATATACTCCTGTGAATCCCGTTTGTGACCTTCGATATAGTTTTATTGATCAGGGCCTTGGTTTTTCCAGTAGTTAAAAAGTCGCCCTCTGTCGGGATGAATCCACCTTCTGCCGGTTCCAAATTCTTTGAATTTGTCACCCAATCGGAAGAACTACCTGGTCCGTATATACTCATAATAAAATTAATTATAATATTGGGCACCTATACTCAATTGGAAATTTCGAGAACTACCGAAATCGGGTAATCGTTTTTCAACTTTCTCGCTTGATCATCGAGAATAGAGACCGTAAATTCGTGGATATGTCCCGATTCCAAAACTTTCATCTCGGGGTGTGGGAAGTCTAAGGTCACAGTCTCGCCATAGAAACAGTCGCTGGCGGGCACAGTTTTCAGTAATGTGCTGGGAGTGCCGTCTACCGTGTCGTACGATGTGTTCACCCGATCCAGGTGCACCCTGAGAGTTTTCGTGAAGGCGAAGTCCACCGGATTATCACCGACGTACTCACCCGGGGTAAACACTCCTTTGTTTGAGGAGTATGTCTCTCTAAAACCGAGTTGAATACCCAACCCCGGGGAGACCACTACCTTATTATCAGTGCTGATGGTCATTGTTGCGAGCCCGGTAGCATTCGATACTGTGAGGTTGATTATACCGTCAAGCTCTGAGTTGACAAAATCATTGAGCTGTCTTATTCCCCACAGTCCGTGAGGCAGCTTTACACCTAATTGTTGTTCATCCTTCACATAGTAAAACCGTTCGCTCTTCCCCACATTCTGCCATCCAACCGTGAAGGTGATTGATCTGAGGCCCACCCGGCGTTTTCCGCAGCAGTTGTCGATTGATTTTTGAAGTTCACAACTCTCTTTTTGAACATTAGTGATAGTAGCAAACATAATAATATCTTTCAATGGATACCAAAGCATTTAGCTTTAACTCTAATGCAAAGTACGCGGTCGGAGGTAAATACACGCAAAAAGACGTTGTTAACCACCTTGTACACCCAACCGTAACGTTTAGACCGGACAGTGCTTTGTCACCAATTTCCCTTAACACGTTTGGAGAAATATAGGCTGCCCAAGATTAATACGATGGAGGCGGTAAACGGGTGGAAAGCAACACCGATGCAGCTTTGGCAGAACCAAATAAATTTCGCTGTATGGTGCGCAACAGCCGGGTGTGGAGTTTCACATAAAGACCATCTGACATCCAAGAATGTCATGCTCCGAAGTGTCTACAACTTTCACGCGTATTATACTATTAGGAGGATTCGCAAATAACTAGGTATTTCACTACCTCAAGACGACGCCTGGGATCCCATTTCCAACGCATACGACCGTATGGCATTTGAAAGACTGTGTAACGAATTTAACATTTCAAAAGACGCGGACTGGAGACAGAAAGCATTTCCTACCAGCACCGGCCTCGGGGACGTTCTCATTCGGGACCAGTCCGGGAATTGGACGCAGACTGATTTTAGACACGATCACTCCGGTGACCACATCGTCAGTCGGAACGTCGGGAATTTTGACACCGCGACGATGACATTCGGGCCGGAAGTGTCTGGAGGTCGGCACTGTGGCGTGTTTTCTTGCAAAATGTTACCTCCGAAACGGGCTCACGTCGATTACATACAGCAGGCTGCTGAGGTTCAGGACGCGTGGGGTACATTTATGTTAGATACGGGTCTAGGGTTCACGCAGGCCGGGGTTACTCGCGTCAACGACTCCATTCGCACGTACGTCTGGGCCATCCTCGGCGCACAGAAGCAAACTCGCAGTTCTATACTGGGCACGGGAACAGTGTTTGATGCACAAAAACAATTATTGGCACTTGTAGAGGACGCCATCTCAGCTAGGGTGGACCTGGAGAAGGCGATCCAGAATTATCAAGACGTTTTGCAGAATGCCAGCACCCCAGTAGACTATGTATTTGGAATAGGTCTTTATATGGCGCCGAGCAATATGATACTACGAGACGACCCGGTTGACGGTTACAATAATCAGATCGTAATCGCCACGGCCAATCAGAAAATCGGCCACAACGGTAACGTGAACACGGATATGATCGAGTTCACCCAATCTGCGATTGGTGTTGATGTTGTAAATTCAATAAATTTGAAAAAGATTTCATAAAACCCCCAATTCACGAATTGGCCACCCCATCAAGTTCATTTGAACCCGTTGTTTCACCCACACCCCCAATTCACGAATTGAGTTCTCCCAATTCAATCGTCAACAGACCAATCGCGATTGGAGAAACACCAATCAATCGCAAATTCGTTGAAATTGGAATTAGGGCTCGTCGTCGCCCTCGTGGTGATAGGACCACTCGCGCTTTGGTTGTAGGAATCTCGATTGGTGGCAGAGAATAGTAGGAGACCGGCGATTGCCACGATTAAAGCCCAAATATTATTGGCGAGCCATCCGACCGTTTTTGATAATATAGATAACAAGTAAGAAACGATACTTCCGATCAGTCCAGGTAGTGCGGCAGCCGCCTTTCCAGCTAATTTAGCTAGAAGATTGGCGAGGGCTTTTAGTTGTTTTTTTACCCACTCATTGGCTCCACCGGATGGCGCGGGTGCTGGTGGTGGCGCGGGTGATGGCGCCGCACCACCAGTGAAAGCTAGAACTATGGTTGATATAGTCATGCCGACAGCTGCGAGGATGCTTGCTATCGTGACGCCCTGCTCTCTGAACAGAGTGCGAAGACGCTCACCGAGTGTCGTGTCCTCGTGCAGAACCCTTGATATTGTTTCGCGGATCCGACTTATTTGTGTGCGGAGAGCCTCACGGTTAGCCGAGGCGGCTTCCAAGCGAGCTTCTCTTTCGTCCCGCAAAGACCGCAGTCGTTCGGCGATCCGCTCGGTAGATTCTCTATCATCACCGGCTTCCTCCAGTTTTCTTTCTTCTAGCGCGATATGTTCATCCAGCGCCGTGAGTTTGGAGAGGTTAACGACCAGTTCGCCCCGGACCGTTTGTAGAGCCACGGAGTTCGCGAAGAGGTAACGGTGGGTCATCGTTGAGTTGAGTATTTCCCCCAATTGCGATTGGACGCTGAACGTGGTCTCCATCGTGTTAATAACGTCGGTGGCTATTTGAGGGACCTCACTGAGCTCGACCGTTTCTATCGCGGTGGCCGTCTTCGCCATAGTTTCATCGGTAGACTGTAGGGCCTCTACAGCGCTGGCCGGTATAATTGTTTTACCCCTCTTCCAATCCGTGAATCCTAGTTCGTTCCTTATGAATCGGCCACCGCCCGGGTTTACGGCAATGGTGCCCAGCGCTAGGGGTTTACCGGTCCTCGTGTTGACTATTGGGAGATTTGATGCTGCTTTTAGTCGCAATCTACCGTTCAGATCAAATTTGAACTTGGAGTAGTCGCGACCGACAGAGGGGACCAGACCTTTTTCTGCCAAATTGTTGTAGTAGTCATTTACAGCTCCCTCGAGTAATTCCTGACTTTGACTAGTGGTAGCGCCACCTAATCCACCCAATTGTGATTGGATTGGAACTGGAGTCTCTATGGTGGGTGTCGCGAGGGAATCCTCGAAATTATCATCATCATCACCATCGAGGCAATCGTCTCTGCCGATTTTATCCATGTTAATATCGTAATCATCCATTTTAATTTTTTCAAAAATTATTAATTATGTATTAAAGACAAAACCATACGGGTTTAATAGTTTCAATAAAATTAATTATGTCTTCGAGTCAATACGGTCGCAAACTCAATCCATACCGCAGACTACGTGAGCCCCTCGGGGCAAAAGGCGTGAGACAGAGTGTCGTTATTACGAACAACCCATCGACGATCGACCAGAACCAGCAGCTCTTAGTCCGCTTCCCCAACCTCGGAACTCACGACGTCATTGTGCCGGGTACTGTTCGCCTCGCTTTCACTATTTCGCTAACGTCGACGGACGCGGACCGAACCGTCGTTCAGAACTGTCCGTGGGTCGCCATAGTCAAGAAGACTATGATAAAGATCTGGTAATGAGGTGATGTCGATCGACGACAGCGACGTCTACCATTGCTATCAGGACCTGTGGAAGACGGCACAGAGAGCGTGAAAACGCTGTCTATCAGGGTATTGACACCAGCAAAAATAAGAACGTAACCAAACTTAGAATCGGGGCTGCTAACAAGGCAGATAACAACGCGAGTGACAACGCGGTCGCGAGCGCTTACGGCAACCGCTTCTACATCCCGCTCGACTTTGAGTTGCTGGAGAGCCACATGCCCTACTATCAGAGTGCTTTGGCTGACCGCCTCGAATACGAACTAACGTTCAACGACTACGGCCGAGTTCTCATAACCACCGACATGTTATCGACGTATACGATCGACAATGTTTCGCTGGAGTACGACATGGTCACGCAGCCCGAACTCGCGCGATTGATCAGAACCCAGTACGCCGGGCGCGTTGCCATACTTTACGACCGAGTTCTTCGCCATCGCAAGATGACGAAAGACAAAGGCGACACATTGTGGAATATTAATGTCAACGTACCCGCCCGCTCGATGAAAGGTATACTGATGCTGTTTGAGGATGCTCGGTTCACGTTCGGTGCTAGAAAAAGCGACCAATTCTATAACCCCAAAATCACGAAGGTAGAGGTGACGATCGAGGGAGTCCCCAATCAACTCTACAGCGCGGGTCTTCGCGCGCACCAGCAGTGGGATGAAGTAAGAAAGCAGTTTGCTGCCGGCTCTAAGCGCTCTCCGGAGGTTGCAGCAGTTGCCAAAGACCTGCACCTCTCGGCCGTCTCCCTTGCGGAGTTCCTGAATACCAAATACGCGTTATGGCTAGACATGCGAGCCAGCGACGATGACCAAATACACGGTAGCGGACGCCAAGTTGAGAACGCTAGTGAGGGTGTGACGATCCAGATAACCAAAGAGGCGGATGGAAATGGCGCATTGAACGTGTACTTATATATAATTACAGACGCACAACTCAACATCGAAGATGGCCGATACGTATCAGCGATCTACTGATTTTAATAATTCTAAAGAATTAATTAGCAATCAATACCAATTCACGATTGGAGATGCTCACTCTGCCATAATATGTGGGCAGACAGGATGTGGAAAAACGGTTTTCATCCTCGAGTTGCTCGAGGAGTCCTACCGCGATGCCTTTCGTCACATTGTGATCCTGTGTCCCACTGTGCGGCACAACGACACTTATCAGCGGCGCCCGTGGATATGGACAGTCCCTGAGGTATACGTTATTGACCCGGGTGATAGGCTTCACGATTGGTTGCGTGATTTATACCAAAGATTCCAGGGTGAGCCCACCCTATACGTGATTGACGACTGCTCGGCCAAGGCGGCGATGACCAAAACGAAGGACATGCTCTCCGAGCTCGCATTTTCTGGCCGCCATACGAGGCAAAGCGTATGGATCTCCACTCAAAAATACAACGCCGTCCTCAAGGATCTGCGCGAGCAAACGAAATGGGTCGCCCTCTTTCACTGCAAGGACCGAGACTCATTCGATGACTGTCTTCGAGAGAATGACGTTATCCCAACGCGCGAGGAGCGCCTGGAGGTTCGACAGATGCTTTCGGAAACTAAGCACGCCAAGCTTTTGCTAAAGACTGATCAACCAACTGCTTACGAAGTTATCAATTAATTTTATAATTAATTAGCAATTACTTAACGCTCGTTAGTAATTGCCGAGTAAATGCTTAACAATTAATTTTAAGAAAATTAACAATTGCTGAACAATGCTGAACAAATGCTTAACAAATGTTGAACAAATGCTGAACAATGGTTAACAATGTTAACAATTTGGTGCTCCGCTGCGAGCTTTGTTGCGAGCATAATGGTGATCATAAGTATCGGGTGGTGTGCTTTTTTTATTTTTGTAATAAATAAATATGTTAAAGTGATGAGACTTGTTAGAATAGTTAAATTAATTTTAAGAAAAATGAACTGCGACGAACTTCTCGATCAGCTAATAGAAGAAACCTCAACTCCGACTGCCAACATCCTGAAAGATAATGATCCGACAGAGCAATCGGAATCAACTCCAACGGCGGTTGGTATTGGGTTGAGTGCAACGACTCCGAATGAAAATGAAAATGCGGCGCGACGAGAGCGGCTAGCTGCGCTGGTTGCTGGGGGACAATCGGAGCATTATCTCGGTAGGCTTCTCTCAGTTTTTCAGGTGGATAAGATGTCAGATGCGGAGATCGATAAAATGTATACGCGATACGAATCTAGGTTAGGTGCGGAGATGACAAAAACTCTCGGATCGGCGGCTATTCATTTGTACGCAACCGCCGTTAGTATACTTCTTCCTATACCAAACACCACGGGGTTGATTGTCGATCTAGAGACTGACCCTTTTATAGGTCACACTCTTAGAACAGCCTGCTGCTCAATTTATCACAAGTTTGGAATGTACTTAGCTCCGCTGACAACCGCGTTGACCACGGGTGAAAACTGACAATTTGGACATATATGCCCACGAACTATAAGCCCTAATATTAATATCATAAATGATGACATAAGACACACCAGCAAGAGTGACGGAGTTGAACCCGATTGCTCCAACCCAATCGAACCCGAGTGTTACTCCGCCACTGGATGACATACCGCATATAAAAAATCCCAAAAGACAGGCAGCTGGGCGGGCGGCGGCTGCCACCCGAAAAGATAAACAAGATAAAATACTCGCCGAGCTTCGAGAGGCTAAACAGTCGTTGCAATCGGGGACGGAGACAGCAAAACATCTGAAGACAGAGTTGAGTACAACAACACCCCCAATTCACGAATTGGAAGCACACTCAACACCCAATACCAACTGCCGTTGGAGTTGGGCGAATCCGATTGAACCCAAATTCGTGAATTGGAGTTGGGTTGTTGGTGGTGGTCTGGCAGTTGTTGGTGCCCTGTGCGTGTGAAAATACCCCTATTATCGAAAAAACAACCAGCCAGTGTACAGAAGAAAAGTTACGAAACACCAATCGCGATTGATGCGCCCCATTTAAACATTGATCGCGACCCTTTTTATATGCAATAATTATAATGGCTGAACAAGATGGTAAAATGTTAGTGAATGCGCTTTATCACGCCGTGGTGATATCGGGTTTCAGTATCGGGTATGCTCGACTATCAAAGATTGCCCTAGGAGGATCCGCTCCCAAATTGGACTTTACTGTGAGAGACGTAGGGCTCGCGACCTTAGATGTAGCGGCCGCAGTTTGGACCCGAGATTATCTAGTTAAAGCTGGAATTCTACCAGTTAATATATGGAAATAAATGGCTTCAATCGCAGTAATAGTAGGTGGTGCGCTTGTAAACGCATTGGCGTTCAGCGGTAGCAACTTTATATTCTCTAAAATGAAAAGCTGTAGAACAACTCAATAGCGCAAAGGAAGCGTGGTCGAAAAAACTAACCGCCCATCTGGACTGGGTCAATGAAGAGCTTCGCCGCGAAAATCACGCCGCGCAAACTTTTCAGAACGTTGAAGAAGCCAACCGCGAGTACGCGCTGGCATATCCGCACAAAAGTCTCGCGCCGCTGGATCACGAGCCCCAACTTTCAGATTTCTATGTACCGTCAGAGGCCCAAAAAGACCGCGAGATCGCGTTCATCGTCGTGGGAATGGGTGTGGTGGGTCTCGTCGGCTACTATATCCAATTTAGATTTTAAATTAATTAATTAATTTTTTTTTTTTTTTATAAAAATATATATATAGAACGATGTTAGTTGACGAACTTTATTACGCTATGATCGATGTAGGCTACACTGCCCAAAAACATCGTATAGCTGGTGCAAAGAGTATGATTCGTCTGGCCCGAGATTCTCTCGAGACGTGGCGCGAGGATGAAAAAGCGGCCACCCTTTTCGCAAAGCGGATGTTAGAATCCTCCACCAATACTGGGGATTGGACTCCTTCATCCAATCTCGATTGGGAGTTGAGGGATGAATTAGATTCCTCCGAGTTCCAGCTCAGGAGCGGGAACTTAACCAATCGCGATTGTACTTCCAACAAAGGTTTATTATTAACGACGCAGTTACCGGACGAACTGGCGAGGGCATGTTGGAGATTGTCCGATATATTAGAATACTTCGCATACGATGAACACGCGCAAACTTGATACCAAACTAACGCGCAAGCTGTCGAATACATACTATAGCCCACGTGGCTACTGGAAGGGACTCGCGGCCATCAAGAACCTCGCGGCGGCGACCAAGGTTTCAGAAAACGCTGTCAAGGAATGGTTCAAGAATCAGGCCATCTGGCAGATCTATTTACCCGCGCCTCACAATATTCCGCGCCCGAAATTCGACGTGCCGGTGCCGAACCAAGTTCACCAAGCGGATCTCCTGTTTCTCCCTCACGATCACGTCGGTCACAAAACGTACAAGTACGCACTGACAATCGTTGACGTAGCGAGTCGTTATAAGGGGGCTGAGCCGTTGGCCACTAAAGAGTCTAAGGAGGTGGCCGAGGCTCTTTCCCGAATATATAAGAGGAGTTCTCTCAAATGGCCGAATCTTCTCCAGGTCGATCCCGGCCGCGAGTTCATAGGCGCGGTCTCTCATCTATTGTCTAAGCACAAAGTTTCTATCAGACGCGGCCGCATCAACATCCACCGGGACCAGGGGATCGTGGAGCGGTTCAATCGAACCCTGGCTGAGAGACTGTTCGGACACCAATACGCTAAAGAACTTGTAGACCCTCATTCGCGATCGACCGAGTGGGTGGCCAGACTGCCCGCCGTGGTCTCCGCACTGAACGGAGAGGTGACCAGATTGATAGGTAAGAAGCCCGTAGATGCCATCAAGTCTAAAAAGGAGACGAGCAAGCCCTCTGCCGTCTCGCGCGGACGACCCGTTGGTTTAGAGGAGCAGCAATCGCCGATTGCGCTTCTATCGGATGTTGACGTCCGGTACCTCTATCAACCGGGAGAGCTCGAAGGTGGTAGCCGCCGCGCGACTGATCCCGTGTGGTCTCTGAATGTATATCATCTGGATCGCTCTATTACCAAACCCGATGAGCCCATGCTCTATTATTTGGCTGATGGTCCATCTCGCGGTTTTGTTCGAGAAGAACTTCTTATGGTACCTTCTGACACCCAGCTGCCCCCGATTGCTTAAATCAAGAGAGGTTCTGTATGTATTCCGTCTGGTAAACACGCGTCTTTTATCGTAGTACGCGAGAGTCTAATGTTTGTTGACAGTACGTTTTTCATAACGCCGCTCTTTCATTTTAAACTCTATTTTGTGCTACATCTATAATGTGTTTTCCATCTTCTGTAGTTTCACTTAGTACTCATTTATATCTATCCCAATTTAAATTGTTAGTTCTCTTGGACATTCCTTTCGCAGAGTTTTTATTAATTTGTTCCAAATTATCTTTAGAATTAAATTTTTCTACGAAATAACACTTACTAGATAACGCTATCGCCCTATCTCCGCTGAATTCCATTTTGAAAAGTCCGGGCTCTCTTTCGCTCCATTTATCCCAAGCCAACCATTTCTTTTTTTCTTTTTCAAACTCGTCTAGTAAGTTAGGTCTAATCAATTCCTCTATCGTTTTTCCACTAACTCCTATATACATACTATCTGTATCCATCTGTATTAATTCAATGTCTTCTCTTTTTACGTATTTGTCTAGAAATTCGTAGTAAAATTCCAACATTCTCAATTTAGCTAGTTGATAAACCGCTATTCCACAGTGGAAGGGGCTCTTTATTGCACACCGGGATTTTCGGGAAGATATTTCGTACGCATCTCCTATCTCTTCCAAACCATCAAAGAATGCAGATCTTAACGCTTTGTCAACACAGGTTTCGTCTTGTGTATATGTCGTATTTAAATGTCTCTCTTTTGCCTCTATCATTTTTCCACAACACGAATTGCTAATAATTTCATTATATCCGCTACTGGTTTTTCTTATTTGGTTCTACATCGCCTGTTCGTCTTGCGGCTGTAACTTCTTTTGCGAACCATTCGAAGGGTTTACCACTAATATAATCTATGACACGATGAACTCCCGTTATTTCTAGGCCGTGTTTTAAATACCATTTCAATAGTGGCGCGTACAGCAGTACTTTGGTGGCCGACATAGATCCCACCAATTTTCTTCCATTTCCTATAGTTCTTCCAGTATCTTCCAAATATTTTATCATGTGTTCTGGAACCTCATCAACATCTACTTCTCTGTTTATAAAAAGTGGAGACATTTCAGAAAAACTTATCTTTTAAGTTGTGTGGAACTTCTATATCCACCTCCGCAAACCCAAACCAGTCTCCAGATAAAACTCTTTTACAAAACTTTTTAATAAATTTAGGATTATGTGGGGTATCTATATGGTGTATAGTTTCTCTCCCACACGGCATATCTTTATTTAACGTAGATAAATATAACGCGTTTGCATCATACCCCAAAATAGCCTTGCAAGGTTT